>CM053027.1:372106703-372686703 GCA_028564925.1 Lithobates sylvaticus | reverse complement strand
GGTGCCACATGCTACTGTGGACCATTCTGGATGATACGTTGGAGCCATTTTGGAGGATTTCGGAATATCTATTTGGGAATCCATCTTGAACCCGGAGGTGTGCTGTCTGAATCTGGCCTTCGGTTTACCTGGTACCATCTACAGAGATTACCCTAAGCCTATCCGACCCACTGCCGTACGGTAGGTGGGTCCAACATCGCTGGTAAGCGTACCCATTTCATAGCCGTTGGAGGTTTATTCGTGTGTATACATACCTGAATCTGTGTCTTCAGTGACCCTTCAATATTTCAGCATTCCATGTGAATAGGATGTCTTATGTCACATGACAGGTTGCCTTTGAGCAAGGACTTTCACTATTCTACATTCCTTTTGGCACAATTTTGGACTATATACTTATTTATCTGTGAATTATTTAGTTTCAACACTTATTCACTTTTTTATGTTAGCGCTATACATTGGTTTGTACGTGTTAAGATTGTTGGCTACTTGAGCATGGGATGAGGGGTTGGGCCTGAACCCTATAAAAGTTAGTCTCGGAGGTAAAGACTTCACTAACCGTTGGAAGAGCAGAAAGAAGAGTTGCCCACCCGCCTCAGCTTTTTTTGTTTCAGGTCAGTTGTCACACCTTCTTCTGCAGTTTTTACCTTGCTAGCAATAAATGTTTAATTTAATAGGCTATACCATTTAGAGGTTGTTTGACCGCTCTAACTTCTGTCCGGAACTTGTGGTAAGGACAGGCCTTTTAGATTAGAACCAGTTAAGGTTTCAAGAGGTGCTCACAGTACAACTGTGACTGGCATGGGTTAAATGTTGGAAAATTGCTTATGTGGAATAATTGTAATAAAGCTGTGGCCTTGCTCTTTCCAACTTAACCTGTGAGTGTTGTTTATTGGGCAAGGTTATTGGTAGATATGGTTATTATGGCTTTAGGCCTATACTCCTCAGCAGTCATGACTGTGTGAAAAAATACTACAACAAATCACAGACCTGAAGAACCAAAGAGAGGATGGGCGAGAACTGTATGCCCCCGACCAAATTTAACATTTTACTGTGCGTGGTAACTATTGCTCCCAGCAGGGATGTAAAAAATAACCCTTTTTTAACTTTCCCCTATTTTTTCACACAACTGCAACATAATATGTGCTGTTTATAGAGTATACCAGTGCCATTTAAACCAGTCCATGCCCTAGAAAAAGCATAGCACCCATTATAGCTACCACATTTGTCTGTGCGCATGCAATCCAACCACAATTTGGAGCACAAAGACGAACCCACAAAACACAGGAAGAACAGGCAAAGCAAGCAGATTTAATGAGGTTGATTTACTAAAAAAAAAAGAGTTGAGTGAAGATTCAGTTAAAGCTGCAGCCACATGGGCATTTAACCACACTGCATATTTCAGTGGCAAGAATCTACTGATTCCTGCAGCTGGGATTGACAGTATTGTGTGCATAGCTGTGGCCACAAAGTGTGTCCAGACTGGATCACTGCAATCCCTGGAGGTGTAAACAGTCATGAATATCTGCGGCCACCAACAGCCTGTGATTGCACTGCATGGGATAAGAGGCCATAGCTAACTGCACACAACTATCAATCCCAGCCGCAGGAATCAGATCCTTGCTGCTGAAATTCCCAGTACGGTTAAAACGTGTGAATGTAGCTTTATCATGTGAAAAGAAAAAAAAATCCTATTTAGTTATTTAGTCAGCACATGGTTTTAACAGTTGCTGCCTGAGCAACAAATATGTGCGACACCAAAAGGGGTGGAGTTTAATGCCCACACGCCACACATATGCATAACTGGGTGGCCAAAGTTTCTGTGGTGAAAGTGCATGCAATGTCAAAGGCATCTCTTATTCCCTAATAACAATTAGTAGCTGGTGGGACTGGCTACCAATCATAGATCACCATCAATATTCCCATTGCACACGTTCCTGAAAAAGGCTCTAGAATACAGGGTGCTGTGGCATCCACCAGCTGGAAACTGAATCATACATAACACAGTGTAGATATTTGCCAGCACATCACAGATCTTCAGGTTGAGTCCAAACAGTTTCTTAATGAAGTATGGTCACATCACAAACAAGAAAGTGCAACGTTTCAGAGTCAAGCAGGACCCCTTTGTCAAGCATGTGATAAGCGTATTGCAATTGTGCAAAACATCCAAATGAACATCCACCAATCAAAATCGAGCAAGAACAAAGTACCAGCCACCCCTGGAGAGGTATGACATCATAAGTCCCGCCAAAAAGTCAGTAATAAAAACAGAGATCTTAAGGATATGCATTGACTTAGTAAAAGTAATAGTCAATGCATATATTTAACCACCTCCCACACGTAGAAACAAATGACAGCAGGCGGGATCCCCTCTTGTTCTGGGCCAGTATCATATGATGTCGCCCAGTCTTACCGCGATTATCCCTGGGACATGGAGTGACCCCGATCTTGGTAAAGAGCTGATGATGCGGCTCTTTACCCACGCGATCGGCTGTGTCCAATCACAGCTGATCACATGTAAACACGGAAGTGCCGGTAATAGGCTCTCCTTGCCTCACACTGACAAAGTGTGAGGAGAGCCGATCAATGGCATCTTCTCACAGGGGAGACCTGTACAGATAAATCAGGGCATGGATTAACAGTGCCCTGATTATCAGTACAGACCCAACAGTGCCCAGCAGTGATGCCAGTCTGTGCCCAGCAGTGATGCCAGTCTGTGCCCAGCAGTGATGAAAGTCAGTGCTGCCTTTCAGTGCCCAACAGTGCCTGCTCATCAGTGCCCTTTTGGTGCAGCCTATCAGTGCCGCCTCATCAGAACCGCTTCATCAGTGCCCTTTTGGTGCAGCCTATCAGTGCCGCCTCATCAGCTCAGATCAGTGAATGAGAAAAATTACTTCTTTACAAAATTTTCTGACAGAAACTAAGAAAAACTTTTTCTTTTTGTTTCAAAGATCTTGGTCTTTTTTGTTTTTGTTAGCAAAAAATAAAAAAAAACAGCAGTGATTAAATACCACCATAAGACAGCTCTATTTGCAGGGGAAAAAAAAATGATAAAAAACATTTTATTTTGGCACAGCGTTTTATGACTGCGCAATTGTAATTCAAAGTGTGAAAGCACTGAAAGCTGAAAATTGGCATGGGCAGGAAAGGGGTGAAAGTGCCTAGTAGGCAAGTGGTTAAGATCTATTTTTACTCACCAATTTTTTGGCGGGACTTATAAAAAGTCATACCTGTCCAGGGGTGGGTGGTACTTTGCTCTTGCTCAGTTCTGATTGGTGGAAGTTTATTTAAATGTTTTTGAACAATTGCCATATGCTTATTAAATGCCTGATGCAGGGGTCCTGTGCGACTCTGAAACGTTGCACTTTGTGATGATCCGTGGTGCGCTGACAAATATCTACCACTGGCTCCAAATCAGGCAACCCCTGTGACAGCCAATCACAGTTGTCACATAATTGCCAATCCTTCCTACCCTCAGATGTTCAGAATCTTTTAAGGGGACACCAGAGCAGGCAGGAAAGGGTTCAAAGTGAATAGAGCGACAATTTATTCAGTGAAAAGTTTCAGCTCCTTTCATGGACATCCGCAGGTAGGGGCGAGTGCCCCCCCTGGATTGGCAAGGGTCTGCTTTGGCCGCATCTGTAGCTGTGCTGGCTCCTGGCTCTAAGTTTGTGCAAGTCAGCTCCACTGCTGCTTCAGATCAGTGTCACTGAGCTTACAGAGCTCTTTACTGCCACCTCTGACTGCTTCCTGTATGTGCGCCCCTTGTGTTTGCTTTGCTGCCTGTTGTATTTTCACAGGGACATGTGTAAACAGGACTTTGGAGAAGGAAGACCACCTTACAAGTGAGGGCTGTGAGTACAAGTGAAGGGAGGAGGCTGTGTATAGGGGGGTGTTTACAGATATGTGTGTGGGGGCCTGACATATATACAGATGAGGGGGGGAAGCTGAGTAAATATAGGTATGATCAGTGAAGGGGGGGGGGAGGGTGCTAGATATAGGAAAGATCATATCATCTGTCCTGTATACAGCTATATACACCCATCTTCCTTCCTGTACTCCTCCATCATCACTGACTGCAGATATACATCATCTGTCCTGTATATATAGCTGTATACAGGACAGATGATGTATATCTGCAGTCAGGGACGATGGAGGAAGGTCTCTACATACAGGTAGCTGTATACCCCCACCTTCCTTCCTGTATATAGAGCCCTTCCTCCATCATCACTGACTGCAGATATACATCATCTGTCCTGTATACAGCTATATACTCACCCACTGTCCTTCCTGTATATATTAATACCATCCACCCCCTATACACACACACACACACACACACACACACATACTATACACCCTCCGTACTGTACAAGCCAAATTTGATGGGCACAATGAGGCTGCAATTGATGGGCACATGCCTGTGCTTTATGTGATGACTAAGCCCCTCCCTTCATGACATTGTCAAAAAGGGGCGGAGCATGGGCAATCTAAAATGATGCCCCCCCTGAAAAAAGTTCTGCAGACGCCCATGGCTCCTTTAATAAATCAGCCTTAGATTCCCTTAAGTGAAATGAACTGTGCTCACTAGCTCTGCAAGGCTTGACTACTACCTGCGTAACCATTATGCAACCCAATGACGTTTTAGCACTTTATTACCAATTACCATGTTAAACTGAATACGGGTTTGAACTCATTTAGCCTATGACTTGAAAACCAAACCGGACTATCATCCTAGTAAAAAAAAGAAAGACAAAAAAAGGACGTCGTAATGTCCCACTTTACAACAGGTGACGAGCGTGAGAACCAGCCACATGAAATACCCAACATACCTTCTTGTCTGGAACGTCTCTACAAAACAATCCTTTCAAGCACCTCAGTGTGACTGGCTGCTTGTGATCCATGCTAGCTAAATTTCTGTCTGCTCCGTGCTGCAACAACAGTCCATTATTGTCAGACTAATCTCTCAGCAGAATCTGAGCCCGGCTCATTCCTGTGTATGCTGGAGACTCAATGTTTATAGACAGCGACTGAATGCAGAGGGGCTTATGATATTACAATGACCACTTAGTCACTGGTCAAATATAGGAGCCTTTCACAATCAGGCAAATCAGCACATACTTTTACATTAGGAGGGTGGCTTTATTTGTGACATGAGCGAGACGGACAGCTCTGGGGCTTTCCGCTGTGGTGGCCTATTTATAAAACGGACAGCAAATCGAGCAAAAAGGACTGGCTTTAAAATTAAAAATAAATACAGGGCGGGTGTCAAACTTACCAACTGGTGCTTGGAGAGGGCAGTGCGTTCACGGCAGGCAACACGGTAACCTAAATCAAGTTCATCATAATGCGCCGTGTATTATGGGATTATGAAACGTGTTCCTCACTTTGTACAAGAGCAGATATTTTCATATACAACCTGCTTACAGAAACTGCTTCCAACCTGGAATCAGGCAATAGATTTTAATATTTGGAACTACGGGACAGGAATGTAACACAACAGCTGACAGATGAGCTGCTGATCACACGCACATGTGTGGAGCTATAAAAGTCTCATTGGAAATACATTAGGGGTCAATAGTATACAGGTTATATTTGTCTTCGGCACATTATCAGGATTCTTTGAACTAATATTTACATAGCTGTAAACACTTTAAAACAATTGCCAGTTTTATTTGTTTAGGGAGCAATAGAAGGAAGCCCGGTCATGGAATCTGATCAAATAAAGCCCATCTGTAGTGAGTGAGTGTGCATGTGTATCTATCTATATCTCTTTATTCGGACCTATAAACTGTACAACTCAGTTGAACAACAAAACTGAAATATTTTAGGGGGAGGGAAGTAAAAATAAAAAAATAATATGGTTGCATAAGTGTGAACACCCTAAAGCCCCATACACACGGTCGGACAATCCGCGGACCAGGTCCGTCGGATCATGTCCGTCGTACTTTGTCCGATGTTGGTTTTGCGTACACACGGTCGGACAAAGTTGTCGGAAAATCCGATCATTCTGAACGTGGTGACGTTTGTTGCCTACGACGGGACTACGTAGAGGCTAGTAGCCAATAGCTTTGGTCTTGTAATGTGATCTGAGCATGCGTAGCACTTTGTCCGGTCGGACAACCGTACACACGATCGGGTTTGGTGTGATCGGACCGGGTTGACGGCAAATCTTTCCAGCAGGAGATAAGACTTTGTCCGTCGGACAAACCGACGAACACTGTCCGATGGTGCATACACACGGTCTGATTTTTCAACAACATTGTCCGATCGGACAGAATCCATGAAAAAGTCCGACCGTGTGTATGGGGCTTTAAAGTAATACATTGTTAAAGCACCATTTGATTTTTTTTTATTTTTTTTTAGCACTCTTTTCAGCATGGCACATCTTGACTTGGCAATATTGGCCCACTCTTCTTTACAAAAACACTCCAAATCTTTCAGATTGTGAGGGCATCTCCTGTGCACAGCCCTCTTCAGACCACCCCACAGATTTTCAATCGGATTCAGATCTGGACTTTAATCCTCTTCTGGTGAAACCATTGCTTTGTTGATCTGGATTTATGCTTTGGGTCATTGTCATGCTGAAAGATGAAGTTCCTCTTCATGTTTAGGGTTCTAGCCTGAAGATTTTGTGCCAATATTGACTGGTATTTGGAACTGTTCATAACTCCCTCTACCTTGACTAAGGCCCCTGTTCCAGCTGAAGAAAAACAGCCCCAAAAGCATGATGCTTCCCACCACCATGATTCACAGTGGGAATTGTGTTCTTTTGGTGATGTGCAGTGTTTTTGCACCAAACATATCTTAAAATTATGGCCAAAAAGTTCAACCTTGGTTTCATCAGACCATAACACATTTCCCACATGCTTTTGGGCAAACTTCAGATGTGTTTTTGAAAAATGTAGGTGGGCTTGGATGTTTTTCTTGGTAAGAAAAGGCTTCTGTTTTGCCACTACCCCATAGCTCAGACATATGAAGAATTCGGGAGATTGTTGTCAGGTGTACCACATAGCCAGTATTTGTCAGATATTCCTGCAGCTTCTTTGATGTTGCTGTAGGCCTCTTGGCAGCCTCCCTGACCAGTTTTCTTCTCGTCTTTTCATCAATTTTGGAGGGACATCCAGTTCTTAATTTCACAGTTGTTCCATATTTTCTCCACTTGACGATGACTGTCTTCACTGAGATTCATGGTATATCTAATGCCTTGGAAATTCTTTGTACCCTTCTCCTGACTGATACCTTTTAACAATGAGATCCCTCCGATGCTTTGGAAGCTCTCTGCGGGCCATGGCTTTTGCTGTACAATGCGACTAAGAAAATGACAGGAAAGACCTACTAGAACAGCTGAACTTTATTTGGGGTTAATCAGAGGCACTTTAAGTGATGGTAGGTGTGTACTAACTCCTATGTATAATGAGTTTGAATTTGATTGCTTAATTCTGAACACAGCTGCATCCCCAGTTAGAAAAGAGGGTGTGCACACTTATGCGACCACATTTTTTTTTTTATTTTTACTTCTACCCCCCTAAAAGCCGGTTCACACTACCGCGACTTGGGGGGTGAGTTGTCAGACCGCAAGTCGCCCCAAGTCACTTGACATCAGAAATGACATGCAAGTGAATGAAAGTCACTTACATGTAAGTCGCCCCAAGTCACTTGACATCAGAAATGACATGTAAGTGAAAGTCGCTCCGACTTCAGAAAAAGGTTCCTGTACTACTTCAATCCAACTTCTAGGCGACTTGTACCCATTGATTTCAATGGAAGTCGCCTCCAAGTCGGATCTCCATCTATATTGAAGCGGCAGTGTCGCCTCGAGGGGGAACTCCACGCCAAATTTTAAATAAAAAAATGGCATGGGTTCCCCCTCCGGGAGCATACCAGGCCCTTAGGTCTGATATGGATTTCAAGGGGAACCCCTACGCCGAAAAAATAGCATGGGGGTCCCCCCAAAATCCATACCAGACCCTTATCCGAGCACGCAGCCTGGCCGGTCAGGAAAAGGGGTGGGGACGAACGAGCGCCCCCCCCCCTCCTGAACCGTACCAGGCCGCATGCCCTCAACATGGGGGGGTGCTTTGGGGAAGGGAGCACCCTGTGGCCCCCCCACCCCAAAGCACCTTGTCCCCATGTTGACGAGGACAAGGGCCTCTTCCCGACAACCCTGGCCGTTGGTTGTTGGGGAACCCATGCCGTTTTTTTATTTAAAATTTGGCGTGGAGTTTCCCCTGGGGAGCTGATTATTCTCTGATTGGTCACGGCCAAAGTCGCCTGGCCTGGGGCGACTTAAAGTCGTGTTGTAAGTCGCCCCAAGTCATGTTGAAGTCGCTCCAAGTCGCGCTGTTATTCATACTCAAGTCGTGTTCAAGTTGCCTCCAACAGTCGGGCTGGAAGTCGTGTTGCCCCAGTGTGAACCGAGCCTAAAAGATTTCAGTTTGTTTTTCAATTGAGTTGTGCAGCTTATAGGTCACATTAAAGGTGGAGAAAGTTCTGAAATGATTTATCTTGGTCTAATTTTTTTTACATCACAGAAACCTGACATTTTAACAGGGGTGTGTACACTTTTAATATCCACTGTACACATACATACACACAATATATACAGTGGTGCTCAAAAGTTTGCATACCCTGGCAGAAATTGTGAAATTTTGGCATTAATATTGAAAATATGACTGATCATGCCGTATTCCTTATTTAAGGATAGCAATCACATGAAGCCATTTATGATCACATCGTTTTTTTGGATCCTTTTTAAAGCAGAATGATAACAGAAATCACCCAAATGGCCCTCGCAGAAGCGAATGCATATGTAAGTCGCGCACCGAACATATGAAAATGGTATATATATATATATATATATATATATATATATATATATATATATATATATAATGTTTGGGGGTTCTAAGTAATTTTCTAGCAAAAAAACGAACCTATTTTAACTTGTAAACAGGTGTCAAAAATAGGCCTGGTCCTTAAGTGGTTAAATACAGTTTTGGTTAAAATTATTTATTTTATTAAATTATGAGGGCAAGTAAAGTGTCATGAGGGACAAGTAGATTGGGGCCCCAAATTAGTTCACTGAGGCAGCTGCTTCAGGCAGCACTGAGGCCAGATACTTAAAGCTGGATGTCATAAAATAATGGGCTCAGCATTATGGACGTCCCTTGCCAAGTGTGCGCATGTATGTATGTATGTATGTATGTATGTATGTATGTAATATATATTTATATTAACCATGGCACAGCAAAAATGGCCTCATCAGTCTGCATCCACGCACAGCAGGAAATTCTGTCACCCGAGAACTATGATGCTTTCCCTCCTAATGAGAATGCTAGTTGCTGGGCTACCATATTAAGGAATTTGCTTTGATTTATCTAAGTCTCTGAGTCAGAACAAATACTGAGATAGGCAGACAAATACTGTTCTATAATTTAAATGATGCAAATCCTCAAACAATCCATGTTAATTCCAGGTTGTGAGGTAGCAAAACACGAAAAATGCCAAGGGGGGTGAATACTTTTGCAAGGCACTGTACATCTGGATGAAACAGCACTTTTGGCCTACGGTAGCTCGATGATGGTAATTCAGTGGACCATTTTCTCAGCTGAAGGGTCTGAACCGGTGACTAGCATTTTGTAACGTAAAAATAATAACACCTGTTGTTTTAATAGAGTAATTATTTTTAGAAATGGCACGATGTGAATTTTGAGAGATGCAGCTGTCATATTTTACAGACGTGCTTAAACTATAGGCAACTACCACTGCCATCTACATTTATGCTTCTCTCAGATGATTTTCCTGTACCACTGCTTTTCTACCTACCTGATCCCCTAGAGTAATTAATATCCGCACTGCTATTTGGTATTTATAGCCACAGGGAATTTCAGAAAATTGATACGACTATTTTCCAGGTAATTAGGAAATCATGAAACAGATAGTTCTTTTCTCCTAGAAAGATATCTAGTTAATACGTGTAACTCACAGATGGTGCCAAAAGATACTCACATATTGGACTCCAATGGAATAGACACTAAGTATACAAATGCATAACCATTAGTTCTATTATTTGCTCTTGGAAATAGAAAAAAGAAAATTAACTTTGTCCATGGAGAATTATGGTCAGGCAATGGAGATTCAAATAAGTACATTTTCTTAACAAATAAGCTGTAAAATCATTTTAAAATAAGCCCTCAATGACCCCATAATTACATTGGGCGAAGCATTCTCCGATTGAACAAGGTGGAGAGCATGAGGTCACTGCCACGCCTCAACATCTCATCCAATCAGAGAATGCAGATTCTCTTAATGGCGCCTGTGCTGAGCAGCCAACCCCCTGTGTCCAAAATGCATCAGGCCAGCCGCTCAGCATGCGACTTAGAAGCAAGTTGAGATCACTAGTATAGCAATTTGTGTCAATTTCTGTTCTTTCCATCATCCAGCGGCATTGCCTGTTATCTACTTGAAAACCAGGCCTTTTCTGGCACTGTGTTTACCTGTAACAATCAGTATTTTTTTCTAGATAATGTCTTAGAATCCCCAAACATTATATATATATTTTTTTTAATGCAGAGGCCCTAGAGACTGAATTGTTGGGTGTTACTATTTTTTTGTTACATGGTATTAGTGCAGCGGTTTTTCAAATGCATTTTTTTTTAATTCTTTTTTTTTTTTTTTTTTTAAATTCTTTATTTCTTTCCACGAATACATAACATAGCTCATTAGTAAGAATTACATAAAACAACTTATTAAATCCACTTTCAGAACAAAGCTTATTCTTTTAGAGAGCAAAACATGATGTATTCCTACCATTTTTATAAACAAATAACAATATTACAATATTACAATATCAATTCCCCACAACATCCCTCTGCTTCAAGGCCCCGTCCCCTATAAGGGGCCTATAGAATTGAGAAGAAGAGAGAAAAAAAATATATAAAGAGAAAATAAAAAATAAATAAATAAATAAATAAAAAAAACACAAATAAATAAAATTATATATATTTATCATGAGTGCGTCGCACCCGCCAAAGATACACGTCTCATATCACTTAATAGGCAGTCTATTCCTCTAATTCCTCTCCAATCAACCTTTTCCCCTCATCCGATTGTAAGAATGACTCCCAAGTAGCCCAAATTTGCGATATACATTCCCTTTCCTCACTAGACATAGGGATTCATTTCTCCATAATCCCAATTCTTCTTACTTTATTTAACCATTTAGAGATTCGGGGTGCCCCTGTCTCCTTCCAACATGTGGAGATGCAACTTTTAGCTGCATTCACCAGGTGGCATACCATTGAGTTCTTATATCGCTCTAGTGGGATTTGTGAGCATTGTAGTAAGAAAAAAGATGGATCTTCCCGGGATCAGGTGTTCAGTTAAAAATTGAGAAATTCTCTGAACTTCTTGCCAGAACTGTCTAATTGCTGAACAAAACCAAAAAATATGGGCTATAGTCCCTCTATCCTTACCACACCTCCAACATCTTTCCGACATTTCAGAAGAAAATGTATTCATTCGTGACGGGGTGTAATATCAACGCATTAATACTTTATAATTTAATTCCTGTATCTTAGTACATCTAGATGACTTAAAAGTATTTTTTTTTTTTTAAACTTTTAACTTTTTTTTAATTCTAATAGGTAAAATATAAAAGATGATGTTATGCCGAGTAAATAGATACCAAACATGTCAAGCTTTAGAATTGTGACAAATTACATACATTTTCTATCCATAGGGGAAGCTTTGAAAGCCTTTACAGGTTACCACTTTAGAATTACACAGGTGGTTCGTTACTAGGATTACTGCCCATGATTTGACGTTCATGGCGATACCTCATGTGTGGAACAGGATAGTGGTTTGTGTGCGCCCGGGACTGACATATTCCCTCCCGCTGCTTGTAAAAGCAATCCAGCAGCTAGCTACCCTGCAGCCGCAGGCACCATCCCGGTATAACCACTTGAAGACTTATTGGTACGTCGCTCGTCATCAAGTGGATATGCAAAAATATATTGGTACAAGGTGGACCAATGGAACTATGAAGAAAACATTCATACCTGGATTTTTCCTTTAATACTGGCCCCTGAAGCAGCCTTTGCTTATCTTTGTTTTCCTGTGCTATCGCTCTAATTTCTCCTCGCCTTCTAGTGACACCTTGAAATGAATGTAGATCACCCCTTCAAGGCCACAAAAGGAAACACAGGCCGAGGTTCGATCTCTTCCCCACTCTATCCAAAGTGCTTTTTTTGTAGTCCAATTGGGCTGGGACATTATCCGCTATTTGCAGCTTCCATGAAATGCAGGGTGAGGGAATGACCCTTACCGTAGCTCATTGGACTACAAAAAAAAAATGGCAGTTCTGAGTTTGATGGGCACATGAGCTCATCTCTACTGAGCAGGAAGAAGTGACTCTATGAGTCCTATTTGTTTTTCTATATCTCCTACTCTGTCTACCTTAATGGCGTGTACACACGGTCGGACTTTCCGCCAGAAAAAGTCAGACGGAATCTTTTCATCCGATATTCTGATCGTGTGTGGGCCTCATGGGACTTTTTATTTTTTTTTGAAAATTCTGACGGACCTAGAAATAGAACATGTTTTAAACAATTTCCGACGGAATCAATTCCCAACGGGAAAACCTCTCGTCTGTATGCTGTTCCGATGGACCAAAAACAACGCATGCTCTGAAGCAAGTACAAGACGGCAGCTATTGGCTACTGGCTATTGAACTTCCTTTTTCTAGTCTAGATGGTCGGACTTTGGTGTGATGTAGTGTAGGCAAGACAGTTTCAGTGGAACTCCGTCGGAAAAACCGTCAGAGTTTATTCCGACGGAAAAAACGGTTGTGTGTACGCGGCATTAGGCTATCCCTGAACACTCATCTATTTAAAGGAAGCCTATCCTTCCTCTACCCAACTACTGAAGTTAGAATCCTCGAACCTCTGAATGTGCTACAGATTCATGTTGGCAGAACTACACTGGATAGAGGTTTCAGAACTCGTCACTGTCAGCATGACATATGCCCGTCAATTAACCCTGTATGGCCAGCCTAAAATTCTTCGGGCACAATACAGATTTTCCTTTACAAAACAATAACTTGGCAAATACGATAATTTTTTGAAACCTTACCTCTTGGTCAGTTAGTTTGTTCACTGCAATTTACTGACTAGAAGAATTAAATCATTCTGATGTCACCACCAGGGGTTCTGCATGCATGCCTATTACAGCAATAACAAAATATGTCCCTCTTTTCACTCAAATCACAGGCAGCCAAAATAGCTTTCACATTTGCTTTTTTCCTTGGCTCTGCTTTCTCAATGTCACATCTTATTAAGAACACACCCCATCAAAAGCTCTCTCTACAGACAAAAACGGTATCATTTTGTGGGTGCTGTGCGATCTAGAATGAGGAGTACAGCATGCCTTTGCTAATTACTGTAAAACCCAATTTAAAAAAAAACAGGAATATTGTGCAATTAAATTTCATTTTATTGCTAAAGTTCTAGAATTTGACAATGGTGTATGTGGAGTCTCATTAAATAACGGTTCTTTGTCTTTAAATATACATGAACATTTTTTTTCTCACCCTCGCCTGCCCCCCCCCCCCCCCCCCCCCCCCCCCCCCCCCCCCCCCCCCAAGTAATTTTACAACATTGAAGGATATTACATTCAAGGCACCCAGAATATTAGGTACTTGTTTTATAAGCCGTCATATACTGTTTAGAGTAGTCTGTAAGAATAGAAATAGGAGAGCTACCTTTGCTTTGCTGACTTTATAAGGTCTAGAGACCTTATGTTACCATCTTATGTTACCCTTGCTTCACTACTAAAAGCAGACCTTGCACTTAAATGCAAAAAAAAAAAAAGTTGAAATAAAAAACATAAAAACAATACCATGTGTTCTCCAGGTTCATGAAATTACATTAATTTCATAATTGAATGTTAAAAGCGAACGCAATTTTGAAGCATTTTGCAACGACGTTATTCAAGTCATTGAATGTATAAGAATTTTCCTATGAATATTTATACTAAGCTTTGTTTGTAGCTCTACTATTGTAAACTGTACATAGCCACTGCTAGTGAAAGTGATGAAAGTGACCAAATAGAACCACAAAGCCGTAGCGTTCACCAATCCAACCAAAATATATATATATATATATATATATATATATATATATATATATATATATATATATATATATATATAAATAATTTATTTAGTGTGTGTTTACACCCCCTGGTCTCAGCTGCATAAGGAGCTCAGAGAGCTGGGGGAAGGAAAACAGCAGTGTACTGGTCTTCTTTACTAGAAGTCTAATCAGTGAAGAAGAGCAGGCAGAGTTCTCAGCACAGCTAGAAAACTGACCTTGCTGTGCTCTCATGCCTAGTGTGGTCAGTTTTTATTAGGAAAGCAGAGGGACTGGCAGAAACACCACATAGTTCACAAAAAGGAAACAATACAAAGAGAACAGGATACTTTTTCATACATGGTACAGCAGGCACATATCAGAATATGAAATTCTGGTTTGATATATTCTTTAAACCTTTTATTGTAACTAAAATAAAATCATTGCACTCTAAAATGGAAGAAAGTGCACAGGCACATCAATAATGTGTGTAGTCCAATGAACATATAAATCCTCTGTATCCTGTTTGGCGTTGCACGAGTGCCAGCCTATTATGCAGCTGACAGATGCAATGGAGCCAAAGATCCAGTGCCTGTAAAACCTGCTGCAGAGCCGGGAAACCAGAGAGTGTGCTGGATCAGCCCAAGAGACACTGGAAGATGTAAACATGTACAGTCATAAGGAGCGTGGACGAGGCTGGCTGCACTTGTGGTTGTGAAGAGCTTCAGAAGGCTTCCGTTGAAACAAAGAAACACCGGCCACTGTGGAGTAGGTCTGGTGTCACTAGGTTGCCACGACAATGCGTTTCGGGGTCTTTTACCCTTTTTTTCAAGTCTGACTTGAAAAAGGGGGGCATGCCCTGAAACGTGTCGTCATGGCAACCACATCAGGATACAGAAAACAGCCCTCTTCATCGGACTACACACATTATTGATGTGCCTGTGTGCTTTCCTCCAAATGTGAAAGCAACGATTTTTATTATTTTTTCATTTTGGATACAATATATAAAAAGGTTTAATTGCACTAGGAGTTGCACTTCCCTTTTTCTGCACTCGTCTTTTCAGTTTGTCCACCACTTATGAATCATTGGGAGCTGCAAGTTGCCTAACTACCTCGTTATTACTACAGTAACTTCTAACTTCAGCTTGCCCAATTAAGCTTTGACAATAAAGCCGGAAGCGGATTGGTTACTATGCAGAGCTGCACCAGTTTTAGTATATCTCCCCCAATATGTGAATGCAATCAGAATGTATAAAAACCAAAGCAAAGAATGCTGTAAGACAGAAAATCTATTTTGCTTCTAGAGAACAGATTGCACAGAACATGTAGTATCCAGTGCAGAACATACAGCAACATCAGCGGGCAAGGCATGCATGGGGGAGGAGAGAGTGTTAAGCAGCACCAAAGTGATAATTAATTCCCACAATCTGCAGAGGGAAGGACCGAATATATGCTTTTATAGTCCTACAGCCAAAAGTACATGTATAAATTCTAAACTAGACCAAAAATATCTACTCTAACTGAAGTTATATACTTAAAATGTTACTCGTCTTGTTACCAACCTGTCCATCATTAACTTTACCATACATGCATCAGTAAAAGCACAGTTACAATAGCACAAGGTTCACAAACCCACATTAAACCGGTAACAAATGATGTATGTATTAAAACCCAGAGACATCTGATTTTATTCATTTAATATAAATTATTCTTTGATCTTTTGCCATGAATTAAATAGCCCCTAAATACTACAGTTTTACCATTGATGCTTGTATAAAGGTCAGTGACATTAGCAAAAAGGCACACAAAACTAGGTTGTTTCAGTATTTTTTTTTACCTTAACCACCTGCCGTTTTTTTACCTTAAGCACCTGCCAGCTAGTTCTAAGAGGCAGTCATATAATGGCCTCCAGTGATCGCGCCCACTGCGGGGCACGGGCGGCGCACTCTGTGATCACAGTGTCCTCAGGACACTGCTGATCACAGATTTAAAGAGGAAGTAAAGCCTCCTCTAAAAAAAAAAAAAAACGGAACCTGCAAGGCAAAGGCATAATGAGCTAGTATGCATAGCATACTAGCTCATTATGAATAACTTACCTGAGAACGAAGCCCCCGAAGCGACCCTCGTCCACGACCTCCGCCGCCATCAATCCCGGAGTGACTTCCGGGTCTCGCTGCTCCGGCGCTGTCATTCGCTGGATCGGCGATGACGTCACTCCCGCACATGCACACGAGAGCTGCATATCGCCGTGATCTCGGCATGCTCAGTGCGCCTGCGCGCCGCTGTCTACGGCGCATGCGGCGTAGACAGCGGTGCCTGTTTTTTTCTAAATATCTCCTAAACCATGTAGGTTTAGGAGATATTTATTGGACCTACAGGTAAGCCTTAATCTAGGCTTACCTGTAGGTCAAAGTGGTTTGTAAGGGTTTACAACCACTTTAAGCCGCGTACACACGATCAGATTTTCGGACGACCGTTCATCCGTTTTTTTGTTGCATGCTAGTCTCATGTCGAAAGTGAAGAGGTTACTCACCATACGAAAATGTCTGTATGACAGAAGTGATGTAATGTGTTGAATAGTTTTGTATGTATTCTTTCGTTTCTGAGCATGCGTAGGCTTGCTCTTATGATTTTTTTCAGACGAAAACCATGCTAATGAAATGAAAAATCCTACGTTGAGTTTACGTACGACAAACTTTTTAGAGTCTCCACATTCAGCTTTTGTCAGATGAAAAATCTGAATCGGCTGTCGAAAGCACTAACAAATGATCTGAAAATCAGTAGATCGTTCGGATTAAATTTTACTTCTGATTTTCGTATCGGGTGTATGGGCCTTAAGGGTAAAGAGCCCATTAGCAGCTCTTTACCACGTGATTAGCTGTGTCCAATCACAGCTGATCATGGATGTAAACGGAAGCTGGTTATCGGCTGACATCATGAGGAGAGAAGAGAAAAAAAAACTGGCTTGTGTAAAAGGGATATGTACACTGATAAGCAGGGCACTGCTCATCAGTGCAGTCACAACAGTGCTGCCAATCAGTGCCTACCAGTGCTGCCAACAGTGCCCACCAGTGCTGCCATTGGCTCCTGCTACTTTCAATCACAGCCAGTGAGCCAATGAGGAGAGTGCAGGGGCGGGGCTGAGCTACGCTCCCTGTGTGAATGGACACAGAGCAGCAGCTCGGGAGTGAGCCTGCTCAGGTGCCCCTATAGCAAGCGGGGGACCCAAAAAGACGACAAGAGGATCGGGGCTGCTCTGTGCAAAACCTTTGCACAGAGCAGGCAAGTCTAACATAACATGTTTGTTATTTAGGAAGTCTGGTGAAGGAAGTCTGGTGAAGGAAGTCGCCGGAACCGGATGTGACGCGTGTCTCTCTAGCTCTTCCATTCTTGCTGCTAGCTGCACCAACAGAGCCCTTTGGGTGGACAATCCCTCCTATAGATACAACCATACTGACAAAGTAAATATGGCTGCCATATTAAAGTTGTTTTAATACTGAACTTAGTGGCACCCCCTTGTGTTTTTCTTCTGTATGCCAGAGATCGATTCCTGTCTCTAGGGGGAGCTGTCTACCCTGCAATTAGTTTTTATAATGGATTCTGTTTACAATTATGGACTGATTAAGCCTTTATAATATATGGACTTATTGGGGAATTTTTGTTATTTCATGCCTGGGATTGCACCATAGATCTGTGTTTTACAAAAAATTTAAATCAAACTCTCTCCAGCATGCTATCAGTTTGTGATTATGGTCTTTATCTTACTTATTTTGTACTATTAGATCATTAAAACAAATTCTGGGCGACTTGTACCTACCCCTTTTACTCTTTCCTCGTTTCTCTTTTGTGCCAACGTACCATGAATGCATTAATGTTGTATTCCTATTACTTTGGAAAAATCAATAACAAACTATCGAAACAGAAAACACCAAAAAAAAGCTTTCGATGGTATATTTAGAAGACCAAAAGGCAACAAATAAAAGAAGTTCATAATGGTTTACATATACTTTAATTCATCACAGTGCAAAGCAAACATCTAGTCAAGCATGTGTGTGTACTGAGTATTTTGCCTCAATGCACTAATTCTTCATCTAAAATAGTCAACCTTTTCTGTCAACGCTCCAAATTCTAAACCAATAACAGAGAAAACGGTGCACTTACCTGCACAATGTCGCTTCTTACTCCAACTGTGTGCAGCCAATCACTGACTCTAGGATAGCCATTCAGCATCGCTGTTCTTTCAGTCTTAGGCACATTAAGTTTGCACTGAAGCTGTTTGCTGATGTAGTTCATCAATTTCGCCTGTAAAATGGAAGTAGTATGTTACTAAATTGCATCATAAAATAAATAAATAAAAAAAGGAAGCTAAACAGAACACACAGCTTGCTGTATACATAATGATGTTCCAAAGAAAGAAACATGTGGTTAATTAAAGCAGATGTTCATGCAAAATTTCTCTTCAAGGGTTCTTTTCTAAAAGCTTTTACCAGGCATAACAGCTCTGCTGAGAGCTTCCCGATTCTGTGTGGACTACTAGGACAAAAAACAACCAAGTGCTCTGCGCCCCGAGCCCACCCTTTTTGGAAGCCAATTAGAGCCTCAGGCACTAATCATGTGCTTACAAAAAAAAAAAAACTCAATTGAAATCCTTGTGTCCGGCGCCCTGCATGTAGATTAGGGGGGCGTTGCTCCTGAGCCCCATATGGATGGGCCTCCACTGATTGTTTTTATGATAAATACTAAGACCAACTGCCATGCATTTTCTTTTATTCCTCTCACTAAACAACTGCTCCTCTTGTTGACTTCATTTTTAAAAAAAATTAGCAGTCTGTACTGAATACATCATCAAAAATATTAGCAAATCTAGTTTCCCAACATTTTTTAAATGATAGATAATGCGTTTCTGTGCTTTTCAATGTAGACACTCTCGCTGGCATAGACTGCTGAGCGTATACATGGGAAAACAAATGAGGAATTATCTGCTAAAATTGTTTGCACTACACACACCATTCAATTACGGTACTTACCATCCTGTCACATCCCTAGTACATGTATGTAAAAATCGTATCTAAAAAAATAAATAAAAAATAAATAAAAAAATCTAAAACTCGTCAACTGTTCCCATTCTAAGCCCAGGCAAATCTCAGGAGCTAAACTACTTAACAGAAACTTATAATAGGTACAAAAGAATGTGGGATTTTGAAGGGGTGAGAAACAAAACTCAAAAAAAAAAATAAGTTATAAAAAAATGTTATTACAATTTTATTCATTTTACTTAAAAAAAAAAAAAAACATTAAAATATATATTCACAGCAAGCTGTCTGTGTCATCATTTCTTAGCAGCAACAATTATGTTATTTCCCAACATGTTTTGCCTGTACCTGGCTTCTTCAGGAAAATACAATGCAAAAGCTTACGCCGTTCACTTAAGACTCAACTTTCACAAACAAGAAGTCAATATTGCATCCCATTATGCCCTTTAAAGTGTTTGTTACCCCAACTTTTCATATTCCTGATGTGCAATGATTTGGGTTTTATTTTAGCGACAATAAAAGGTTTAAAGAATAGGTCAACCCAGAATTTCATATTCCTGGTATGTGCCTGCTGTACCATGTACTTGTATGAAGAAGTATTGTCTTCTCTTTGTATTACTTCCTTTGTGTGAAATCCCTGGTGTTCATGTCAGTCCTTCTGCTTTATCTATTAAAAACTGACCACACTAAGCAGGAGAACACATCGTGGTCAGTTCTCTAGTTGTGTTGAGAACTCAGCCTGCTCTTCTTCAATGATCAGGCTTGTCCTGACACGCCCCACCTGCACAGCCATTCACTGGGAAGACCAGTGCCCTACTGCTTCTCCTCCCCCCCCAGCTCCTATGCAGCTGAGAACAGAGGGAAGGTGATTACTTATGAAAAAAAAGGGGGGTATTTATATATTTTTTAAATCTATGCACATATGTTTTGTCTTTCATTTCTATTTTAAACTTAATGGGTTATTTTACAAAGTGATCGTTTACAATCACTAAGTATATTAAATGATGAGGTGCCAAAGGTGGTAGCCTAGTGGGTGGTCATTTGATGACTGCAGGAGAGACATAGGGTTAAGATCAAACGATATAGTTATACAAACACCAGGGGGCACCAAACTGCCTGCACTCATCCCACTCCAGTAATGGGAAAACGTGAATTCAATGGCATAGACAGACAATAGGGACTGCATCCCCTATTGTGTCACTAGCCTGTAGTAAGCATATTAGGTATTAGGCAACATGGCATCCACTAAGCAAATGGTTGTACTGGGTCAGTGACTCCCCAAGTAGTGAGGGAGTAAACACACAGTGTTGGACCTTACACCTGCAAAACCAAGCAATGGAAGCTTCTGCAATTCTAGCTTGGTGCGTTTCCGAAAAAAAAAAAAAAAAACGTGTACCTCTAGAACCTACATGTCATTAGGAGACATGGGAATTCTACATTATATTGTCCACTTTAGCGTTATTTAACCATCCTGACCCGTCTCAAGCAACACATTTTTATGGATCCCTACAGATCCTTATTATTTTATCAAAGCAAAAAAAAACACTGCACACCGGAGCCAATCCTAGTGAGGATGCGTACATGTGAAAGCCCCAGTGTTTCGCCCCGCCCACCAGGGCTTAATTATAGGAGGTTAATAAATGGCTTTATTATTTTAGTTAACATTTTTAGCATTGTTCTTTAAAATCCATATTACCCACAGTGCCTTGTTTGGGAAGGAGGGGATGCTCAAAAAAGTAAAAAACTAAATACGATCCTCTGAAGCCTTAATCACACTGGCAATTGCATATATGTGTTTATTGAACATGTCTAAATGTAATGATTTTAAATGGTATAATTCGTACCATGCATTTATCAGCATTTATGTGCCTGGGGGCTGTACAACATAAAATCCAGGCTCATTTCCAGACCTGGGTGCCGCAGATGTTGCGTACAGCATCCCATAAATATTGTGTGTGTGTACGCAAATAGGTTAGCATTTTAAAGGTTGAGACTGGAGGTGGGAACACATTGTCTCCTCACTGCCTGTCAAATACCCTGTGAAAAGTAGGTGAACCGAGAAAAAGACGCCGCTCAAACTGACTTATTATAGTCACAGTGTATGGCCTAAGCTGCGCTCCAACGCGTTTCGCCCCACCCACATCTGTGCCCAAGCCCCGGTGGGTGAGGCGAAACACACCAGTAGCGTGGCTAGAGTATCACCAGCTGAGGGTCAGTTTGAGCAGCGTCTTTTCCTCCGTTCACTCACACTTCTGAATTGGGGCATTCTGGTGCCTGGCAGGGAGATCCTGAAGCCTCCAGCTTGGGGCAGCGCTACAAGTCTTTTGTGACCACCCTCTAGTTTTTAGAGGGGCAGCAACAATAGCCACATGTATGAACAAGCCCGTACATTTAACCCAGTAAAGTAACAAGCCAAAACACAAATAAGGGCAAAACTAAAAGTGCCCAGAAGCTCAAACTATGCGATTATAATTTCCATAGAAAACGAAAAAATGGTTTCTGTGCCCTTCATAAAGTAAAATGCGTGAGGACAAATCCTAGATAAAATCTAAAAAGGGTTTATGGGCCATTACTCTGCCTTCCAGTAATAATGTCAGCTATCAAAAAAGTATATCAGATTCAAGCAGAATTGTTTAAGTAACCTAAAGGCTTTACCCAAAGTACACATATCTAGCGACCCAACAGGTTGGACTGCACATTTAATGTGCAAGTCATTCATGTGAACTGCACATCCTCCAAATATGAGGAGAGAGGTAGGAACACCTCTAGGCACAGCCTTATCAATATTTAAAAGGCTTTAAAGGATATATCTAAACTTTTTTCAGTTTTGGATAGAGTGGCGATGGATTAGAGCACCTGTCAGTTATTGTTGCTGTCTGTACTCCCATTAGGGAGATTCAATCTCTCTTTCTGTCATGTTTACTGTTATCACTGAGAGCTCAAACTTTGGATTGTCACCAGAACAGTAATCGAAGAGACCGTAGTCCTGGTGACAATCAGGAATTATGTCACATTGGAGGGGTTTTCTCTTACTTCCTGTTTTGGTTATGGGACAGGAAGTGGAGAAATCTCACCAATGGGACACAGAAAAAAAAAACTGACAAGGGTTATAACCCTCCCTTACGCCATTTAAAATGAAAAAGTCATGCCTATAGTTCTACCTTATCTTTTTGGGATTTATATTTTTCCAACCTTTCCCTATGCATAGTAAACAAAACTGGAACACTAAAAATAAGACATTTATATTTATCTTTAGTAGATTTAAATTGGTTGTATACCGCTGGAAGTCGTCGCCCCCCCCCCCCCCCCTGCAAGGTAAAGTCATAATGTGCTAGTATGAATCGCATACTAGCACATTATGCAAAACTTACCTTAAAACGAAGCGGCTCCAACGTCGCAATGTCAGCGCTGCAGGTGCTCCCATCTTCTGTCTTGCTTCTGGGTTCGTGGGCTTCGGCTGTGATTGGCCAGAGCCGCGGTGACGTCACTCGTGCGCGGGAGCCCCCGTTCATGGCATGGGTGACCGTTCCTTTAGAGCGCATGTGCTAGTGATGTCACTGGCTGCTTGTAATGTAAAGATCTCCTAAATGGTGCACCTTTAGGAGATATTTACACTACCTATAGGTAAGCCTTATTATAGGCTTACCTATAGGTGAAAGTCAATATAGGAAGTTTACTTCCTCTTTAAAGTAACTGATTGAGTTACAAGTGTGCTCACAGTTGCACTAATGTGTACTCAGTCTGATAGACATTTATTGCTGCATATATATGTTACATACATGCTACAGGAAAATACATCATTATGACCACTAGATGAGGCCAACGATCACAGGATATACATATTCATTTACTAGGTTTGCCAGCTCCATCTAGTGGCCATAACGCAGTATTTTTCTGCTTTACTTTAATCTGTATGAATGAAAAAAAATTCACCCAAGAGAGAAAATAGATAGCCTATCATTCAATTTTGCCCTCATTCGCACAAAAGATACGTTGATATTCAATAATAAAAAACAAAAAAAAACACAAAACAAAAAACACAAAACAAAAACACAAAAAACACAAAACAAAAACACAAAACAAAAACACAAAACAATAATAGAATACAGTTCGATCATTAGTTCTCTCAGACTAAAAAGCACTGGTTGTTAGTTCCAGATACTACAACAAGCATCTTAGCAGAAGAATTGTATCTACAGTCCCTTAATTCACGCCTTCTCCCTACATTGTACTAAAAAGGTCTCTATGGAAACAAAGCTTTTGTTTAGTTTAAACCATTAATGCCCTACACAAAAATAAATTGGAGCTTTTCTATAAATAAACGGCAAGCTAAAACCCAGATGCACATTAACTACTTGGAAAAACTCCATTTAGGTCTAAGAAAAGAAAAAAAGACTGCAGAAGGTTATTTTTGACCTTCTTCTGACTGTAATAAAAATGATGGGCAGTTAAAGCGGAACTTTACCCATAACAGTTTGAGAACAATTAACGTTCTTTAACGAAAGAACGTACATTCCACATTAATAATAAAACAATAGTGCAGCTCTCTAGTGCTCACAAATGACATGCAAGTATACATCAATAGTCCATAAAGTGAAAAAAGCTAAATAAGTGATCAAAGCAAAGTCCATAAAAAAATCAGCAAAGATTTTAGTGATCCCACCGCTGTGATGGAAGCAAGAGTCTCCAAGGAAGCCCGATGACACCCTTTACTCTCATGCAACGCTTACCAGAAAGAATGTGACCCCCTGCTAAGAGTGGTTAATATGCGCTCTTTTTAACTTAGCCAATCCAGCATCTCACAGGTAGGAGGGTCCTTTACAGTGGAGATCCAAACAACTCCAGCACCCAGGCAGCGGCAAAAAAACATGTACACCCGTTCCAGAGCGGTACCAAGCCACATATAAATGAAAAAACACTCCAATAGTGTAATATTGCTGAACACTAATGTAACTTTAATAAACAATGAAATTGCACTCACATGTCATCAGATAACAAAATCATAAGTCCAGCTTGTGGAACGCCAGCAGATCGTGTTTTCCAACAACAAAGATGGCCAACGTGCAGCTGCGCATGCGTGGTTGCACGTGTACTTGGCTCAGTCCAAAGCATTTTGTCACATCGGACGTCATCAGGGGCGCTACAGGTCACCTCCCTTGGGTGTCCCTCATTTTCAAGTTCAAAAGTTGGGAGGTACGTGCACAAGGGCTAATCGCCTAGTGTGAATGAAGCCTACATTATTCACCACAGCTACCCAAGTATCTATATAGCCCAAGAGTAGCGCCACCAGAATACATTTCATTTTGCCAGTGAAATATAAAGTCATGGCTCAGGTCTGGGGGAAAAAGGCAGAGGCAGAAGTCAGAAAAAATGAAAAGCAATAGATTGGAAATCTGGATATGCAGCTAACAAGCTACTTTGTTGTATTAAGCTGGCGCAATATGCAACATACAGCAAAGGAGGCATTGTTCGCTTTTACAGCTTTTTTCAGCACTTGAAGTCTGGATGGGAAGTTCCTAGGAAAGCTTGGCACACGAGTTACAAAATAAATTTCTCAGAAGAAAGTTTAGTGGATGCAATGACGCAAATAAAATCTATAAACATCTCTGATTTCTGACCACAAGCTGACAAATAGAGGCTGCTGACTATCTATCTCTAAACTGTCCCGATGCATGCTTCTCATGTGACCGATGATCAGTTCAGTACTGATGAAACTCCACAAGTCTTTTAGAAAACTAGAAACACGAATTTCAAAAAAGGTTGGACAATGACCAGATTGGACTTATGGATCCAGACCTTTAAAGTTGATCTCTGGACACAAAATGATTTCATTTAAATATTTTTCTGAAAAGCCACAAAGGATATAAATCCACTTTATGTGCACCAAATGTTTTTACAAACACAGATATTACTAGGGTTGCACCGATACCACTTTTTAAAGACCGAGTACTTTTTTTCCAAGTACTCGCCGATACCGATTACCGATACTTTTAATGTGATGCGACAGTGGCACTAATGAAGCGTAGACTATGTCAGTAGTTTTATTTTTATTTTTTTTACAGACCCCTGACATCTCCCCTTTGAGACAGGGAAAGGGACTGAGGACACAGATTCCTCAGTCCCTTTCTCAGCAGCCTCAGCTGCACTGAAGATGAATGGACAGGAGACAGTGGCTCCTCTCCATTCATAAACTGAAGCATTGTAAAAACAGGTTATGATGCTCAGCTATTAAGGGACACAGTAAGTGATCACTGACTGTGTATTTGAAAATTAAGGAGCCGGTAAATTACAGATTTACTGGCTCCTTCCTGTGCTCTCCATCCTGGCAGATCCAGGATGTGGGGAGACCGGATGTGGACCCAGGGAGCACACAGGGGACAAATTGGGGATAAATTGGTGGGGGGCAGTTACAAGCACTGATCTCCCTGACAGCCTTGGGAGGGAGAGGAGAAGCGGCTGTTGTCAAAAAAGCTATACAGGGAGATCAGCGCTAGCAACTGCCCCCACCGCTGCACCAATCACCTGTGAAGCCGCCCCCCCCCGCTACACTGATGACGCGGTGTGTACTGGCTTCCTGCCAGGTATCAGGTCACACATCGGGAACATTTGCATGTGTACAAGTACTCATGCAAATGCTTGGTATCAGCACTGATACCAGTATCAGTGCAACCCTAGATATTACCTTGTAAAAGTAGCAGTGACATGATCACTGTGCTGCATATTACCTTTGGGAGGGACCCAGCAGACACCACCCAATACATGCCCAAAACTACATGAGTGGGTGGAGACAAGACCAGTCCCCCTGCACAAAAAGAGAGCACAGCAGTGACCGGTCTTAATTACAGGAAGCTCCTGCACAGAGACAAAAGTTTTACACCAACCTACCTCACAGATCTGAAAGAAAATACACAAAGCACACCAAGAATCAAGTAAAAGATAGAACACATAGGTCTCCAGTACTTAGACATTTGCTTATTTCAGGTTTAGAGTGGTATTAAAGTTTTGGCTATGCTATGCTGTGCACTTGCTCCCAATTTTCATCTGATTATCTGGCCAGTAAGTCTGTTTCTCAAAAGAACAAGCTCCCTTGTAGATGTAGCAGTTAGGGGGATGAGACAAACCATTTAGCACTGAGAGGGGTACTTACAAAGATCAGTGTTTATTAATGCAAAAATACATCGAATGATTGGCAAGCTGTGATGTATGACATTTTTTGCTTTTGTGTTTAATACTGCTTTTGTTGTGACCCCTTCTGTGCTGAGTCGGGCACGCTCAGCTGTAAGCTTTAATATATAATAATAAACCATTTCTTGAAATAAAATACATACCAGGTCAGGTCAAATGAATACTAACGGTGGCCATACACACTTTTATTAGTCAATGTGCAATTCGATCAAAACAGAAAACTATCCAATAGACCTAACTTCCCTTCTGATTGATTTACACACAACTAGGATTGGAGTTGATCGGCTAGGGTGGAAAATTATCAATAGTTTTGTATTGATTGGCAGCACTGAGATGCTTAGTTGATGAAGTTGATCGTATTTCAATCCATCACATTATGAGATTGCAAGGTGAAAACAGATCGTTCATATCTTCCAACTACTGTTTGAAATCCATTTCCTTGTGTGAGGATAACAAATGAGTTGTCGACTGTACATGCATTATGCCATCAGGAGAGACTGATCAGAAAAGAAAGGGATCATATACTGAAGCGTGCATGTCCACCATTAGATGAGAGATTAGTATAAAAAAAAACAAACACACACACACACACACACACACACACACACACACACACGGATTTAGATAGGATAAATGCCTTGGGCTGCAAATGCAGTGTGCTTTTTCCATTATTTTAAGACGCTTCTCATTCAGAACTCAATGACAGGTGCAGTGGACCTGCATCAAGCTGTTTTGAACCTCCAAAGACTTTGTGGCAGGGCTGGATCAAGGGGGGGTCCTGAGGTGGGCTTTGCCCCCCAGATTTCATTGGTGCCTCCCCCAGGACCAGTGACATTGGTATCAGGAAGTAGAGGGGCTGGGGGGGGGGCAGCAGACAGCTTCGTTCATGCCAATTAGGCATGGCTGAACAGTGCCCTGCCCCTATATGCACCACATGCATCATTTGTTTCCATGGTGCAGAGGGGTGGACCAGGATGCACGTCATCATGTCTACTGTTGTGATGGAGGGATACAGTTATGATGGGGGGGGGGGGGGGGGGGACTCAAATAAAAAAAGGGGGCAACCATGATTTGAAGGAGGTGATGTAATAGGGGGGAACTGTGATGTACAGGGGTCTGACTCTGAAGTGCTGGGTGGAATGTTGATGTAAATGTGGCACCAAGGAGTGGCCAATGTCAGTGTCTTCCAACCCAATAAAGTTCAGGACTGGGGTGTCTTGGGATGTTGCATACCATGACAAAAAAAAAAAAAGTTGCAAAGCACGTGCTTTTCATAGTAGCCACATGAAGTAATAGGTGCAAACATAGGTGTGCGCACAGGGTGTGCCAGGTGTGTCCAGGCACACCCTAATCACCCCATGCGCATTAGTATTATCGCTCTGTGTAGCAGCAGGAACATGGAAAAAATATCCCTCTTACCGGCTCTACCATAAGAGAAGTGTTCATGCTCTTCTCTTTCACTGTGTTGGCAGGGAGATCAGTGTGCCGAGGTCTAATATATGTAGACACAGACACACACACACACACGTGTGTGTTTGAGCTTTGGGGTGCACACCCTAATGCAATAGGCTGTGCACACCTATGGGTGCAAATAAATAATATTAAGGGTGGTTATAGTCTCCCTCTATCTATTGCACCCATGTACGGTATTAATCTGTCTATCCCTATAGTTATCTAGTCTATTAAAACTCTGATCACGTTACTGTTAATATCACAATAATACAAGGTTAGCTATGAAACCAAGCACACGGCCCCTGACTTTTTTTTTTTACTGCACCCCCAGATCAGGTGTGATCCGGCCCTGCTTTGTGGGAAGATAAGCAGTTCTGACAAAAACCCATCAACCCTAGCCCAAGGAATGGGCCATGAATACAGTGTACCTCTACAGGGCCAGTGTTAGAACAGTTTTAGTCTAAAGCCTAGTATACACAATGAGATTATCGGACAAATGAAGGTCTGTTTTTTTCCAATGCTAGTCTCATATCGAGAACGAATATGTTACTAAAGTACAAACATTCTTGTAGGACAGAATAAAAATTCCCAAGTGGTGTAATATATTTGTATTGTATTTTTGGACAAAAAAAAAAACTGTACTGATTAAACAAAAATTGTCCGATCTGGTATCGTTCGAGTAAAATTTTCATGTTTGTCCCTTTGGAAAATTCGATCAGATTATCTTACGATCACTTCGAAAACTGTATTTTTTTTGTATGATATTCTGATTGTGTGTACAGGGCTTAAGTGTCTATCAGACGTAGAGATATGCTCGTTAGGTCATGTCATTTTGTGGTATGAAAACAACATTGGGTAAGAAATATGCAAAGTTTAAGCCTATTTACCAAGGTAACATGGGGCCTGTAGCAGAGAATGGAGCTGACCCCAGACTAAGTCCCGCATCTTTTGCGACTGACACAACATTGAGTCTTGCACACATACTTACAACACAATGTGATTCAACACTATCTTCCCTCATACTCTTCCTTTTTACTAGAGGAAGTTATACTCCAGTAGTGCAAAGGGACTCACTGTAGGTGGGGCAGTAGCTCATAGAAAAACACCAAGTGCATATAACACAAGATCATCCAAAATTGATATTTATTAGTTTTTCTCAGACAGACAGATTGCATCCAGGGACAGAGTTTGCTGCTGCATACAAACTGGCCACAGCTAGTTATCCAGTTTCTATGTGGCCATAGTGAGAGTGCTGCTGTGTCCAGATGCAGAATTTATGTATCCGAATGCAGCAGCATGAGATCAGCCAACTTTTTAAAAACCGAGAGGGCAAGATATCAGCCACATAGGGAACGTGCTGTATTCAATGAGTCCCCCAACCCACTGACTTGAATTGTGTCAAAATCAGAAAAGCACAAAATCTGGAAGTAAAGTTTAAGGCCGGCCATAGATTATGCAATTTTCTTTCCTTCCACCAAGGGTGGCTATAGCCACTGGCAGTGATCAGGCAAAAAAAAAAAAAAAGAAGACAGGCTGGTTGTACTGAAATCAATTGATAGATCAACTTCAGTACAACCAGCCTGCCTATAGACAGATGGAAATTCAGCTGGTTCCTGCTGAACCGGCTAAATTTCGATCCATCTAAAGCTGGCCTAAATATCCAATAAGTTAAAGCAGAAGCACCGTCAAAAACTGCGAGCAGGCAGGCTTATATTGCCGAAAAGACATGCAACTCCCTCTTCTGCAATAAAATGCCCATACCTGCCTGCTCGCCATCTCCACCGGTAATATAAACAGAGATGCGCAGCTCATCTTCGAGTGCCAGAATGACAGCCTGAAGACCAGCACTCGAAGATACCGACCTTTAGAAAGGTATGTATTGAAACTTTAGTTCTGCTTTAACATGGCTGCCATCATTGAGATATACAAATGAAACAGGTTTTTTTTTGTTTTAAATATTAATAAATATAATTATTTAAATCAAGCTGATACACATAGGTCTAAAAATAAATAATAAAAAAGGAATAATATTTATATTTTTATATATATTTATATATATATATATATATATATATATATATATATATATATATATATATATATATATATATATATATATATATAATTTTCATAAAAAGTGAAGGTTGCCCGCACAACCTCCAGTTATGTCACTTTTCATCTGCAATCCCCAATGGCATCTACTACACATTACAAATTAAAAAGCATATTCCACGCATTCCCGGAGGAGGTAAATGTGGAATTACAGATAATGGCCCTGAAGAAAAAAAACTTAGCAACCTTGCCAAAGCAAAACAAACTGTAAGCTGAGGTCACGCTAACATCGTGGGTTATCTCACAGAATGCATTCTTCCAGAATTTTTTTTTTTTGTTTGTTTGAGTATGGCAAATTTTATCGCCCTGTAACCTGGTACACACAGAAAACTCTTGTGAGCAACATTCAGGATGAAAAATTTGCTGTGTAGTCAGCCGCATGATTCGGTCTTTACAGCAGCCACTGCACCTGCTCCTGCCATAATTTATTAAGACATGCCGTTAATTAGAAATGTATTAACTCACTGTTCTCTGGCTTGCAGTCAGCAAATTACAGTCATGGTCCACAATGGCTTTTACTGGTTTCTCAGAAATAAAAAGTCACAATTGTGACAATTATATCAGTTTGAGGAAAATCTATCTATCTTTAACATTCTAAGGCTCTATACACACTGGCTTAAAAAAAAATAAAAAAATCGTGTTGTGTGCTTTACTTGTAGAAGCAGCTCAATGTTATCCTATGTGTCTATGCACATTAGGACGATTACAGGCATATTTTAAACTCAGCAATTAGAGGCAAAAAAAACCCTAAACTCTGCTAAACTTGCCTAAACTGTGTACAAAATCTCTCTATACGAGTGTTTTTTTTCTGCCGGGGAACTGGCATTTTTATAAGCCCAGTGGGCACTGAACCTTTAACGTTGAAACACAAATCAGCCAAGTGTGAATAATCTCATGAATACGTGTTACATTTTATTAGCAAGTGGCAAGCAGTAAAAAAATTAATTTTTTTTTTATAACAAGCTATTCCTGACCTCTCTAGCTGTTTGTACTGTGAATTAATAAATTCTCAAAAGATAACAACTACATTTCTCTAAGGGGCCATTCACACCATATTGCAGTTCAATGCAATGCACACATTTCTGTGCATAAAGCCCAGTCATTTTAATGGTATTTGATGTGTGGAGGAAACTGAATAACCTGGAATAAACCCACAAGAGTGCAGCGAGAACATGCAAACTGTATGCAGATAGTGCCCAGGGCAGGATTGGAACAGAGGACCCCAGTGCTGGAAGGTAGAACACACACACAATGTACTACCCTAGCCCACTAGTGCGTGGTGCGAGATCGCATGTGATTCGCACCGCACTGCAAATCACATGCGATGTACGTGCGATGCGATTTCAGCCATACAGATAGTAGATAGATCGCATTCGCACTAAATTCGCACAGGACCCTTTTTTTGGTCTGCACCAGAATCGGATCGCATGGGTGCTCACATGTCCGAACTGTCAGTTCGCAGTGCGATATGTGAGCTGAAATGGGGGTGAAATTAACACTGCATTGATACTCCCAGCAGTCCACATATATATGGCAGTGTGAACTGCCGTGCGAGTCGAGTGATGCGGGAACCCACAGTGCATTGGCAGGGTTTCCACATCGCACAAGTGTGAACTGGGACCAAGTCTCCTTTGGATACTTTAAGACCCCTTTCACACTGTCAGCTGACCACGTTGGCGGTAAAGCGCCGCTAGTTTTTGCGGTGCTTTTTGGCCGCTAGCAGGGCGATTTTAACCCCCGCTAGGGGCCCCTCCCCATTTCAATGTATACAACGCTCCTAAACTGCTCCAAAGACGCTGCTTGCAGGACTTTTTCCTAACGTCCTGCAAGTGCACCGCTCCAGTGTGAAAGCACTCGGGCTTTCACACTGGGGCTGCAGGGGAGGCGTTTTTCAGGCGCTTTACAGGTGCTATTTTTAGCCCTTTAGTGCCTGAAAAACACCTTCAGTGTGAAAGGGGTCTAAATGTTTATTAAATTGTATATTATCTGGTGAGTGCAGATCCATGTGGGTTGAGGACAGTACGTGGTATTTGGTTTTGGGTTCTAAGGGTGGCTGTTTGGTCATCACCACATAAAAGAAAGAGGCTTTGCTACATTTGTTTGGGTTTTTTTTTTTTCCATTTTTTCAGACAGTGTTACTTTGTATCAGTTTCAGCTCATTCTGGGACACTTGAGTGATTTTTGGATTGATGTACACATTTACCATTGCCACTAGTTTTGAAGTGATATCATTGAGGTCATATATTCATACACATAGATAATATATATATATATATATATATATATATATATATATATATATATATATATATATATATATATATATATATATATATATATATATATATATATAATATACAGTATATTCAGTGGGGAAAATAATTATCTGATCCCCTTTTATTTTTTTAAGTTTGCCCATTTACAAAATGAAAGGTCTATCATTTTTATCATAGGTTTTGCATTTCTTCCATTTGCGAATAATCACTACAACAGTTGTCTCCTTCTCACCAAGCTTCTTGCTGATGGTCTTGTAGCCCATTCCAGCCTTGTGCAGGTCTACAGTCTTGTCCCGATGTCCTTTGAGAGCTCTTTGGTCTTACCCATGATAGTGAGGTTTGAATGGAAGAAAATGGTTCTGTGGACAGGTGTATTTTATACACATAACATCGAGAAGAACCTTCCTAAATTGACAGGGCTAATCTGTGTACCACATGCTCATGTACACTGTAGCCAGTCTGTGGGAGCCAGAATTATTGTTGGTTTGTAGGGGATCAAATCATTTTTACGGCAGATTCACATTGGTGCAATGGGAGAAACCCTGCGAATCCACTGCTGGTTCCCGCATTGCACCTGTCTCGCAGGCAGTACACGCTGCCATATGCGAACTGACAATTTGGACAGGAATCGGATCGCCATGACATTACTCTCTCGCATGTGAATGGAACCCACAGTGCTCTGAATTGACAGCATACTCGGCCTGTTGTCCATTTAGAGTGCAATGCACATGCGCCAGTTACATCACTAGTTGCTTCCAGTGTGAATATCTCCCAAACACAAGTTTAAGAGATTAAGTTTAAGAGATATTCACTGTACCCACAGGTAACCCTCTATATAGGCTCACCTGTAGGTACACATTAAAAATCTGAGTTTACTACCGCTTAACCACTTCCCTACCGCTGTATAGTCATATGACGCCCGCAGGAACCCTTTGTCCCTCCGGGCGGGCGTCGTATGACGTTCTGGGATTCCTTGCATTGTGGAGAGAGCGCGCAAGCATGCCTACCGCATCGCTCGGGACCCGGTGCGCGTCCCCGTCGGCCACGATGTCAGCTGGGCACCCGCGATTGCTCGTCAGAGCAGGGACGTGGATCTGTGTATGTAAACACACAGATCTGCGTCCTGTCAGGTGAGAGGAGACCGATCCGCGTGTCCCCATACAGAGGAACACTGATCGGTCTCCTCCCCTTGCGAGTCCCCTCCCCCTACAGTTAGAATCACTCCCTAGAACGCACAGTTAAACCTTTGATCACCCCCTAGTGTTAACCCCTTCCCTACCAGTCACATTTATACAGTAATTGATGCATTTTATAGCACTGATCGCTGTATAAATGTCAATGGTCCCAAAATAGTGTCAAAAGTGTCCGATATGTCCGCCACAATATCGCAGTCATGATAAAAGAAAATAAAAATATTGCAGATCTCCGCAATTACTAGTAAAAAATAAGAAAATAAAATAAAAATGCCATAATTCTATCCCCTATTTTGTAGACGCTATAACTTTTGCGCAATCCAATCAATATACGCTTATTGCGATTTTTTTTTTACCAAAAATATGTAGAATACAGATCGGCCTAAACTGAGGGAAAAAAATATTTTTTTCTTTAAAAATTGGGATATTTATTATAGCAAAAAGTAATAAATATTGTGTTTTTTTTCCCAAAAAATAAAAACCGCAGAGGTGATCAAATACCACCAAAAGAAAGTGGGGGACAAAAATGATCAAAATGAATTTGGGTACAACGTCGCATGACCGCGCAATTCTCATTCAAAGTGTGACAGTGCTGAAAATTGGCTTGGGCAGGAAGGGGGTGAAAATGCCCGGTATGGAAGTGGTTAAAGAAAGGCTAATAAAGCTATGTTAAGTGATGACCTCATCGTTCTGCAGAATGTCCCTTTTACCTTGCTTGTGAATAATTTTACCAGCTGCTATCAAAAGACTTTGTAGATTACAGAACATGGGCATTCAGCAATCTAAAATGTTAAAAAATAAAATAAAAAAAATCACACACACACACACACACGGCGTTTCACTTTAAACCTTTTGGAGAAGCAATTTTTCTTTATTTCTGTGTCAAGGCTCTTAAAAAGGTCATCTAATTTAGATGGCGGTAAGCTGCTTAATCAGCTGCTATTCTCATGTGCTTTCACCTAGCTGCTCCTTTGTGGGGATTCAAGGCCAACCAGCACACTCGCCAACGAGACATTTTCAAGTATGAAAACTAGGTTCACAGCAGATATATTAATGTACAAAAGTATTGCCGCTTCCCCTTAACCTCCATCACAGTATAACAGAACATACTATACAGGCGTTGGTAATAAACTGAAATCACGCATTATAAATAAAGGAGGTCAAATAGGATCAGAATAGTCAGGACTCATTAGTTCAAGGATATACTTATAAAATGATGGAGCACTATTTTCGGCCAGCGCAGCGCGCCATAATGAACAGTCCATTTGCAGCTATGTTTTGTGGTGCACCGAAGGCCAGGTGCATTTCTTTACACTGCATACAGTACGTGCGCTGGGGTGCAATTTAGCATTAAAGCGGTAGTAAAGTCCACTTTTTGATTTAGATCCTAGAGCCTATAATAAAGCTTACCTGTAGGTACAATAAATATCTCCTAAATGTGCATCGTTTAGGAGATATTTACTTTAGTAGCAGCCGGAGACGTCACCGGCGCATGCACTTTGCACTCTGAATGGACAGTGTTGTGCATTCGCTGCTCTGTGCTGAGCCCGCAAAAGGCAGTCTGGGTGAAGAGGGAAGCGCGCTGCTGGAGCGCTTCGTTCTAAGGCAAGCCTGTCATAATGTGCTAGTATGCAATGCATACTAGCACATTATGACACTATCCTGCAGGGGCCCATTTTTTTTGGTAGTTTACCACCACTTTAAACCAAAAACAAGTAATATATTGTAGCTTACAAATCTTTACATGTGGTGTCTGCATTTGTTTTCTATTGTAGGCTTTTTCCTTTATTTCACCTGGTGATCTTGTCAGTAACAAACCTCCTGTCTTAAAGAGGAAGTAAACACTGATGGGGTTTTTTTTTTTTTTAACAGATTTAAACACTGATGGGTTTTACTTCCTCTTTATTCCCCTGCAAAGTAAAAGCACAATGGGCTAGTAGGCATCGCCTACTAGCCCATTCTGTGCCACTTACCTGCAAACAAAGCCTGCAATGTCCCCGCTGGTGGAAGCATCCATCTTCACCCTTCTTCCTTCCGTGGCTTGGACTCCAGGTCTGTGACTAGCCGAATTTGCGGGAGCCGACTGTGACCCCCACACGGGCCCTATAGAAATGCCACAATTGTGCCCTTTCTAAAGTGTGCATGCACCAATGACGTTGGCGCAAGCGTATACGATAAATATCTCCCAAACCATGCAGGTTTAGGAGATATTTCCAGTTAGAGACTAGCATGCAAAATATAAAAAAAAAATTAAAAAAAACGGACAATCTTTCGTCTGATAATCTCATCGTGTGTACCAGGTATTAGGGTGTCTCCACTCAGGGATGGAAGAGTAGAAACTAGGGATGGGCAAACGGTTCGGCCCGAGCATATTTTCCGGCCGAACTATGGTTGTTCGGATGTTCGGCGAACAACGACAATTATGTGGTGTTCACAGCAAATTCGGAGGCCGCGGAACCCCGTTAAAATCTATGGGTCACTAACATAAAAACCAAAAGTGCTAATTTTAAAGGCAAGTTATTGTCATAGAAAGTGTTTGGGGACCCGGGTCCTGGCCCAGGGGACATGTATCAATGCAAAAAAAAGTTTTTAAAAAACGTCAGAGGAAGACCCCACCTTCCTGGTATGGTTCAGGAGGGCGGCACTCTCTTGTCCCCCCTCTTTTCCTGCGGCCTGCAAGGTTGCGTGATCGGATAAGGGTCTGGTATGGATTTTGGGGGGAACCCCTATGCCATTTTTGTTTTATTTTGCTGCAGGGTTCCCCTTAAAATCCATACCAGGCCTGAAGGATCTGGTATGATTTTGGGGGGACAACCCATGCATTTTTTTTTTTTTTTTTGGTTCGGGGTTCCCCTTAATAGTCGTACCAGACCCAAAGGGCCTGGTAATGGACTAGGGGGGGGAGGAGAAACACATTCCGTTTTTTTCAATGAGTTTTATCTAGATTACCGAGACCCAAAAATTCATTACAGCTGCGATCAGTTTTAAATTACTTTTTTTTCCTTTAGAAATGTAATTTTGCTGTGTTATTGTTCTAAACACAGGAAAAATGCACCACTTTACAGGCATTCTATAGACACCCCCCAGTCACAATATTTAATTTTTATTGTTTCACTTTAAGCATTATTAAAATCACTGCTCCCGAAAAAAATTCAGTTTTTAAAACTTTTTTTTGCATTCATACATGTCCCCTGAGGCAGGACCCGGGTCCCCAAACACTTTTTATGGCAATAATTTGCCTATAAGCCTTTAAAATGAGAACTTTAGATTTTTCATGCTTGTGTCCCATAGACTTTAAACGGTGTTCGTCCAAATTTTTTGCCTGTTCGCAAGTTCTGGTGAGAACAGAACCAGGGGGGTGTTTGACTCCTTAATAGACACCCTTAGGCCCCTTTCACATGGACGGACCATTCAGATCCGCCTGTCAGTTTTGACGGCGGATCTGAACGAGCGCTCCATGTTAGTCTATGGAGCGTCGGATGTCAGCGGAGACATCTCCGCTGACATCTGACCCGGTCCGATCCGCCAAAAGCAGACGTACGGCTCTACGTCCAGATCCGTCAATGGTGGATCGGATCGGGTGAGATCTGATGAAAACGGACACACTGTCCGTTTTCATCCGATCTCTCCATAGAGACCAGCGGCGCTCGCAAGCCCCTCCCCGCTCAGTGAGCGGAGAGGGACTTGTCATCCGCCGGCTCAGCGGAGATCAACGGAGAGATCTCCCGCTGAGCCGACGGACAGAGGCGGACTCCGTGGAGGCGGAGTCCGCCTCGTGTGAAAGGGGCCTCAGACAGACTGCTGTGCAACATAAAATATTGCAACAATCGCAATTTTGTTCTCATCTCTGCAAAAAAAATAAAAAAAATACTGGATTTAAACTTTTAAACAAAAAGTTCCAAAAAAGGCCTGGTTTTCAAGTGGTTAAAGCCAAGCACAATCGTTATGATTAAGTTACTTTATCCTAAAAAAAAAAGAATATTTGCAGAGACAAATGAATGAAGCGGTGACCCATCCCAAGAGATAAAAAAAAAAAAATAAATAAAAAAAAGGGACAACAGGAACCATACATGAAATATGGCTCATAATCACCTCAAAAGGCTGAACATACAGTATATATGCGTCATTAATGGTAATTTTTATTACAGTTTGCAGAGCTGGATTGTGTACACTGGGAGTAAAGCCAACACGGCGAGATCATGCTGCAGGAATGAATGGGTTACATCATAAAGACATGTGATCCACTGACCCACTAATAGACATTGCAACCTCTCATCTATACTCTCCTTTATAGTTTCTGCAATGCAGGATAATGCACTGGAAACAGGAAAGAGCAACCTCCAAATTGTCCATTACACAGGACACTTTCATCTAGAAATTCTCCAATGTCAGAACAGAGCCAACTTCCTTCTTTTCATCAAACAATCACCTTTGTTACACGATTGTTTTACAAAACCAAACGGAAAACTGCATTCAGAGTCGTTCTTTATGTTACTGAAAATAAACAAAATAAGAAAAATGAACTGGCCATACAAGTAGACTCAGGATTTCCCCATCCATGCCAATGGTGTGGATGGTGAATCTTCCCTGACAGCTATTGTATTGTGACAACCGGTGTCCACAGCTGTCAGAAAACCCAAACCGTGATCGCAGCCGATTGGCTGCAGACAATATTTGCCTGACTTTTTTCCTGCCTGGCACCTTAGATTTCTTAATCAAAGTTTGTTGAGCTGGGCGATGCCAGTGGGCCACAAATGGCTTGAACTTTACCCTATTCCTTTGAGCCATGTTTGGTCATCTTTACTGTTAAATAAATATATTGTGCTATTGGGTAGAATATACTCATATAGTAGGTGCATTTTCAATGAACTGTGCCAGTCCAAACTGTTTTTTAGAGCATGGCAGCCCACTTTCATTAAATAAAACAGAAAGATCACATAGACATCAGTTGCCCACACAGGGCTTCTTCCACATCAATATGAATAAAACAGAAATATCGAGCTACCTGGCTCCCTTCTTACCAGTCCCTCTGACGGTGTTGTCCAGCTCCACTGGTTCCCTTGTCTCTATTACGCTTCATGTACACTAGCAGCTCCTAAAGTTGCCACGTTTTGCATTTTCCCATGGCCAAGCATACATGAAGCCTTAGCCTTTAGACCCAGCACCTTGCTGCATAGCCCAATCCTGGCTTCTGGATAGGGGTTCTCCAGACAACCCAATAGGAGTCTCTTGGCTGGGCACCTCTGACTCCCTGGGTGGGACCTCCCATCTCCCCCACTCCAAACTGGGAGCTCTGAGCTATCCTCAGGCTTGCATATATAACAAACCTGCACACCTGTCTACTCAGACAAGCTGCAGGCACCTATTAAAATCCAGACACAGAATTTACCCCTGGTTCACACCAGTGCGACTTTGAAATCACGCCACTTCAGTGCAAGCTCAAAGCTGCCAATCAGTGCAATCTGGATGTGCCATTTCGATGCGGCCTGCGCCTTCATTTAGCATAAGTCGATACAAGTCGCAATGAAAAAAAAAAATTGCAAAAAAGTAGTGCAGGAACCTTTCAAAGTCGCAACAATCTGAATAGTTCCATTGCAATAGGGTGAGAATGGTCATGTGATTTTGAACTGTCAAGTCGCATGGCAAATCACACTGGTGTGAACCAGGACGAAGGCTCCATTCATACCAATGAGTTTTTTCATGCTTCTTTACGGAAACACAGGACATTTTTTTCTAAAATTGCTTCCTATGAAACACCTTTATATCAATGCATTTTTGTGCCTCTGCGCTTTTGGAAAGGGTAAGGGACTTTAAATTCAAAATGGTGCTTGCGTTTTAAAACTGTCGTTTCTTTTGTTTATAGCGCAAAAATAAAAAATGCAGAGGTGATCAAATGGCACCAAAAGAAAGCTCCATTTCTGGGGAAAAAAAATACATACATTTTGTTTGGATACAGCATTGCATGACCGCGCGATTGTCAATTAAAGCAACGCAGTGCCGTATCAAAAAAAAATGTCCTGGTCATTAAGGGGGCAAATCCTTACTGTCCTTAAGTGGTTAAATCTATACACACACAGTGCCTTGAAAAAGTATTCATACCCCCTTGAAATTTTCCACATTTTGTCATGTTACAACCACAAACATAAATAAATTTTATTGGGCTTTTATATGATAGACCAACACAAAGTGGCACATAATTGTGAAGTGGAAGGAAAATGATAAATGGTTTTCCAATTTTTTTACAAATAAATATGTGTAAAGTGTGGTGTGCATTTGTATTCAGCCCCCCTGAGTCAATACTTTGTAGAACCACCTCTTCGCTGCAATTATAGCTGCAAGTCTTTTTGGGGATGTCTCTACCAGCTTTCCACATCTGGAAACTGAAATGTTTGCCCATTCTTCTTTGCAAAATGGTCAAGCTCTGTCAGATTGGAAAGAGTCTATAAACAACAATTATCAAGTCTTGCCACAGATTCTCAATTGGATTTAGGTCTGGACTTTGACTGGGCCATTCTAACACATGAATATGCTTTGATCTAAACCATTCCATTGTAGCTCTGGTTGTATGTTTAGGGTCGTTGTCCTGCTGGAAGGTGAACCTCCACCCCAGTCTCAAGTCTTTTGCAGACTTACAGGTTTTCTTCCAAGATTGCCCTGTATTTGGCACCATCCATCTTCCCATCAACTTTGACCAGCTTCCCTGTCCCTGCTGAAGAAAAACATCCCATAACATTATGCTGTGCTGCCCCCACCATGTTTCAACTGGCCTCATCTGACCAGAACATCTTCTTCCACGTTTGCCATGTCCCCCACATGGCTTCTTGCAAACTGCAAAAGAGACTTCTAAGGCCCCTTTCACACTGGGGCGTTTTTCAGGCTGTACAGCGCTAAAAATAGCGCCTGTATACCGCCTGAAAAAATCCGGCCCCATTCACTCCAGTGTGAAAGCCGGCGGGCTTTCACACTGGAGCGGTGCGCTAGCAGGACGGTCAAAAAAGTCCTGCTAGCAGCATCTTTGGAGCGGTATAGGAGCGGTGTATTCACGGCTCCTATACCGCTCCTTCCCATTGATTTGAATGGGACACCGCGGTAATACCGCCACAATACCGCCGCAAAGCGCTGGCGGCGGCGCTCTGCGGGGGGTCTTTAACCCTTTTTCGGCCGCTCGCGGAGGGTAAAACCGCACCGCGAGCGGCCGAATAACGCGGCTAAAATGACGGTAAAGCTGCTTTACCGTCACTGCGGCTCCCGCCCCAGTGTGAAAGGGGCCTTATGGTTTTCTTTCAACAATGGCTTTCTTCTTGCCACTCTTCCATAAAGGCCAGATTTGTGGAGTGCACGACTAATAGTTGTCCTGTGGACAGATTCTCCCACCTGAGCTGTGGATCTCTGCAGATGTCTTGGTAGATTTGCAGTTGTGCCATACTCTTTCCATTTTCAGATGATGGATTGAACAGTGCTTCGTGAGATGTTCAAAGCTTGGAATAATTTTTTAATTTATTTTTTATAACCTAGCCCTGTTTAAAACATCTCCACAACTTTATCCCTGATCTGTCTGGTGTGTTCCTTGGCCTTCAAGGTGCTGTTTGTTCACTAAGGTTCTCTAACAAACCTCTGAGGGCTTCACAGAACAGCTGTCTTTATACTGAGATTAAATTACACACAGGTGGACTCTACTTCACTAATTAGGTGACTTCTGAAGGCAATTGGTTCCACTAGGATTTTAGTTAGGGGTATTGGAGTAAAGAGGGCTCAATACATACATATATATATATATATATATATATATATATATATATATATATATATATATATATATATATATACACACACATACATATATATATATATATATATATATATATATATATAATACATACACAGTTGTGCTCATTAGTTTACATTCAGCCAAACACTAACCATGAGTGAAAGAAAAGTTTTTTGTGTTATCATTCTTATTCTCTGAAAAATGGCCAAGAAGTCATAAATTCTGCCAGGGTATGTAAACTTATGAGCACAACTGTATATATATATATATATATATATATATATATATATATATATATATATACACATATATACAATTCTTTTTATAATCTAGAGCTGCACAATTAAAAAAATAAAAAATAAAATCATTGCGACCTCGATTCAACCCCCCCTCACGATCTTAATTTGGCTATTCCACGATTCTATGTATCAAGTGCAGAGCCATTCTGTTTACAGCTGTAAAAAAAAAAAAAAAAAAAAGAAGCCGGCAAATGTTTATCAACATTCCTCAGCGCTGAGAGAGAACTATAAACATTGTATCATATGTTTTTTTTAGATCACAGGGATGAACTTTGGTCTGTAAATGAGGCCAGCTTAACCACTTAAAGACTTATGCCGCGTACACACGGTTGGAATTCTCGTCCGAAAAAGCTCTGATGGTTTTCCCGTCGGAATTCCGACGGAATTTCGCTCAAACTGTCTTGCCTACACGCGGTCACACCAAATTCCGACGGTCAGTAACACAGCGGCATAAAACACGTTCGACAGCACTATAAAAAGGGAAGTTTAATGCTTCCGCGCAGGCGTCAAATTGTTTCCGAGCATGCGTCGGAATTTTGCGTGTCGGAATTGCATACACACGATCGGAAAATCCGATAGAAAGGTTTTCCGTCGGAAAAATTTAGAACAGGTTCTCAATCCAAAGTCCGTCGGAAATTCCGACAGAAAAAGACTGTTTCCATCGGAAATTCCGACCGTGTGTACGCGGCATAAGCCTTTTTCTGACACTTGTTGCTTACAAGTTAAAATCAGTATTTTTTGCTAGAAAATTACTTAGAACCTCCAAACATTATAAATATTTTTTTTTTAGCAGAGACCCTAGAAAATAAAAATGGCTATTGTCGCAATATTTTATGTCACACTGTATTTGCGTAGTGGTCTTTTAATCGCAATTTTTTGGGAAAAAATACACTTCAATGAAAAAAAAAACAAAAAAAAACAAAAAAAAAAACCAGTAAAGTTAGCCCAATTTTTTTCTATAACAGTGAAAGATGAGAATAGTGATCTTTATTCTAAGCAATAAAAAAATCGTGATTCTCATTTTAGCCTGAAGCGTGCAGCTCTACTAGGAGCCAACTTCAATGTAGCATTGATCCTCTGTTTTACTCACCCTCTATGGTAGCCAAACAGTGTGTGTGCACAGTTCTTCTCAGCTACAGGAAGTAGATTTCCACATGCCCCGTGAGGTTCTCTCTAGGTTTTTGCTGCAGTTGATAGCACAAAACCCAGATTAGTGTAAGCAGAGTGAATCGTAAAACTTTAGCGTAAATGCGGTGTTTGCTAGATAGCAATAATAGTTTGCAGATTAGCTTTTTGAACCTCCTGAAGTTGTATTTTGAGTTTGAATCTATGGTTAGGTTATCTGATAGATAAAAAAAAAAAAACTGTTCTCAGTTGATCGTTGGGTCCCAAAAGTAATCACAGCCAGTTGAATATTTTGATTTCACATGTGCGACTCACGGGCAAATATGGTAACTTATTGAAGATCATTGCATTTTATTTTTAACACAATGGGTGCAACTGTATTAAATGGTATAAAAAAGGAGGAAAAAAAAAAACAAAGTATCCATGGTGACAGAACAACACAATACTTCAACTGGACTGGCCCATAGACACTGAGCATAATTAGATAACAAAGGGTACTGAACAAAAAATAAAAAATAACAGTGAAGTCATAACAACAGCGTGTGTGTGACATCCACTGAGACAGGTAATGACATTAACGACCGGCTGCCATAGCAACAAATTGGAGTTTGGTTGTTTGGCCAAAGGCCAAGATTCTCTTTATACCATGTTATTTGTTTTCTTTCAGCTCCGAAACTCCGAAACTTTTTCCCATTCAAGTGACCAAAGTGCTTCTCTCTCCAGTCAGTGATTCACTTAACTCATAAAGCCAACTCATGCCTTTCATAACATGCATAACATGATATAATCAGAAATATATGCAAACACAAATGATGACAGCATTCACGACTTGCAACATTTCACTTTGCAAATCCTTCTCTATCCCATAATCCAAAGATTGGAAACTTGTTTCGGGGCAATTCTGCATTTGTAGGTAACATAATTTACCACCCGATATGTTGCTAGTTTTCAAGTTAAAACAGGTGCACCTCCTAGACCAGATCTGACGCATGTTAGACAAATGCAACAATAACTGAGACCACTAGAGGGAGGAATTTACAACACACACTTAAAGGAAACAGCAAACTGCAACACTGACTCTAATATAAAACCACACAAAACTCATTTTATTATAGGTTGCTTGTGTATAATTTTCAGCACTCTCCATCCATGTGCAAAGATTCCGGGCTGGCTTATTACTAAGGAAAAATTAGGGATGATGTAAAAAAATGTAAGATAAACATAATGGAAAGATGTTGATCACAGCAACAAATAATATACTTGATTCTTTTTTTTTTTTTTTTTTTAACTCCAACTAGTAGCCATCATCATTTTAAAGTACACCAAAACATCAAAAGCCAGGATAATGCAATGCCCCACCTATACACAAATGGGTTTGAAGCGGAGTTCCACCCAAAAATGGAGATTCCGCTTTAAGTGATGGTGACCCCCTGACATAGCACATTTGGCATGTCATTTTTTTGGGGGTGGGGGGACCAGATACCCTCTTTTTAGGGGCATCCAGCTCCCACTTCCTCCCGGAGCTCTGCGGCACCGGAATGAAGTCCACCTCTCCCCCTTTGTCCGCGCAATCTTCTGGGACACGGGTCCCAGAAGATTGCCTGGCCAGTCACAGTGCACAGGACAGCTCGTGCATGCCAGCTGTGAAGCCACAGCCAGGCGCCCACAGTAAGAATGCCGGCGCCGTGGAGAGGAGGGGGAGAGGAGGGGGACTTCGTACACCCACATCGCTGGACCGTGAGACATGCGAATGTCCGATTATTAAAAGTCAGCAGCTACATTTTTTTGTAGCTGCGGACTTTTAATTTTTTTTTTTTATCGGCGGAACTACACTTTAAGCGTAGGTTCACACTGACAGTGGGAATGAAATTGTGAGAGTTTAGCTGAACTCACATGATTTTCATTCCCGCATGTCAGTCCTGACTTCGGGGATGATTTCAGAGACATCTGTGTAGAAACCCGCACAGATGTCTCTGAAATCGCCGACGATGTCTAGTGAAATCGCACCCGAAGTCACCAAAAGTAGTACGGAAACTACTTTTGGGAATTGATGCGGCGCCGCAAATGCACCATCACACCGATTCTGGCGGTGCCATTGCCAGCAAAAGCTGCTGATTTGGGATGCGATTTGACATGTCAAAACGCATCCCAAATCGCTGCAATCTGAACCAGGGCTAAAGCAAGGGTTAAAGTGTTACTAAACCCAAGAGTATATATACACTATATCTGGTCTCCCACAGTACATGGAAATGCAAAAGTTTATATTACTAAAACTGCTAAATATCTTTTCTCATCAGCAGTATATAGCAGTCGTGTGACTTCTGTCAGTGTGTGGTTAAAGCTTGTAGAAGGAGTTTTCATTCTGCTCTCACTGTCCTATAAAACTGCAGGACCCCTGACCATCTGTCTGGACAGTGCCGATTGGCCCTGTGCTGATCACATGCACCCTCCCAAGAGGAAAAAAAACCTCTAGCAATACACACCAAACTGAGCATGTGCAGCCCGACTCCTTTCATTTATAATATCTGGAGATGGGTTGGGGACACTGGAAAAAGGTGAAGATCAGAGGAGACATGATGAAACAGCCTTTTTACACAATGCAGAGGATTAACCTTTGATTCCACACTGAGTATAACAAGCATACTATACTGCATATACAGACTAATTTTACTGCTGTGGGTTTAGTAACACTTTAAAGCTAAACAGGAATTATTTTTGTATGCATATCTCGTACCTGATGGGCCACTGGGGAAGCTGACAATCACTGTAGTCAGCACTACTAGGGTGATAAGCATGATCTTCTGTGTTCTGCTCAGGTTCTGTGTAAGTAAACAATACAAAGCTCTGGCCTGTCAGCAGGGGTGTGCTAATTTTTGTTTCACTAGAAAGCAGGGAATAAAAAATTTTTGTTTCACTAGAAAGCAGGGAATAAAAAAAAAAAAACAGTACATCCCCTCTTGAAAGCACCCCACAAAAAGTACACACATAATTACTGGTTAGAAATACATTTAGGCCTGAATCACACCTATGCATTTTTAGTGCTTTTTGCAGATTTGCACTACAGTTCATTTAACATAGTTTCCTATGGAACATGTTCTGAAGTGCAAAAAGCACAAAAAATGCATAGGCGTGAATTAGGCCTTAACCCTTTGATCGCCCTAGATGTTTAACTCTCACCCAGCCAGTGTATTAGTACAGTGCATATTTTTAGCACTGATCACTGTATTAGTGTCACTGGTTCCCAGAAAGTGTCAGATAGTGTCAGATTGTCCACCGCAATATCGCAGTCCCGCTATAAGTCGCTGATCGTCGCCATTACAAGTATAAAAATAAATGTTATATACATATATATATACACATACAGTATCTATCTATCTATCTATATATATATATATATATATATATATATATAATATATTAAAATTCCAGTATACATACACCATAGTTTGTAGACGCTATAACTTTTGTGTAAACCAATTTATACTCTTATTGGGATTTAGTTTACCAAAAATATGTAGCAGAATACATGTTGGCCTAAAATGATCAAGAAATTAGATTTCTTAATTTTTTTTAATGGACATGCTTTATAGCAGAAAGCAAAAAAATATATATATATATATTTTTTTCTAAATCACTTTTAGGTGAAAAAAATTTAAAAATAAATAAAAAATAAACTCAGGTGATCAAATACCACCAAAAGAAAAAAAAAGGACATAAATTTCATTTGAGTTGCAGCGCAATTGTCAGTTAAAACAACGCAGTGCCATATATCAAAAAAAGGTCTGGTCAAGAAGGGGGGCTCGGGGGAACTCTTCCAGAGGTCAAGTGGATAGAGAGATAGATGTAGGCCTGGTTCACACCTATGCAGGTTGCAGTTTGCATATTCCAGGTGGATTTTGCGTTTTTCAATACATGTTTATTGATTCATTGAAGTCCATGGAACCAAAAGACCAGAAAAAAGTCCCTGGCACCTTCCAGAAAATGCACAGATGTGAATGTTTACAGGCCTCAGCGGGCAGGCTAAACTCAACATACAGGGAAAAAGTTGATTTTTTACAGTTGTCAATAAAATTTCCTAATCACTTGGGCATGCATTTTTCCTCTAAAAGGGAACCCGGGCCTATGTCTTTTTCATCTACTCAATTTAAACTGTCCAGGTTTATTTACTTGAAGCAAACAGAGAATCAGTGTTTCTACTAACAAAATAAATTGTCGACAATAATAGGCGACAGCTGCAATTCCTTTTTTTTTTTTTTACAAACACTTCTTACCTGGGTCCTCTGATTTATATGGGCCTGATAATGTAATTACAAAACAGTATAGCAGACTGCAGCAGTGCACAACTTCATCAGCAACTTTTAATGAGACCCAGTTGCTGATGAATGGGTGGCATCCATTTATAGGGAGCCCGTGAGGATGTGTCTATGGGAACTGCCATGGCTGGCAGTGGGACTGGTCACCTTTCCCCCTGTTTATTACTTCAGTCCCTGATGTAAGACAAGCAGGGAGCCTGTCAAGATAAAACTCCCACAGGCCACCATGTTTTCTTCTGATGTCATCAGGGGACGGGTCTTTTCCTGGTTGCAGTCAGACCCCTGATGACGACACATGAGCAATATGGTGTAGAATGCCTGGTATATGCACAATGTAGTGGAGGTGGCCATGAAGCCTCCTGGGATGCCCACTGTGGCACCTCAGGGGGGTGCAGGCAGCTGACTGACATCATCATTCATGTCATAAAAGCAGGGGCCCTGCAAAAAAATAAAAATAAATGCCCAACTGTGTAGGGGGGGGTTGTTGAACTATGAAAAAAATGTATTAGAGGGGGTGAAGGCCCACTTTAACCTAAGTAATACAAAAGGCTCCAATTTCATTTGGACCTGCAGGAACAAATGATGTTTTCTCAGAAAAGTCCTTTGTGGTTTCTACATACCACAGAACCCATTAAATGTAATGCAGAGTAATCCAATATACAACTCTAAATCTACTTCCCCAATTAAAGGAAGTTCCTCTTCCATGTTATGAATGGATTTGCAATATTTCAAAACACTACTGCAGCTCACAGTGCACACCCGAGCAATTCTGACCAAGGATATGACAAAAACGCATTAGAAGTAGAAGCAGTCAGCAGATTTGGGCCCTTTTAACACACGTGATTAGAGAGACATCTGTGGAATCCTGCGGTAATAATCTGCAGATTCTGTCATCCAGGACTGATCGTCTGTCCCTAACCACATGTAAACTCTGAACACACCACTTTCGCGTTCACGGAGAAAAACGCCACACATGCATGCACAGGTAAACACTTATGCAGAAGCCATCAGTGTTTACCCAAGCACAGCCACATAGGCCATCCACTTGTATCGCCAGCTGTACATGACATGTGCGACACTCCGTGTTCCAGAAAGTGCTGGGGAATTTACGCCTCAGTACACTGGAGCTGCTAAGCGTCTGCGTGTATGAGACCTACTGTATATCAGTATTTGTACCTGAAGACCCTTGCTTCTTACAAAGCTTGTGGTTAAAGTGGATGTAAACCCTCACATATATCCAGTGAAATGAACAGCCTCAGATGATACACAGAGGTGAAACAAATCTCCCTACATAAGTTTTACATGTATAGCTGCTGTCTTTAGCTTTATATATTCTTTAGAAAGTTCACCTTGTGTTAGAGATTTTTCCTTCATATTCAGCACTGGAAGTGAAGCCTGGGTATTCAGCCAAGACAGTTGATTGGAGAAAAAGCACACCACCACCCCCCCCTCCACATAGGCAGAGACTTGCAGAGCTGTTCATTAAATAGTTCAGCTCTCTGCTAATCTATTTATAGCAACCTCCCACAACACAAAATTCACAAAATTCAGGCTGCTTTTATCTCGGTTGACAGAGAAATTGTCAGAAGTTATCAGGCTGATAACAAAAGAATGGAGCAGGAGACAGAGCTACAGGACTTAGGCCCCATGCACACGAGACGCAGACGTTTTAAAAACGCGCGTTTTGCCGCGTTTTCATGCCGCGTTTGCGTCTATAAGCTTTTTTAAAGATAACATCATATAGACCCTCCCCAAGCTCAGAAAGCGTGTATTATTAACTATTTCTGCCATTTTGATCAGAGTGAGCAGCAGAGAGAGCAGCTGTACGCTTGCATTTGCCTCTCTTTGGCCCCTTTCACACTGAAGCGTTTTTCAGTAGCTACAGCGCTAAAAATAGCGCCTGTATAGCTCCTGAAAAAAGCGGGTCCTTTAACTCCAGTGTGAAAGCCGGAGGGCTTTCACACTGGAGCAGTGCGCTAGCAGGACGGTAAAAAAAGTCCTGCTAGCAGCATATTTGGAGCGGTGAAGGAATGGTGTATTCACCTACCCATTGAAATCAATGGGACACCGCGGTAATACCGCCGGCAAAGCGTCGCTGCAGCAGCGCTTTGCGGGGGGTTTTAACCCTTTTTCGACCGCTAGCGGGGGTTAAAACCACCCCGCTAGCGGCCGAATACCGCGGCTAAAACAACGGTAAAGCAGCGCCAAATATAGCGCTGCTTTACCACCGCCACCCCACCGCCCCAGTGTGAAACCGGCCTTACTGTGGGTTTTTTTTGGAAATGGATCCCATATTGAATATATGTCTGGAAATGCTATGTCGTCGCAAATTGCGCGAGAGGTCCAGAGTCAGAGCTCATCGATATTGGACCCATCCGTTGATGGCACAGCGAATGTCCGTTGGATATTTCACAAACATGTATACATTCGTGAGTATATATGCTCTATGAACTATCTAAACGAATTATGACATTTTAAACCAATTTTTCTAGTATTTTTTATGGTTAACCATCATATTTCTGAGTTTTCTGGTCCAAAAAATTGGGTTCCTTTAAAAAGGCTTATAGACGCAAACACGGCTAAACGCGGGTGCCGCGTTTAGCCGCGTTTTGCGTCTGAAACGTGGAAAAGCAAAGTGTCTGAACGCATTTTTTTGCTTCTGGAAAAACGAGGTTAAACGCAACTGCATACAAACGGGGAAAAAACGAGACTGTGTACATGGACACATAGGCTAACATTGCATGCATTCAGGGGCAGTTGAAAAAAGTGTCCAACTGCCTCCGAACGCGCGTTTAACAGCGTCTCGTGTGCATGAGGCCTTAATTGAAACAAGCATGCACCTAGGGACGTCAGACCTCTACAGCCGCTCTGGGTCAATGATTCAGAGATCACTGAAACCTAGATAAGCCAAGTAGCCAGGAATCTAGATTTTTCACAACGGAAAGACCTGCAATGGCAGTCTACCTAAAATCTCAGTATATCTCCTTTAAGAAGGACAGATTTCCAGTGGTATAAATCATTTAATTCAACATTTATAAAATATGCCCTTATAAATAATTACAACTTGGCTTTGAGTCCCACAGACAAACACTAATCAGTGTATCTCCTGTTACAATTGTGGAGAACCTCCAGTAATTTCTCACCTGATCAAGGGTCACCTATAAGCACAATGCTCGCATAGCCATAAAGAGAGAAGTCTGCCTGACTGTACACATTCGTCTACAAAGGCACGGGAGCTGAAACCCTGTCAGTTCACATCACATGCATTACTATCTCAACCCTTCATCTCTCAGACACTAAATCTAAATGATACACTTTTCACGGTCATGGATACACTTAATAGAGTGCTTAGAAAAAAGGATTTATAAGCAAAATTTCACTTAATGCCTCAGTAGCTGCTCCAAATGCACTAGTAAAATCTGTGTGTACAAATAGAACACTTGTCCCAATGGGGGGGAGAGTTTACTAAAACTGGTGTAGATGTGCATAGTAACCAATCAGCTTTCAGGTTGTATTGTCAAAGCTTAATGGAACAAGCTGAAAGCGGAGTTCCACCCAAAAATGGAACTTCCGCTTTTCCGGCTCCTCCACCCCCTTCGGTGTCACATTTGGCACCTTTCAGGGGGGTACAGGTATTTTGCACCCACTTCCGGGCATAGATATCTGAGCCACCCACGGATATCTAAGCCCCCCCCCCCCCCCAAGGCAAGGCTTTACTTCCTGATTGCCTTACCAAGGATGGCATTGGCAGCACCCGACAGCCAAGGGATAAATCGGCTTCGGGTGCCGACATCACGGTTGCCCTGAACAGGCAAGTGTCCTTATTTTAAAAAAGTCAGCAGCTGCAGTATTTGTCGCTGCCGACTAACAAAAAGAAAAAAAAACGGCGTAACTTGAAGTAAGAAGTGGATTGGTTACTATCCTGTTTTAGTAAATCCCCCCCAATATGTCCATGCAGAGTTTGGTTGCAGGCCCTGCCATTGTTTCAATGTTTTTTTTTTTTTAGATTGCGAAAGATAATATTACGCCAACTAAATTGATACCCAACATGTCACGCTTCGAAATTGCGCACGCTCGTGGAATGGCAACAAACTTTTACCCTTAAAAATCTCCATAGGCGATTCTGCAGGTTGTATGTTTTAAGATACAGAGGAGGTCTAGGGCTAGAATTCTTGCTCTCTCACTCTACTGATACCTCACATGTGTGGTTTGAACACCGTTTTCATATGCGGGTGCTACTCACGTATGCATTTGCTTCTGCACGCAAGCTCAGCGGGATGGGGAGCGTTTAAAAAAAAAAAAAATGTTCTTATTTATTTTACCTTTTATTTATTTTTTTAAAAATAATGTCACTTTTATTCCTATTACAAGGAATGTAATCATCTCTTGTAAGGGCTCTTTCACACGGACGGACCGTATGTCCGTTTTTTATCCTTCCGTTTTCGGATGAAAAACGGACATACATGTATCCCTATGGGATAGCGGGTGTCAGCGGATGAGCATCCGCTGACACCCGCTCTCGTCCGTGCCCGCTATGCTCCGTTTCTGCAGACGGAGGAAAACCCCATTTTTCCATCCGTCTGCAGAGCGGATTGGATGACGACGGACTCTGCGGTCCGTCGTCACTCGATCCCCCATAGGGGAGAGCGGCACTCTGACAGGTCCGTCCCTGCACTGTGTGCAGAGACGGACCTGTCATCTTCCTGCTCAGCGGAGATCGCTGCGGCGATCCCCGCTGAGCAAGCGGCTATCCACGGGGCGGATCTGCACTGATCCGCCCGTGTGAAAGAGCCCTAATAGAAAAAAAGCATGACAGGACTTCTTAAATATAAATAAAAAAAAAGAAATAAAAAATGGCCCTTTAAAAGCTATGGGCGGAAGTAACGTTTTGACGTCGTTTCCGCCCTACATTGTTATGGAGACGGGTAGGGGCCATCTTCCCCTCACTTGTCTCCATGCCCAGCAAGGGTGAAGATCCGATCACCTCCGCCGCTGCAGATGGCTCCGATAAGCGGCGGAGGGCTGAGAATCCGCCACAGAGAACACTATTAAATGGAAACCGGACCGTCGGCTGAACAAGAGGATAGCTAGCTGCTTCCATAACAACGCTATCCCCCTTCAAAGTAAGGATGTATATTGGCGTGCGGCTATCTGGAAGTGGTTAAAAAGAGTTAGTTCACCTTTACCAAAAAAAAACAGCCTATACAGGTAAGTGGTGCCTGTAGATAAATACAAGGACCATTCAAGTCAAACCAGGACTTTTAACCAGGAGTTTATATTAAAAAAAAAAAAAAAAGAATGAACAACAACATTTCAAAGAGTGGAAACTGCATTTCTTTTTCAACATACTCCCCTTCTACACGTATCTACTTATCCCAGCGTTTATCGAATGCCTGGAAAGCTTCGACATAGAAAGACCTGTCGGTACCACTGAACCATCCCCAGGACAGCCTGCTTCACTTCGTCATCAGTGCTGAAATGCTGACCTCATTTGTGCAATTTCACGACAGGTTATGCATTGATTATCCAGGATGGGCTGGGAAACCACCATGGCCAGGATCGCCACTGACGGATGCACAGCCATCTTTGAAACATTTACTCAAATGTCCTACTGCAGCCAAGTGTCTCATCACCGTCCTGTGCTTGAAATATTCTGTAGATATCTGCGGGTTTTACACCTTCATTCACAAAAACATTCATCACCACACGCAGTTTCATACACGCACTAACACTGTTGTCTGCCATCTTGATTAACGGTCTCTAGACTAGCCCGCGTCCACCTATCAGTAATAGACATACTTACCACTTACTACTGCGTGTAGTACCACCACGCTACTATCCCTTATAATTAAAAAGTCTTGAACGCCCCTCGTACAAACTGTGCAGCTTTGACTAAAGTTAAAGGGTAACTCCACATTCGTGGGGGAAATAGCAAATAAAGAAAAATAAATAAATATAGCGCATATGATTGCGACACTAATCATTTTGTAATTGAATGGTATTAAAAAAAAAAAAAAAAAAAATATCTTTCCTTTTCAATATGCAGCCAATGTAATTTTCTGAGAATACATTGCAATATGGCTACCTGGAGTTTTCTGTACACAGAGTGTGTACTGATCACTCCCCAGAAACATAATTTCCTGCTTGTGTGATTGGTTCACCAATTTTCCCAGATACAAGATATAAGTTAGATTTCAGGCATCCCCTGCAACGAAAATTTCATTTTTGGAGAGATACTTTCAATAGGAACCCATCTAAAGGGATGCAGGTCCAGCAGATTTCCCCATTAGTGCCCTGTAGCTCCACACTTGATAGTTAATTATGAAACCACTCCCATTAGACCTACTCAGAACAGAGGCACAGAGAAACACACATGGATTTCTTGCAACAAAGTTTGTTATAAACCTTGCAAATGTACATTGATCACCCAGAGGGGAATGTTTTTTTTTCCCTCAACAAAAGTGGAGTTACGCTTTAAATAAAGTCCTTACTATAGGTGTAGAGCGTTTACATACTACCCACCCCCCCCCCCCCCCCCAAAAAAAAAAAAAAAAAAAAAAACGACCCCAAAATGGCATTATCCCTCCTGCCTTGTAGCTAGGACGTTGCTAAGACACTCCCAGCATTTTCAAACCCCCTTGCATGCACTCTTCCCCTGTCGCAATAGCTCAATGACACTGTGATAGAGGAAATAGTGGACCATACATGTGGAGGACACTCCTGTGACGGTAGGGGTGAGTAGTAACAACTGGAAGTGATTTAGCAATGTCCTAGCAACAAGGCAGGATGAGATGATGCCACCTGTGGGTGTTTTTTGGCCAGGCTTCAAGAGGTATGTAAATGGTCTACAATATTTAACCTTGGTCAAATCTGTACAGGTTTGTTTTTTTGTTTTTATCTACAGGTTTTTTTTTTTTTTTGTAAAGGTGAAAAACCTTTTAAAATGTACAGTTTTTAAGCCACTCATTTAAAAGTCTGCAAGGAGACACAAATACTCCACACGCCTCCGCATACCTTAATGCTATGGTGTTAGAGCAAATATGGCTGCCTTTAGGCAACATATGTTCCTATTTTTAGAGCTTTAACATGGCTTATCTCAACGAAAAAATATTTTGTGCATTTATATAAAAAAAGGTGCGGCTACAAAGTACTGCATATTGTTAGGTGTGAACGTCTGGAAAGCACATGAAAGAAAGAGAAACAACTATCAAGCTGAGAATCAACATTTTCCAGCTGAAAAATCCTTCTTGTTCCATAGCCTGCTATAAATACTGAAAGGTTCAGTTTCTGTGTAGCAATTCTCTAAAAATAGAAAACTCATGTACAGTAATTCTCTGTCTGGCCCTGTGGAATTACATACAAGCATGTCCTTCCTTGGGTTGCTACAAGTGCAAGATTTAACTAGAATGTACTACCAAAAGATAAAACTAGCTAATTTTCATCCCCCTGCACCCGTCTGCCAGCTTCCCACCACCCCCTGTCATCTTCATCCCCCTGCACCCGTCTTCCAGCTTCCCACCACCCCACCCCCTGCCAGCTTCCCACAACCCACCCCCTGCCATATTCATCCCCCTGCACCCATCTGGCAGCTTTCCACCCCACCCCCCCGTCATCTTCATCCCCTTCCAGCTTCCCACCACATGGTCTGAATTTCTTTCCTGCAACCCAAGAAATTTGCTTTTTCCCCCAATCAACACAGTTGAGGACATTGATTATTGCTAGCGGCTATACCAGCTGCTAGCGATAATCGCACATAAAATTCGGCAGGCTGGTTCTACGCATGGTTCTAATCTCGGCCGGTTCCTGTTTAACTGGCTGAGATTTGAACCGTTTATGGCCGGAATTACTAAACTTTGCAGTTTTGAAACAATCTGCAAAATATTTTTACTCTAACCATGTAATTTATATCTGCTTGGCTTCTTTTAATTCATTTTTTTTAATGCAAAACTATAAATTCTGGGACAATCTGTTTAAAAAAAAAAAAAGAAGAGCACAGCAAAATTAGTTTGCCTCTCTGATAAAACAAACAAACAAACAAACAAACAAACAACTTACTGCTGTCTCAACATAGCAGGCTTTGAGAAAGAGACCAAAAGGAGAGGAGTTACTCCCAACTCATTCAGCTGTGTGTAAATTGGACTTGAGCAATTGAGCTCTGTAAGCAATATAATATTCTAAGCCCAATAGATAAAGCTTAGACAGATAAAACATTTGAAAAATACCTAACGCTCCACCTGCTGGCCTCAACATTAAATTTAAGTGGTCTTGAACATAATAAAAGGAAATACAAACATATTTTTAACCCTAGTTGTATGACCACAAAAAAATTCTTAAAAATCTACAGTATCTTTCCCATTTGGGCATTTTTTTTTCTTTCTTGAAGTATAAGGCCCCTTTCACAGGGGGTGGATCTTCTCAGCGGACTCCGCTAGCTGAACGGGTTGATCCCCGCTGATCAGGCAGATGACAGGTCCGTCTCTGCTCACTGTGCAGGGACGGACCTGTTAGAGCCCCGCTGTTCTCTATGGGAAGATCGGATGGAAACAGACAGCAAAATCCAGTCGACGGATGATGAACGTAACGCCATCCGTCTGTTTTCAGCGGATCTTGTCTGATCGGATGGGAGGCCGGTGTCAGCGGACACATCTCCGCTTACATCCGCCTGCCCATACAAGTCAATGGGTGGCTCGCTCAGATCCGCCTGAAAAAACGGAAAGGCGGATCTTTGTGGGCCAATGGTGTGAAAGGGGCCTGACTAAAGGCAAAACTTTTTTTTTTTTTTTGGATAGAGTGACCCCCTGACAGTTTTTATTGCTGCCTGTGCCCCTGCTAGGGAGATCCCCCCTCTCTATATTTCCCATTTACCATTATAAATGGAAAGTGAAAGAAGATCCCAAAATTTTGGGCTGTCGCCAGAGGGGAAATCTTCCAATGGGGACACTAGTTCTGGTGACCTAGGGTTTCCCAAGCAAATCCCTCAATTTTCAGGGATTTCCTCTCACTTCCTGTTTTGGCTATGGGACAAGAAGCAAAGGGAAATCTCTGCAATGCGACACTGGGAATGATCGAATAAGCGATAAGGGCAACAGAATATGCCCTACACCAAAAGTACAAGTATGGTAAATGTCTATGTACTTTAGGCCTGTCTCAGGAAACAGCTGACAAACAACACTTGACAGGCAGCTGCAAATAACAGGTCTGATGCTGTGTACTAAACAGAATAAGGCCTCTTTGACACGGCCGATCCGTTCAGATCCGCCTGTCAGTTTTTCAGGCGGACCTGAACGGATGCTCCATAGAGGTCTATGGAGCGTCGGATGTCAGCGCTGACATCCGACCCACTCTGATCCAAAAAAGTGTGACGGGAGGAAAAAGCTATTTTTTCATCAGTCATCGGATCGGATCAGATGACGACGGACTCTACGGTCCATCGTCACCCGATCTCCCATAGGGGAGAGCGGCGCTCTGACAGGTCCGTCCCTGCGCAGTGTGCAGAGACAGACCTGTCATCTTCCTGCTCAATGGAGATCACTCCGGCGATTCCCGCTGAGCAAGCGGATATCCACCAGGCAGATCAGCACTAATCCGCCTAAGGCCCCTTTCACACATGTGGACCGTACATTAGATCAGTTCAGTCACGTTTTTTTATCATCAGTAAACATCAGTTTTCATCCATTTTCATTTCCGTTTTTCATCCGTTTATGTCCATTTTTTTTATTTTTTTTAAACCTGTATTTAATCAGTTTTTCATGAATTATGGGAATTTTCCCATGATTCCTTGTTTTTGGGTCATAGGTTATTTGTAATGTATGCATATTAAATTACATATTTTGATGAAAAACGGATGTCAGCGGATCGGTGTGAATGGGTCGTCCGCTAACATCCGTTTTTTTTACGGAAGTAAAAATAGGGTTTTCTTCCGTTCAGAAAAACGGAGCTTAACGGAGACGGATGTTAACGGACTTTAGTGGATGATCATCCGCCAACGTCCGCTATCCCATAGAGAAGCATTGATGTCCGTTTTGATCTGTAAACGGACGTATGAAAAAATGGACGAACGGTCCGCATGTGTGAAAGGGGCCTTAATCTTCAAGTTTTGATGTTTGGATTGTATCTACCCCCCCCCCCCCCCCAATAGCATTCAGTTTTATGCCAATAAGGATGTTTTTTTGCTCATGAAACTTTGCACATCAAGCTGGTAGGACAATTAACATTGATTTGTCAAGAAAGGGAGGATCAGAGAAGACAGGATCAAAAAGCCTTTTTACACAATGCAGAGGATTAACTCCATAGGTTCCACAGTGAGTATAACAAGCATGGTTTAGTGCATATACAGACAGATTTTACTGTTGTGGGTTAAGTAATACTTTAACGAAAGGGCTGCGAGTTTATGAACACAGGTTGATGGAGTGCATTATCTTTCAAAACTATTTTTTTTTTTGTAATTTAGTACTCGAATACAAAGACAAAAAATATTAATCATCAGATAAAATATCTGTGCCATTTGATAAAAGCAAGAGAAAGCCACAATAATACCGCTGTGAAGCAAAGCTCATCTCTACAGCAGATGACCGTTCAACAGAACAATCAATCAGCAGCAGACTTCTAAAACAAGGAAAACATTATACGACTGGTTATTGCGGCCTAGCACAACAGCTAATTAAGACATCCTGTGGGCTGCACTCTGCATAGTGAGCTCCTCAGCAGTCTTACACCATTTCAAGTATGACAAGAGCACTTGTAAAACCCAACAGCAAGATAATCATGCATCTAATATTCTACTGAGCTTCTGCCAAATTAAAGTGATCATGCAGGCTGAAAAATAAATCCAAAAGCGTCAATAAATTCCATAGCATTTTACACAGAACATCGGACATCAAAGACACAAAGCAAGCTAATAAATATACCCACAGATATTACATTCCGATTAGTCTTGAGAAATGGGGCAATAATTATGGATGAAAATGGGCTTGGCATTTTCCATACATTTGATAAGTTGTTTAATATTAAAATGATTCTGGAAAACAATGTAGCAAACCTGCAAGGTCTAGACAATTAGCATGAATTTAAAATGATCCCCTAAACAAAACCGTTAGGTCTCATCCACACGTCTTATAATAAGGTCCAGAGGCGGCTCTCCCTGTCAGGAGGGGGGGGGGGGGGGGGTCTGTGCTGTGCTGATAATTAGCACATTGATTATCAGCACAGCCTCATCAAATGTGCCGCAAACCATGCCAATAGGTGCCCATAAGCTGCCAGTCGGTGCCCCATCAGAAACCCCTGTCAGTGCCCACAACAGTGCCAATCAGTGCCCGTCAATACAACCTGTCAGTACCTCCTCATCAGTGCCATCTATTAGTGTTGATCAGGGCCCATCAGTTCTACATATCAGTGCCTCCTCATCAGTGCCCGCTGGACTCGAGTCCGCCGGACAGTCCGATCGTGTGTGGGCCTTCGACTGACTTTTTTTCCCAAAAGTCCGGCGGACTAGGTTTTAAGTTTTGTTTTAAAATTATAACAATACGGCCGTCTGTAGTATGGTCCGGCGGACCAAAAAGGACGCATGCTCAGTAGCAAGTATTTTTCTAGTATTTTTCTTTTTCTAGTCTCGTCGTACGTGCTGTACGTCATCGCGTGAACCGCCGGACTTTTAGCGTGATCGTGTGTGGTCAAGTCTGTTCGCTTTCAAGTCCGCCGAAACCCAACTGGAAAGTCCGGCGGTTTGTCCGCTGGACTAGGTCCGGCGGACAAAGTCCGAACGTGTGTACGCGGCATTACAATTACCAATTACAATTACGGGTGCAGGGGGGGGATGAAGACAGGGAGTGAGGTGGTGGGTAGCTGGCAGATGGGTGCAGGGGGGATGAAGATGACAGGGAATGGGGTAGGAAGCTGGCAGATGGGTGCAGGGGGATGAAGATGACAGGGGGTGGGAAGCTGGAAGGGGGGTGAAGATGACGGGGGGGATGGGAAGCTGGCAGACGGGTGCAGGGGGATGAATATGAAAGGGGGTGGGGTGGCGGGAAGCTGGCAGACGGGTGCAGGGGGGATGAAGATGACAGGGGGTGGGATGGGAGGCTGGCATATGGGTGCAGATGGATGAAGATGACAAGGGGTGGGAAGCTGGCAGACGGGTGCAGGTGCAGTTCTGATTGTTTGTATCCCCCCCCCACATTTGACGGCGAGCACATACCTGGTTCTGACAGGTACTTGCTCCTACTTCCGGGTCTCTGAGGGTGTTTGGCCCCCCTTACCTGGGACACACGTCCCAGAAGACTGCTGGACCACTAAAAAAAAAAAAGTATATCCCTGTATGTTGTGGTCGTTTAGGTGCTTATCTAATAGTTTCTTGAAACGATCAATGCTCCCCGCTGAGACCACCGCCTGTGGAAGGGAATTCCACATCCTTACCGCTCCTACAGTAAAGAACCATCTACGTAGTTTAAGGTTAAACCTCTATTCTTCTAATTTTAAACTCCCTTCTGCGAAAAAGTTTTATCCCTATTGTGGGGTCACCAGTGTGGTATTTGTATAGTGAAATCGTATCCCCTCTCAAGCGTCTCTTCTCCAGAGAGAATAAGCTCAGTGCTCGCAACCTTTCTCGTAACTAATATCCTCCAGTGTCTTTATTAGCTTTGTTGCCCTTCTTTGTACTCGCTCCATTTCCAGTACATTGTTCCTGAGGACTGGTGCCCAGAACTGGACAGCATACTCTAGGTGCAGCCAGACCAGAGTCTTGTAGAGCGGGAGAATTATCATTTTATCTCTGGAATGAATCCCCTTTTTAATGCATGCCAATATTCTGTTTGCTTTGTTAGCAGCAGCTTGGCATTGCACGCCATTGCTGAGCCTATCTACTAGGAATCCCAGGTCCTTCTCCATCCTAGATTCCCCCAGAGGTTCTCCCCCCAGTGTATAAATTGCATTCATATTTTTGCCACCCAAATGCATTAATTTTACATTTTTTCTACATTGAACCTCATTTGCCATGTAGTTGCCCACCCCATTAATTTGTTCAGATCTTTTTGCAAGGTTTCCACATCCTGCGGAGAAGTTATTGCCCTGCTTAGCTTAGTATCTTCTGCAAATACAGAGATTGAACTGTTTACCCCATCCTCCAGGTCGTTTATGAACAAATTAAACAGGATTGGTCCCAGCACAGAACCCTGGGGGACCCCACTGCCCACCCTAACCATTCTGAGTACTCCCCATTTAATCACCACCCTCTGAACTCGCCCTTGTAGCCAGGTTTCAATCCATGTACTCACCCTATGGTCCATGCCAACGGACCTTATTTTGTACAGTAAATGTTTATGGGGAACTGTGTCAAATGCTTTTGCAAAATCCAGATACACCACGTCTACCGGCCTTCCTTTATCTAGATGGCAACTCACCTCCTCATAGAAGGTTAATAGATTGGTTTGGCAAGACCGATTCTTCATGAATCCATGCTGACTACTGCTAATGATATCGTTCTCATTACTAAAATATTGTATATAGTCCCTTATCATCCCCTCCAAGAGTTTACATACCAATGATGTTAGGCTAACTGGTCTGTAATTCCCAGGGATGTATTTTGGGCCCTTTTTAAATATTGGTGCTACATTGGGGTATGAAGACATCAGTGTGGAGTGGAGTAGTGTGAAGACAAGTAGTTGCCAAGTATACCGGAAGTTTAACAAGCAGCCTGTTAAATGTGTGCCCAAGATAGGTGGGAAAGCCTCTTGCAGGAGGGAGTAGTTGTCGACACCCTCTCCGTAAGCGATCCATCTCATAGAAACCGGTAGCAGAGGTCCCCAACCCATGCCCAGGTACTGAAGAGTTAGGTGAATTACGCATGAAGCCAGAGCTATGTGCACGGCGGGACCCCATACCATTACTGGGAGTGAGGTAGTGTTGATACACTGGATAGGTGGATGTGGACAAGGCTCAGCGTGTCACTCCTAAATGCAAGTTACTGAGAGGGTGTACATTGACACGGAAACCTGAGAGTTATCTGGAGAACAGTTATTGTGTCAGTGTGCAGTGTACGTTCAGCTATTAAAGCACAGGCCCGCCCTAAAGTCTAGTTGTCCCCATGGCAGTATAAGCCTTGTCCCAGAGCATGGAGTAAAATGGCACAAAGGAAAAGTACCCAACGAGTGCCCAACAAGAAGGGAAACATGCAGAATGTGACAAACAACTGCCACCTGCTGTCAAACCTTCCACACTCCAATCCTGCACATACCGCCTGCTGTCATACCTTCCACACTCCTCTCCTGCACATACCGCCTGCTGTCATACCTTCCACACTCCTCTCCTGCACATACCGCCTGCTGTCATACCTTCCACACTCCGCTCCTGCACATACCGCCTGCTGTCATACCTCCTACACTCCGCTCCTGCACATACCGCCTGCTGTCATACCTTCCACACTCCTCTCCTGCACATACCGCCTGCTGTCATACCTTCCACACTCCTCTCCTGCACATACTGCCTGCTGTCATACCTTCCACACTCCGCTCCTGCACATACCGCCTGCTGTCATACCTCCCACACTCCGCTCCTGCACATACCGCCTGCTGTCATACCTTCCACACTCCTCTCCTGCACATACCGCCTGCTGTCATACCTTCCACACTCCTCTCCTGCACATACCGCCTGCTGTCATACCTTCCACACTCCGCTCCTGCACATACCGCCTGCTGTCATACCTTCCACACTCCTCTCCTGCACATACCGCCTGCTGTCATACCTTCCACACTCCTCTCCTGCACATACCGCCTGCTGTCATACCTTCCACACTCCGCTCCTGCACATACCGCCTGATGTCATACCTCCCACACTCCGCTCCTGCACATACTGCCTGCTGTCATACCTTCCACACTCCTCTCCTGCACATACCGCCTGCTGTCATACCTTCCACACTCCTCTCCTGCACATACCGCCTGCTGTCATACGCTACACATTTCTATCTTACATATACTGGCAACTTGTATACGTAAAAAGATGTGTTTATTATCCCCAGCATTCCTGAACACTTGTGCTATGTGCCATACAAGTCATGCACCCATGTCATTTCACATCAGCAGTTTGGTTGGCTCAGACAGTGACAGCTAAACCACAGGATAATAACAAACACAACTTGTCTCCAGACAAGCTGACCCTGAAATGCTTCATAACCTAGGCCATTGTGGTTTGAGCTACTAAAGTGGGAAGTGGAAGTTTATATTGCAGGAAATTATTGCATACTTCATTTGATCGTACAGAGGACAAAAAGGGAAAAAATTGATGTGTGAAAATGAGAAATGTGAAAAAAAATGTTGATTAGCAAGAGCATACAGGTATATGACTTCATTATTTTGGGCAGGGTCAGCAGCTGAAGGGAGCTTCATGGCCGTCTACTATGGGCTAGTGCTGATTGCTGTTCGTTGCATGATAATAACTTCTTGTCTGAATGATCTTAAAGTGGTTGTAAACCCCTACTTATAACTTAGTGAAGTGACTAGCCTCAGGTGATACAGAGATGAAACAAATCCTCCTCCATAAGCTGTACCTATTTATCTGCAGTCTTCTCATCTCTACAGCCAAAGTCCAGAATTTAGAAAGCTTCTCTGAGCTGTCAGAAAAAAGGGGGCGGAGAGCTTGAATTACACTCTGCAGAGCTAAGCGATGAGAGCACACATACAGCACACAGGAACAGAGCTGAGGCCGTCAATCTGCTGGAGGTCTTTCCACGTCACCTTTTTTTCTCCTGGTGTCAGGAAAACTTGTCACAAATGATTTATGCAGACAGCAGAGGAACGAAGCAGCAGATAGAAATGACACTTAGTGCTCTTAATTGAGACACATACACGCTATAGGGGGGGGGGGGGGGGATGTGCATTGTTCACATTTAATGTCTGAGGTTAACAACCACTTTAGATCAAGACGGTAGTATTTCAGCACCAAAGCATGTATAAAGAGGCCACAGAAAACAGGAAGATGACAAGCTCAAGAGGTTTACCAACTGCTTTCCTGCTGAAGATTACAGTGCAGAAGAATGACTTACCTATTTTTACTGCACAATGATACATTATCATTTAAAATTACAGATTTTTATAACACAATCCTCCTCTCTGTAGGTCAAAGAATACATAGTGACTGGATGTGTCAGACACTACTATAGATTATTAGATAAATCATTCATCCTAAACAGGAACCACATCTTTTGTAGCTCCCATAAAGGAACTGGCAAACTCAAGACAAATTGGCACACCGACACTCAGGCCTAAAAATAAGGATGAACACATCCGGTCCATGTAAAGAGTCAGTCTTAGGACAGCTGTGTTTTCACAAGTATGATATTTGCAGAGTCAGGATTTTATTCAGTTTGCAGGTGTACAGAAACAGGGCGAGTTAACAGGGCTTTTATTTGTTAAACGGATAGCTTGTTGGCAACGCATGAAGAGCAAAGGAAGAAGGTAGGCTGAGTGCGAAGAAGGAAGCTGTAAATATGCAGCTGCTTCCTCCAGGAATTTCTGGCTGTTCATTTACAAAAATGATCAACTAACAAGTCATTCATTTGACCAGCACAAACAAATGGCAGACTTGCCAGTCTGTGCCTGAATATACCCACTCTACCCACAGCTAGCCTTTCAGATCGCTGTATAAAATTATCCCCTGATATAGCAGAAGTTTCAAACAGTTCTGACTTTAGGCTCTGCATGTTTTATGGAAATGAAAAAGATAAATCTGAATGATGTAAAGCAAAAACTGGCAATTAAGATGGTCTGTGTCAGTACTGCAAGTAGGGCATGTGTTTTGCACTACTACTTTTATTCCATTTTGAGCTAAAACAAAAAGGTAAGGAAGTAAAAAGGAGTACAATAAAGTCACATCCATAACATAAAAAAAAATAAAAAAATTTTTTTTATTACTTTGAAAAATGTGTGCATATCCTCAGTCCATTCATTTTTTTTTTCAGTATTTCCAACTCTTTAGAACAGTCAGCTTCATTGCAAAAGTGAAAGAATACACAACCCTTTAGATGTGTATGTTCCAAAGAGGGAGCTGGCCACTGGATGGTGTGAACTTTAGCTATGCCGTCCACTTATCAGTGGTGTTACATTCTATCTGACCTGCTTCTGTACAGTAACAGTAATCAAGCAACTGATCAGAACAGTACAGCTAAAGTCTGCACCATCCAGTGGCCAACAGTGAGGAACATACAAATCTAAAAGGGATGCCGGGAATGGGTTCTTTCACCCTGGCTCATCACCTAAAGTGGTTCTAAAGCCTGCATTAAGGTATAACATGTTTTGGCCCCCTAACCCCACCTTACCTCACTCAATCCAGTGCTTTGCATGTCTGCAGCAGCTTCCAGCATGGGTGGAAGGAAAGAAAATCACTTGATTCCCCAATCAACACAGTAATGCCCCGTACACACGGTCGGAAATTCCGACCACAAAATCCGTCTGATTTTTTCCAACGGATTTTGTTCGACACTGGTGTTGCATACACACAGTCGGACAAAGCTGTTGGAAAATCCGATCATTCTGAACGTGGTGACGTTCGTTGCGTACGACGAAACTACGTAGAGGCTAGTAGCCAATAGCTTTGGTCTTGTAATGTGATCTGAGCATGCGTGGCACTTTGTCCGTCGGAATTCGCTACACACGATCGGAAAAAGTCCTATCGGACTTTGTTGTCGGAAAATTTGAGAGCAGGATCTCAAATTTTTTTCATCGGAAATTCCGACGGAAAATGTCCGATGGAGCCCACACACGGTCGGATTTTCTGACAACATGGTCCGATAAGACATTTTTCGTCGGAAATTCCGACCGTGTGTACGGAGCATAAGTGTTGTTGGGGGATCCCTTCCACCGTGCTTTTGTGTTCTGACAACAGGAAGCATTCCCTACTGGCAGAACACAATCATCGCTGGCTGCTATAACTGCCAGCAGTGATCACATAAATTATTATTTTTTTTAAATCAGACAGGCTGGTGGTCTGTCCCTGTGGAGCCAGCCAAAACTCTATCCATCTATGGTTGGCTTTACGAGAAGATACTCCTTGATTTCCTATCATGCCTTGACACCAAAGTAGTCACAGGTAAACACAAACACTAAAGCGCAACTTAATTACAAAAATTACGTTTGCTATTTTAACTACCTCACAGAGCGACCAGAGGGCAGACCTCGCTGCCTGAACCCAGTCGATGCAGTCAGCTGAAGAGGATCAAGATGGTGGCATGGGACCCAGGCTGTATGACTTGAACAGTGGGACATCAAAGGGAAGAAAATGTCAATAGGAAAACCAAGGATTCATCCAAAGTTATATTTTGTGGTCACATGATAGATATACAACAACTTTCTGAGCCACACAGGGCCCCTTCGTCAGGCAAGTGAATGACGAAGGGGCCCTGCATGGCTCTAAAACGTTGCTGTATATCCCATCATGTGACCATGAAATAAAGCTTTGGAACCTTTTGAGGAATACTTGGTGTGCTGATGACATTTTCTTCACTTTGATTATCCACGGTTTCCAGCCCATGGTCATTACAGCACCCATCATCACTGAACAGCCCCGGTTTTTGTGTGTGTGTGTGTGTGTGTGTGTGTGTGTGTGTGTGTGTGTGTGTGTGTGTGTGTGTGTGTGTGTGTGTGTGTGTGTGTATATATATATATATATATATATATATATATATATAGATAGATAGATAGATAGATAGATAGATAGATAGATAGATAGAGAGAGAGAGAGAGAGAGAGAGAGATCTCATTGTGTTTGAACAGTGGGACAACGCTGGATTTTTTTGTGCAAGTAATGTATGCATTTTGAAGATAATTCTCCAATACGGGTAAAAAGGGTATTTAAAAAAGGGGTAACTCTACTTTCGTGAGGAAAAAAAAAATGGCAAACAAAGAAAAAGTAAAAGCGAATACAATTGCGACACAAGTCATATTGTAATTGAATGTTATTAAAAATTACCTTTCCTTTTCAATCTGCAGCTCTGGCATTTTCCGAGCATGTGTACTGAACACGCCCCAGAAACATAATTTCCTGCTTGTGTGATTGGCTCACTGATTTTCCCAGACGTCTGCCCTAACATACAAGTCAGATATCAGGCATCCCCTGCAACAAAGTTTCTTTTTTGGTGATGTACTCCCAACAGGAAATCACATCTAAAGGGATGCAGGCCCAGCAGATTACCTCATTAGTGCCCTGCAGGAGCCACAGCTGTTTGATAATTATGAAACCCCTCCCATTAGAGCCACTCAGCACAGAGGGACAAACAGTGATTTCTTCAGACTAACAAAAGGTAGGACTCTGTAACAAAGTTTGTACATAGATCACCCAGAGGGGATTTTGTTTCCTCAAAAGTGGAGTTACACTTTAAAAACAAATACATACATACATATACATACATACACACACATTTTGTCAGAAATTCTGACTGCGTGTAGGCTCAGTCGGACATTTTCCATCTCAAATTTTCCGACAAGAAAATCTCCTGTCGGAAGTTCCGATCGTGTGTACACAATTCCGAAGCACAAAGTTCTACACATGCTCGGAATCAAGCAGAAGAGCCGCACTGGCTATTGAATTTTCTCGGCTCGTCCTACGTCACTGCGTTCTTGACGTTCGGAATTTCCGACAACATTATGTGACCGTGTGTATGCAAGACAAGTTTGAGCCAACATCCGTTGTCGGAATGTCCGATCGTGTGTACGCGGGAAATTACCGAGTACCAAAAAAAAAAAAGAATTTGTGCCAGATCTGGTCTCTGAATGGTGAAAGGAGAAACTATATTAAGAAAGGAGTACAAGTAGAGCACTCCCTATCAAAGCCAATGCTGTGATATCACTACGTTTCCTAGAGCAAGATAAATGCATTTCAAGTGATAAGCCATTTAAAACAAAATTGCTAAACATGTCAGGATTTGTCAATGCAATTTCACCCACACAGTGAAACATAATACAGTAGTTTGATTGTTTGAACATGTCATTTAAAAAAGAAAAAAAGCTCTTCTGCACAGAATAGAAGCGTGCGTTTCAGTGTTGTACTGTAGCAAATTGGTCATTTATTGCAAGGAAGCAACCCCCCCTCTACCTGTCAACCAAGACCATTAAGACTGTTCACTTTCTATAGCAGTGAATAGACTGTGGAATTACATAAAAGAACATAATACAAACAAGAGTTATTCATGGCTGGATGACATAATCAAAATCTTATCATATAACTGGAGTTATGTGGATGTCTTCCAACTGCAATTTTCTCTAGAAATGTCGGCATACTGTTGTCGCACTTTGTTTTTGTGGCATGGGCTTTTTTTTTTTATTTTTTTTTTTTTAGGGTTTGTATTGGCATTTTGTGCATTTTTGAGGGGAGTCTGAGGCGCTCTTTTTTTTTTTTGCCTAATAGAAAGATGGCTACTAAAGAAAAAAAATGCACACTATGTGTGGTTTGGTGCGTTTTTTTTCCACACATTTTTTCAGTTGCTCTTATTGTAGTCAATTGGGACCATAAATGCTTGAAGCTCAAAAAGAAGTTTGTTTATTTTTTGGAGCTAAAACCTTGAAGCATCAATAAGCTTGGGAATGAACAAGCAGAATGAAAATTACTGGATTTAGTACTTTGAGCATTTTGGAGCTTTAAGCTACCAAACACTCAGATGTGAACGGGGCCTAAAAAGGTCCAGGAGGTGGACAATAGACGCAGAATTTAAAGATGAATTTCAGTTTTGGAAACAATGTTATACATGGTCCAGCTAGCATCAATGTAACTATGTATATGACATTCCTGGCCCCAGGTCCTGTACTGAATGGCTACCCTGCTGCATTCTGAACACAAGAGGTTGGCCCCATGGCATGGAAGCCATTATCTGAGTGAATGCAAAGCGTTCTTTACTTGGATGAGGTGAAGAAGCAGGGCAGTGATGCCACACTCTCCACCTCGTCCAGAGAACACTTCGCATTCATTGAGAAAATGTAAAGCATTCTCTCAATGGAGTCCATGTCAAGCAGCCAACCTCCTGTGTTCAGAACGCAGCAGGGCAGCTGCTCAGCACCTGGAAACAAGTGAAAGTCACTGGAGTAGCGGTGTCTACCTCAATGATTTCTAGCTTCCAGGGGCAACAGCCAGGTATGGTATATATGCATAGTTACATTGGTCCAAGCGGGACCAATGTAGGCCTCTTGACCCAATAGGGAAGTGGAGCCTTGACTGCAGAGAGCATAGCTCTGTTACCAGGCGTGGACAAGGCATTTGAACTGGAGCATGCAAAATGATTGGCTGCTTGGTCACAAAGTGAGGGGGACAGGGCCTAAACTCTACTCTGAGGTAAATTTATCACTCACCAGCTGAAGAACAGGGAAGAAGAGTTGCCCGCCCTGTCCTTTGTTTTCTTTCAGGTCGGTTGTCACAGCTTCCTCAAGTTTTGAACTTGCCAGTGTAAAAAGGCTTCCTTTAATGTCCTTGAGTAAAATTCGGTCCAATGTTTTTCAGGAACTTATGGTTTCTACAGACCTTTTAGACTAGATCAATTTAAGATTCAATGAGTGCTTACAGTTCAACTGTGCCTGGCGCTGGCTAAATGTTTAAATTTTGGAATATTGTTGAAAGCAAAATTTAAATAAAGCTGTGGCCTTGCCCTTTCCAACTTAAAGCTGACGTTCACCCTCTTCCACTGCACTTTTTATATATACACACACACACACACACACACACACACACACACACACATGTCCAGCCCAGCCTCCCCATGCATGTCAATTGCCTTAGGTGAATGATGTGCAGACTGCCCGTTGTGCCTCCTGTGATATGCATGTCACAAATCCCAGGAGGCATAGCCTTCCATTCAGAGAATGAGAAGGGGGCGGGCCTATCAGCGTATCATCAGAAGGCCCGCCGCTGAACCAGGAAGAGCCTGCGGACCTCTCGATGGCGTCGGAATAAACATGCTGGCGCAGGACAGAGCCGTGGTCGGGGATTAGAGGATCTCAGCGTGACATCGCTGGATCCGCTGGGTGGCTGAGTATCTGAAATCTGCAGATACCACCCCAAGGTAAGGGGGGGTGGTGAAATAAAACAAATAAAAACAGGGGTAGCGGATGCAGATCCACTTTAACCTGTCTTGTGTCATTTATTGGGCAAGGTTATTGGTCAATATGGTTGTCTTATGGCTTTGAGCCTATGCTCCTCAGCAGTCATATAACTATATACAAGAGCCAAAGTGACCACTCTTGTGGCAGACAGTAGGGTTCTTCATTCTCAAATACTGTAGCTGCTAACCTAATAAAAAAAAGACACTTGCCTGTCCAGGGATCCAGCACTGTCCTCACCCGGGCCAGTTCTTTTGCCGGTCTTCGGGTCCCCGACACTGCCATGCTAACTGTGGAAAGCTGTCTGACTTCTTGAGGCTTCATAGCCAACTCCCCACTGCACATACACTGCACCCTGTGAGTAGTCCCACAGCCAACCACATTTTTGTTTGTGGACACTGCTGTGTCTATGGCTCTATTTATTCCTGCAATGCTACCTTTAGATGCGTAAAAAACATATACACTGTATGCATGGTGTTTTGGACACCTGTGTAAATGGGCCCCAACGGGAACTGTCAAACTGAATTCTATTTGAGCTTAACATTAATTAAGATGCGGTTTATAGCAATACCCTAAAAGCCTTTCCACTGAGACATAAATAAAGTAAAAAAACACTATAAAAAAAATAAAATAAATACACCGACTCCCAGCAAGGTTGAATTAGAAATGAGTTCCATACATAATGTGCTGTAATTCTACATTTAAAATACTATTTTAGATCAGCCTTTTGCCAACTATGTAAATACATTCTAAAAAAGGATGAGGAACACAAACTTCCACTACTAGGAAACAAAATGCAAGGCCTTTCACCAATGATAACCTTGGAATTTTAGACATGATACGGATACAAGGTCTGTGTACATCACTTGGAGACAGAAGAATATTCCAGAGGTCATTTCTAAAACAGAACACCTGTTCCAAGATGGACATGGAATGCTACAACATCAAAGACCTAACTACTCTACAGTATATGTGTAGTCTGTTACCCCTTTTCAGACTGAGGAGCTTTTACAAGCGCTTTGGCATTAAAACACGCGCTTTCACAATGGGGCGGTGCGCTGGCAGTGCAGTGAAAATAATATGGCATGCAGCATCTTTGGAGCGCTTAAAAAAAAAAAAAAAAAGCCTCAACAATGTCCCTCTCCATTGAAATGAATGGGAAGTGCCTCAAAAGCGCCTGAAAACCACTTCAAAATATTTTATGGAGCAGTTTTTGGGTCACGTGTCCTTTAAAAAGCGCACCGCTAAAGTGCTCAGCTTTTTTTGGGCAGCTTAGAAGCGCCTCAGTGTGAAAGGGTTCTTATGTAGATAGGTCACTATACCAAGCACCCAAGTCACTCATTAACCATGAAAACAAGTCATATTATTCTGTAACAAAATATACCATTTATTGATGGTACCATTTATACCATTTATTAAAAAAAATCAAAAAAAAAAAAATAAATAATCTGTGATCTTGTAGAACATGGTGAACTGACTCAAGGGCTCGTCAGCAGACACTTTAAAAAACCTGCAGACATCTTCATTGACTTTCAGGGACGTCATCCCAGGAACCCCAATATCCAGGACACTCCATTATTAAAATGACATTAAAGCAGTATTAAACCCAAAAAAGCAAACATTTTATGGCAGCTTACCAAATCTTAGATGTGAAGGCTGCATTCATTTCCTTTTTCAGGCTTTCTTTCTTCTATTTTCATCTAGTGACCCAGCCAGCAAGTCTGTCGATTTTCAAAAACACAAGCTCTCCAGCAGAAGGTCTCAGTTTACATGGATGAGACAAACTGCTCAACACTGACAGGGCTGATTAAAATGATCGGCTTATATTTATTCATGCAAATCCTTTTTCCCCAAAAAGGAAAAAGACAAAAAACAAAAAACACTTTTGTGCGTGCGAGTTGGAGATTGGCTTGAATTTGTTAGTGTATTTCAATCTGTCAATACATTTAACACCGCTCCCCCCCCCCCAACTGACAATGCTGCTGTCTGATGTGCCTCCTGTGCTCTTTCCTCCAGAGTTGTGTCTCACTAATACCGGAGGTGTATTACTGGCCAGGTCACCAGGTGAAAAACAGAGAAAAAAAGCCAAAGAAAAGAAAACTGATGCAGCCACCACATCTAATGATTGGTAAGCTATAATAGAATACATTTTTTGTTTTGGGTTTAATAGCTTTTTAAAGTCTATTTTTTTCCCCATAAAACCGATAATAAAACTTACATGTATTGGTGTTTTTTCCTCCTCTGTGTTTACTTTTGAAACTGCCACACCTCTCAATCTCATTATTTTCAATAGCGCCCGTTCACATCAGTGCAACTCTGTGCGTTGCAACTTTGGAAAAGGTTCCTGTATTACTCTGATGCAATTTACAGTACAAATGGCAACATAGAATATGCAAGCCACATCCAAAAAGCAATCAAATTCACAATATATAACTGCGCTGAAAATCATGTCAAAAATTGCATCAAAAGTAGTGTGAACTGAGCCTTACCCAGTACATATCTATTGGCCAGACAGGATATCCATCAACATAAAGGTATGGGGGGGGGGGGGGATGCATTGACAATTCCAAGCAGATTATATAAAAAGAAGAAGAGAAAAAGTATAGAATACCCTTTCCACCACTTCCACCACTTCCACCATGGGCAGCACAGTGGTTAAGTGGTTAGCACTTCCGTCTAGCAGCACTAGGGTCCTTGGTTCAAATCCCAACTGGAGTTTGCATGTGCTGCCTGAGTTTCCTCTGGTACTCCGGTTTCCTCTCACACTCCAAAGACCTCCAATAGGTTAATTGGCTCCTGTCTAAATTGGCCCTAGTATCTGCATGTATGAATGTGAGTTAGGGAACCTTAGATTGTAAGCTCCTTGACGACAGGGACTGATGTGAATGTACAATATAAAATGTAAAGTGCTGCGCAAATTGACAGTGCTATATAAAAAGTACCTGTAATCATAATATTAGGCTGGGTTCACACTATTGCGAATTCAATGCGGAATTTCAGCATCCAATTCTCAATAGCAGGAGAATGTGACCGGCTCGCTATGGAGCCGGTTCACATATCTCTGATGCAAATTTGCACAGGAGCCCTTCCCGTTCCAGGTCCAAATTCAGCTCAAAATTTAGGCTGAAATCAGACCTGAAACTGTGAACCAGGACGCACCGGACCCCTGCTGTGAGCCGCATTGGCATCCAGTGTGAACCTAGCCTTAAAGGCCATTAGACCCCTTTCACACTTGGGCGTTTTTCAGGCACTTTTGGGCTAAAAATAGCACCTGTAAAGCGCCTGAAAAACACCTCCCCTGCAGTCCCAGTGTAAAAGCCAGAGTGCTTTCACATTGGGGCGCTGCGCTGGCATGACGTTAATAAAAAAATAAAAAAGAAGTCCTGCAAGCAGCATCTTTGGGCGGTTTGGGAGCGTTATATACAACGCTCCCACACCGCCACTGCCCATTGCAATGAATGGGTAGCACTTCCCGAAGTGCCTGAAAAGCGGTTTGGAAGCGCCGCAACATGGGCGGCTTTAACCCCTTATTTGGCCACTAGTGGGGTTTAAACGCGCCCCGCTATCGGCCGAAAAGCACCGCTAAAATGAGCACCACTTTACCGCTAATGCACTGGCAGCACCATTGTGAAAGGGCTCTTATTGAACGACAAATTTGTTTTATTCTCCAATGGATCTCTTATGTGGATGGGATAATCCTCCATCACAACCTCCATCTGTAACCTCAAACTTAAAATTAGAGCAACTGCCAAACCGTCCTCCTATCACATTTTTAGAGTCCAAACACCAGCGTTGCTTTGGCTTTCAGTATGAGCAGTCATATGTGTGAGAACGTCATCTACAATTATTGGAACGAAGACTATATTCACGACTCTGCTCTGTGATGTGGTTTACATGTGCTGCTGAGCTCTTACATATGCATTACAAGCAAGAATAGTTCTTTTTATGCAACGACTAATATCTGCACAGACATGGGGTGTTTATGCACAGATATGTGCAACTGTTCTTACCCCCATTATCTATGCAATCCTACAATACACTTCTACTGTCCTGTCTACAGTTACACAAACCTACATACAGAGTTCATTGGAGTTCATTTGATAAAAGCAGATCTCATGTTTTTTTTATTACAGGTATTTTTATAGCACCTACAATTTATGCAGCGTTTTACATATTGTACATTCACATCAGTCCCTGCCCTCAATTAGCTTACAATCTAAGAACCCCATCTCACATTCATACATACTAGGGCCAATTTTAGACATGTTCCAATTAACCTACCAGTACCAGGAGTGTGGGAGGAAACGGAAGTAATTTATGCAAGCACACGGAGAACATGCAAACCCCATGCAGATAATTGTCCTGACCAGGCCTCAAACGGTGATGCCAATGCATCAAGGCAGAAGTGATAACCACTAAGACTGCCGTGCCCTACCAATCTGTTTATTTTCTCCCCAAGTGTTTGTTACCCTGGAAGAAGAAAAAAAATTTAAATATAAGATCCTGTTCCCTTAAAAATCATGAATAACAGCACAGTGCTTGTGCTGTGTAATTTGGCCCCTTCTATTACCTAAAATACCTGTCTGATCCTGCCTGGTTCTGCCCTCCCCTCTGTGAACTGAACACAGTTCATCATGGCTGCTTGGCCTTGACACCGTGGTCAGTTTACCTGCCTTCGTCATCCGCAGCTCTCCTCTCCCGTCTTCCTCCCCCCTCCCCTCCCTGCCTGTCCACCCCACGATCCTCCCCTCCTGCTATCATATCTATAGTATAAACATGTCATCCCCTCTGTTAAACAACATTATGTGTCCCTGTGCTATATAAAAAAAAAGATGCCGATCTGTCTCCCGGCGCTCACATGACTCCTCAGCTCTCTCTCCTCCCTGGCTGACGTCAGGTTCTCAGGCCCCTTCCGCTATAGCTGTCAACCAGGAAGAGGCGAGAGCCAAGGAGTCACGTGAGCGCCGGGAGACGCTCTGATATAAAAAAAGGTACAGATCAGCACCATTTTTTTTATAGCACAGGCACATAATATTATTTAACAGAGGGGATGGCATGCTTATACTATAGTGGCTCAATAACCACTTTAAAAAAGGTGAATTCCTTGTTCATCTACTTGCAGGTTGGCATAGAATCAAAAAGACACCAAGATATATGCGCCCAAAGGCTTCCTTCATACACTCACCAAAAAGGAAACACTTGCCATGTATTTTCTGATAAATGCCTCCAAAAGGGTGCAATCCATGTACATTAGAAGGCCCCCCCTTAAAAAAAACCCTGCTTTGTCCAATCAGAGAATGCTTGGTATTTATTGAGCATTCATTGAGCTCCAGCGTTCACAATGCAGCAGGCACTTGCTGATCACGAGACCCAGAAACTAACAGCGATCGCCATAGTAGCGGTGTCTACTACAATGATTTCCAGCTTCTATGGGGATTGGCCAGGTATGGTACACTATATTCCCACAGTATTGGGACACCTGTCTTTACACGCACATGCATTTTAATGGCATTCCTGTCTTAGTCTGTAGGGTTCAATATTGAGTTGGCCCACCCTGCAGCTATAACAGCTTCAATTGTTCTGGGAAGGCTGTCCACAAGGTTTAGGAGTGTGTCTATGGGAAGGTTTTACCATTCTTCCAGAAGTGCATTTGTGTGTTCAGGCACTGATGTGGACGAGAAGGCCTGACTCGTAGTCTCCGCACTAATTCATACCAAAGGTGTTCTATCAGGTTGAGGTCAGGACTCTGTGCAGGCCAGTCATGTTCCTCCACCCAAACTCACTTATCCATGTCTTTATGGACCTTGCTTTGTGCACTGGTGAGCAGTCATGTTGGAAAACAACTGCTTTGTCGGAACAGTTGGCCATCCCCAACTGTTCCCACAAAGTTTGGAGCATGAAATTGTCCAAAATGTCTTCCTATAAAGACCAATATACAAATTGAACCATATAAATGGCGCACACAAACACAAAAAATGGTTGCTTTTCAAATCTTGCAAGGCTACTTAAAAAAAAAAAAAAAATTAAAAAAAAAACGAACTACTGTTTTTAATGGGTAAATATGGGGATTGAGTCGTGTAAAGTCAGGTGTCCCAATACTTTTGACAATATCGTGTATATACCAGTGGGTTTCCAAACTGCGGCCTAGGGGCCGAATGTGACCCTTGGCTTGCTTTTAAATCGAGCCCTAGGGGCATTATTCCCCACACTGTCAGCAACAGTGAGGCATAGTTTCTGCCAATCACAATGACAATGGGGCACTATTCCTCTCACTGACACCAATGATGGGGCACTATTTCTCCAATTGGTGCCAGTGATGGGGCGTTACTCCTCTCATTGATACTAATGATGTGCCACTATTCCTCCCATTGACACCAATGGTGGGGCACTATTCCTCCCACTGACACCAATGATGGGGCACTATTCCTCCCACTGACACCAATGATAGGGCACTATTCCTCCCATTGATACCAATGATGGGGCACTATTCTTCCAATTGATACCAATGATGGGGCACTATTTCTCCCATTGATACCAATGATGGGGCACTATTCCTCCCATTGATGGGGCACTGTTCCTCAAAATGATGGGACACTATTACTCCCCATAATGCCAATGATGGGGTATTTACTCCCAATGATGCCAGGACATTTTTTACTCCTACTTGCCACAATCTGGCCCCCCTAAAGTCTCAAGGACAGTAAACTGGCCTTTTGTTGAGAACGTTTGGAGACCCCTGGTATATATGTAGCTGCTATGGTCCATGGTGGACTATGCAAAAATAGCCATAGCTGGATTAAGTAAGAGCGATGCAGTTATAAATGGGTTCTAGTAGGACAGCCACCATATTAAAGACCTGCCCTTTTAGTCCTCCACTATACAAGCACAAACCTAAAACTAAATACAGGAGCATTGGAGAAATTTGGAGCAGGTAGGTTAGAGGTTAGTTTGTATATTCTAGACGCAGTGGAGGGAAATGCTGAAAACAATGCAGGCTAAAATTAGAAACTGCCGATCTACTTCAACTTCTCAGACACCAACTGTACAGGGAAGAGGGCTCCACATCCTGTAAGCAGTTTTGTAGCACCAGAACATGAACACACAGAGATAACCAGATCACTTTCCTTTACAAATCAGCAAGGCCAGACACTGCGAACCAGAAAAGAAAAACAAAGCATTGCACTCTAATATAAAGCAATCCTTAAAACATAAAAACACAAAGTTTAAAGACTGCTATACGTGAAATCATAATCAATTGTAGATTGATCTGAAAAAGGTGCTAATCTTTCCTCAAAATGATTGATAGATTTAAAAGATATTTTTACATATATGGTCCATCAGTCATACTTAATCGCATCTACACCCCACAAAAAAAAAATTATAATATCTATCTATCTATCTATCTATCTATCTATCTATCTATCTATCTATCTATCTATCTATCTATCTATCTATCTATCTATCTATAGCATTTTACCAGTCTTTAGATGGAAGAGCAGCTTTCTTTTTTTTTATAGGCTTTTTTTTCAACTAAAAGCACACATCCTGTCCTAGGGTGGCTACGCTCACTCCAGAGTATACATGGAGGGAATCGTTGTTGTTACCCAGGCCTGGATTTCAAACATGCTTTCCCTTGTTCATCTCCATTACATGGACTAGGGGTGATGGGAGTAGTAGCTTATAAAAGAAAAATAACTGCCCACTGCTTTCAGTTCACCTCACAGTGACCATGACACTACATGTATTTTCTGTACTTGCTGAAAATGATCTTGGCTTTAAAAATTAAAACGAATGTAGCCAACACATCTGAGGCTCCATTCACACTAAAGAGGGGTGACAAAGTGCGCACACTTTTTGTGGTATTCCAGTGCATCAGATTTAGGGTAGCCCATCCATTTCATAGGTTGCTCTAAGGTGCCAGCACCATTATAAAAATTACAACGCACCAAAATGCATGATACTGCGTAGAGCTGCGCGATTAATTGTTTAAAAAATAAAATTGTGATCTCGATTCAACCCCCCCTCACGATCTTAATCCAGCATTTCCCAGATTCTATATAACAGTGATGGCAAACCTTGGCACCCCAGATGTTTTAGAACTACATTTCCCATGATGCTCAGGCACTCTGCAGTGTAGTGGAGCATCATATGAAATGTAGTTCCAAAACATCTGGGGTGCCAAGGTTCGCCATCACTGCTATATAACAAGTGAAGAGTCGTTCTCTTCTCAGAGCAGTTAAAAAAAAAAAAACTGGCAAATGTTTATCAACATTCCTCAGTGCTGGGAGATAAAGAGAAACATTGTAACATTTGGTTCTTTTAGATCAAATGAAAGAACTTCTGTCTGTAAATGAGGTCAGTTTAACCACCTAAAGACTAAGACCCCTTTCACACTGACGCCACTAGTTTTAGCAGCGCTTTACCATTACTTTAGCGGCCCTTTTCAGCAGCTAGCAGAGTGCTTTTAACCCCCGTGTTGCGGCGCTTCGGGAATCGCTTTTCAGGAGCTTCGAAGAGCACAGCCCATGCATTCCAATGGGCAAGGGCGGTTTAAGAGCACTGTATACAGCACTCTCAAACCGCTCCAAAGATGCTGTTCTGCAGGACTTTTTGCAAAATTCCAACAAGCGCACAGCTCCAGTGTGAAAGCACTTGGGCTTTCACACTGGGATGGCCTGGGAGGCGTTTTTCAGGCGCTATTTTTAGCGCTAAAACGCCTGAAAAACGCCTTCAGCGTGTAATGGGTCTAAGACTTTTTCTGACACTTGTTGCTTAGAAAATAACTTACCCCCCCCCCCCCAAACTATATATATATATATATATATATATATATATATATATATATATATATATATATATATATATATATAATTAAAATAAATAAAAAAAAAAAAAAAAAAAAAAACAGTAAAGTTAGTCCAATTTTTTTTTGTATAATGCGAAAAATTACATTACGCCGCAAATTGTGAGAGAATCATGATCTTTATTCTAAACAAAAAAAAATGTGATTCTCATTTTATCTTGCAGCTCTAATATCTTGGTACCATGTGTTTTGGTGTGGGGGGGGGGTTCAAGATGTGCAAGTTTGCCATATAGATATAATGCAACCGCTGTACTTCTGAAAATCTTTACTAAAGTTAAGGGAAAATTCCCCTTGCAAAGTGATAATTCCATCGCAAAGTGAAAACCTATTTGCCTTTAGTAAACCGACCCAATTATATACAATTTTAGTAAGTATAGTATCCCATTTTAGCAAGAGCAGAATTTCTCCATGATATCAAACAACCTACTCTTTAAAAAATAGATTCATTAGCAATGTACAGCTGCAGTCTGACAGATTTAGGGTGTTCCTGGCAAACCACATACAGGGGAAATCCTTACCTTAATGGTCCATTCACACTTCTGCTTATGCATTGTAATATCTGTATCTTTCAAGCGTTACAAAGCAACTGAAGTGTGGTTCAGCCTATATCTTTATCAGCATTTACTGTATGTAGTCAGGGGAATTCAATAAAGACACTTTTCTGGAAGTGTGGCCCTTTAAAATGGCCCGTGTGAGATTCAAAAAGCAGAGTCGACCTGCAGGAACATTTTACATAGACCACTCTTTATAAACTCCCCAATTATGTTCCCCAATGAACAAGTGAAAAGGTGTCTCGTTCGATTACAACAAATGGAAAACATGCTTTTGGTAAAGGCAAAAGTACAATGCTTTCCTTTAATAGCAGCCACAGCATCAGTTAAAAAAAATATATATATAAATAATAATAATAATAATAATAATAATAATAATAAATTGGTCCCTGCCACCACCATGCTGCTGGGAACGACCTTTGCTCACTGTTTGGAAGCAGCGTTCTCACTGCAGAGGTCTGATACACACCTTGTTGAATGCGACATATAGCTCTGCAAATCAGAAAAGCTCATGTTCCCCTATGACTGAAGTGAAGCTCTGACTTAGCAGAGAGTGTGTGGGACCTATGCAGGTAACCACTGCTTTCACATAGAGATCAAGGGTGTATTTCAGCATGCTGGTAAGGAACAGGCATTTCTATTCTGGCTAAGCCTGCTTTCCAAAGAAACGGAACTGAAGACTTTAAACACCTTTTTCATGCATCTAGCTAATTTAGGCCCCTTTTCATACTTATGCGACCTGAAAGTCACACGATTTTGCCGCGAGTTTGCTGCGACTTTAAATGTAACTTTAAGCAATGCCTGTGTAATCTAGGAATCTAGTCTAAAGCCCCATACACACGCGCGGACAATCCGTGGACCAGGTCCGTCGGACCATGTCCGTCATACTTTGTCTGATGTTGGTTTTGCGTACACACGATCGGACAAAGTTGTCGGAAAATCCGATCATTCTGAACGTGGTGACGTTTGTTGCCTACGACGGGACTACGTAGAGGCTAGTAGCCAATAGCTTTGGTCTTGTAATGTGATCTGAGCATGCGTAGCACTTTGTCCGGTCGGACAAGCGTACACACGCTCGGATTTGGTGTGATCGGACCGGGTTGACGGCAAATCTTTCCAGCAGGAGATAAGACTTTGTCCGACGGACAAACCGACGAACACTGTCCGATGGTGCCTACACACGGTCTGATTTTTCAACAACCTTGTCCGATCGGACCAAATTGATGAAAAAGTCCGACCGTGTGTATGGGGCTTAAGTCGCTTCAAAAGTTGGACCAAAGTAGTGCAGGCACTACTTTGAAGTCGCACAGATATGAATGGTACCCATTGGAAATCATGGGGTACAACTTGTCATGCGACTGAGGTCCCAAGTCACAGGACAAGTCACACAAGTGTGAAAGGGGCCTTAAACTAAAAATTCAGATAAGCCCAAAAGTATCCCTGTATTCAGAACTTCTCTCCCCAATTTTTTACTGCTGAGACTGTGTTCATGGCCGCCCTCGGTCTCTTCTGCTCTAGGGTGACCCCCGAGTCCTTGGACTTGGGGCCTATATATATATATATATATATATATATATATATATATATATATATATATATATATCTTTTGTTGGTAGGCTGCCACTGTTGCTGGACTGCAAAGCTCCCATTTTTCTACAGAGATGGCTCACCCCGACCTGTGCTCAACCTGTGAGTGTCCAATAGACCAGTACACGCATTAACCTTTGTTGTGAACCAGTACATCTGCAACCTTGGCCCCTGTTAGATGGCCCTTAGTGACCTTTGGTTTATCCCACTAGGTCGTCCAGTTGACAGTTATTTATAGGCCTCATTCACACTGGACATTAAAATAATGATAGATATAGATAGAGATAGAGATATATATATATATATATATATATATATATATATATATATATATATATATATATATATATATATATATATATATATATATATATATATATATATATATATATATATATACACACACACACACACACACACACACACACACACACACACACACACACACACACACACACACACACACACACACACACATACAAACAGGTGAGTGTCTGATTATTAAAAGTCAGCAGCTACACTTTTTGTAGCTGCTGACTTTTAAATGGGTGGAATGCCGCTTTAAGGGGATGTAAGGTGAGATTTATCCAATTATTTACATTTATTCATTCATTCATTCAATTAACGTGGGTGTAAACCCACTTTAAAGAAAAAAAAAAAAAACTAACACCTGTAAGACAAAGGCATAATGAGCCTTTGTTTTTTGTTTTTATATGCTTTGAATATTAAAATCATGCTAGATTTCAATATTTCACAAACTGCTAAAAAGCAAGAGCCAAGGGGTTTGGAGTTCCCCTTTTTACATGCTAAAATGTCTGCAGTTTTTCTAAAAGTCCCAGTTAGACTGTTGAACCTTGTCATTTGAAGCGTCATCATTTTAATATTTGTCTAAGCCCTGGTTCACATTGGTGCGATTGTCAAATCAGCGGCAATTGCACCATCCTAATCGGTGCGATGCTGCCTTTGCGGTCAAAAAGTAGTTTCTGTACTACTTTTTGTGGTTTTGGTTAGCATTTTCCGTTGACATCTGTATAGCATACTATCTCATTATGTAATACTCACCTGAGATTGAAGCCCTCGCTGCGGCGCCCGTACACCGCTCTGGCATCACTCCCGGGGTTACTTCCGGGTATCGTGGCTCCGGCACTGTGATTGGTCAGATCTGCGATGACGTCACTCCCGCGCTGTAACGGCACACGTGCCATTGCTTCAGTTTGTGTCAGTGCGAATGCGTCGATGACGTCGGCACATGCAAGTATGGGGGATCAGGTTTAGGAGATATTCTGGGTAGCTACAGGTAAGTCTTATTATAGGCTTACCTGTAGCACAAAGTGGTCTATAAGGGTTTACAACCACTTTAAAAGAATAAAAATAAAAAAAAACCCACACGTTTTTGGTTTACAAATATTCATAAAAAATACAATGTGGCTCTCATGCTGAAAGTTTCAGACACTCCTGTATTAGTGGAAGAAAATGCTAATCTCGGTTATACAATAATGGAAATCTGAAGTAGCAAATCTGTAAAGGGGGCGAAAAAGCATCACAAAAATTAAACATTAGAAAATATACGCTCATAGAAAGTTCCTCTTCGCCCCTAACTGCAGCACTCTGGAGTTTAGAAATAAATGGACCAAACCAAAGCGTATATGTGTATGACCTGTACCTGTGAACATGATGAAGATTTTACCATACAATTTCAATGTGGTTTTAAAGTAGGACGTGAACAGACCTTTAGCCCAGGTTCACACTGAGCTGCGGGAATGAAGCCGTGCGAGTTCAGCTGAACTCACGCGATTTCACTCCTGCATGTCAGTCCCGATTTGGGCTGCGGGTTTCTGCACAAATGTCAATGGAAATCGCAACCGAAAAAAGTAGTACAGAAACCGCATCGATTAGGACGGTGCCATTGCCGGCAATTGCCGCTTATTTGACAAGTCAAATCGCACCAATGTGAACCAGGGCTTAGACAAATATTAAAATGACGACACTTCAAATGACAAGGTCCAACAGTCTAATGCCGCGTACACACGACCGGACTCTCAGTCAGAATAAACTCAGACAGTCCTCCCGACTGAGTTCCGAACAAACAGACTTGCACACACACGATCGGATTGTTTCAAACGCGATGATGTACGACGGGACTAGAAAAAGGAAGTTCAATAGCCAGTAGCCAATTTATTATTACCAGATTATTTGAAAGATTTGAATATCAGCCCCCAATAATCAGCCGCTCTGATAATCGGTCGACCACCTAATATTACCATTCAAGAAAGTGTGAGCAGTCCATATATTATCCCAGAATATTGTATGTGTGCTCTTAGCACCTAGATTTACACATCATAAACTTTGCAGGCAAAAGCTGAATACCGCAAGATGCCAAAACGTCACTGTAATGGAGCTCCCTTTCAAAATGTATACTTTTCTGCATACGAATGGGTACATTCATCAAGCTTCGATTCCAAACAGTATACTCCACTGTGCGCCTTACTGGCCACTACGATATCCCTCACAAAACTAGCAGGTCATTTGGGCATCGTAGAAACAGGTATTGATTCATCTAGCTGGTAAAACTAGTCTCTGAACACTTACAACTCTATAACCAGTGTTATTGGCCCCCAGTTGAATTCTCCATAGGAATATATGAACACCACTTTAGAGAGGGGTAAAGAAAGTTTAACCAGCTATGCCCTGGAGATTGCAAGGAGTGGAAATGTAATTGCATCCTATGCATTAAGGTGAAAAAAATTCTGACACTGACCGGCCCCCTAGCCCCCCCAGCCCCCCGTTTTACTCACCTGAGCCCGTTCGTTCCCTTGGCGGAGACGCGCTCACCTTTTCTGCCCAAGGTTCTCGGCTCCTGATCGGATAGATTAATAGCAGCGCAGCCATTGGCTCCCGCTGCTGTCAATCAAATCCAATGATGTGGGCGCCGGGGCCCGAGTCCTGCATTCTGCATCTATGGACGCCAATGCTGGACTCGGGAGAGTGCCCGCAAGGTAAGCCCCCGGGAGAGCGCTTCTCCTTGGGGGTTATGCGATGTGGGGAGGAGCCGATAACACCACCAGGGGACCCCAGAAGACAATGATCAATGATCGGGGGCCACTCTGTGCAAAACAAACTGCACAGTGGGAGTTAAGTATGATTTTTTTTTTTTTTTTAATAACAAACACAAGGGTTTACAATCGCTTTAAGCTTGATTGGTAGCCGCTTGTTTTCCATGCAGAGCTGAACCAAATATTGCACTCTCCACTTTTAGTAAATCTCCCCCAATGTTTCACAGACAGATGTGATAGATCACTGGCAGTTAAAAGGCAGGCAAAGCATGAAGCAGTCACTTCCTGTCTACATGCATACACTCCAGCGATGGCTCAATGGCATTTGTCAGGGCCAATTTCCTGTTAGTGAAAACAATAGATTATTCATGTGTAATGTGTGTTGAAAATGGCCACTTATATTTTGCACCAGACAGGGTCACCATGCAGGAGCACAACTGGGAGAAAGGCACACAGAGTTGTCACCCCATAGTACAAAAGTGAGCTAGACCCTGAGCTAGGACCTTCATGGCAGGATCGCCAGATATTATTTAATGAAAGATGCAGTTTTCAAAATATTGAAAATGACTTTTGACAGTACACCAACTTGGTAAAAGGAATACGTGCCCTTTCCACTATATAGCTTGCATCTATAGGCTTTGGAGAGGGTCATACAAACTTCTGCTCCTTTATTTAAACCAGAACTGTAGTTCTGCTGTGAGAAACAGTGACAAGGCAGGGTTTTATTGCAGAATGAGATATCGAATACTCTTCTTCTGCAATAAAATGCTGTATTACATGCTGTTCATACTCACTCAGTCACTAAGAGATTCTTTTCTGTATTCTGCAAAAAAACCTGGTTGATCCTCCTGTTCTCTATCTCTACCTTCTGTTCGTGTCCCCAATTCAGCTTGGGATTTTGCAGAGCAGCGTTGGCAGCTTGGCACATGCTCAGTTTTCATTGAATTTCTATGCTGAGCACTTCCTCCCCATCACAGCTGAGCAGCCCATGTGACTATAGAATCACACATGTTGGAGTATACACAGTGGAAAATAATAGCCCACTCCATCCCTCCTCACCAGCTAAAATACAACGGGGTGGGATATTACACGTAAATTGATGGAGGCTTCACCTCCACCTTATTCTAAGACTGAAGAGGCGTTACACAGCCTGTGACTGGCAGAAATCACCATGTTATTGCCAAAAATAAATAAAAAATAAGATTATATTATATATATATATATATATATATATGACAATTTTTACACTGTATTGCATAGGGTGTTTTTTTTTTTTTTGAACATGTGATCAGCAAGAGAGGACTAGAAGCTGCTCTTGCTTGGGTTTCCCTACAGACAGGCTAGGAAAGATCTGGGTCTTGTGACAGCTGTAAATCGATTAGGATAAAAGTACTTTTTTTTTTTTAATTACAATAATTATAGTGCCATCCATCATCCACATACAGAAATAGAAGGGACAATGTAAATGAAACAGTGTGTGTTTAGTATCACTTAAAAATACGTGAATAGAATTTTTTTTTTAACCACTTGCCGCCCACCCACCGTCAAACGAAGGCTGGGCGGTGCGGCTCTCGTTCTGGGAGGCTGTTATATGACATCCCACCAGAACGACCACTCTCGTGCGCCCCCGGGGGCACGCAGTGCGGCGGCCACGCAATGTTGCTAGGACATGCCGCAACCCCGATCTGTGTAAAGAGCCGCGGCTCTTTAACCATGTGATCGGCTGTGTCCAAATCACAGCCGATCACATGCAAACACAGAGATGCCGGTAATAGTGGCTCCTCGCCTCACACTGACCGCCGATCAGTGGCATCTCCTCACAGGGGACATCTAGGTATGTAATCAGGGCACTGATCATCAGTGCCCTGATTACAATTAGTGCCCACCAGTGCCAAAAATGATTGCCCATCACTGCCAGGAATCAGTGCCAACCACTGCCAGCAATCAGTGCCAACCAGTGCCCGCAATTGCCACCAATCTGTGCCCACAAGTGCCAGCAATCAGTGCCCACAATCATTGGCCATTAGTGATGCCAGTCAGTGCTGGCTATCACTGCTGCCTATCTGTGCCCACCAGTGCCACCTATCAGTGCCCATAATTACTTATTTACAAAATTTACTGACAGAAACCAAGAAAAAAACTTTTTTTTTTCTTAAAAATTTTGTCTTTTTTTATATTTATTTTTTTAGGAATAAGGAGTGATTAAATACCACCAAAAGAAAGCTCCATTTGTTTGAAGAAAATGATAACAATTTCACATGGTTACAGTGTAGCATGACCGCGCAATTGTCATTCAAAATGTGACAACGCTGAAAGATGAAAAATGGCCTGGGCATGAAGGGGGGTGTAAGTGCCCTGTATTGAGGTGGTTAAAATAGAGTTTAGGGTCACTTTTAGGGGCCAAATTGAATACAGCAAAGTTAAAGGATGGGTTGCTTTTGTTAGCATTCAGAATTGAATTAGCATAAGCAATGTGCACAATGATCGGTTCACAAGGACTGGATTTTCCCTTGAAATAGGTTAGAGTACTTTGTGCCACCACACCGCAGATAAGCATGTAACAGCTTTAAGTAAGTGAAGTGATGTAATCGTTGATGTCTGTTCGGTAAAGGTCACTTGGTGCGGACTCCCGAGCGTATTATCAAAGCTGACTGTTAGTAATATCTTCACATCCTGCAGAGCTTGGCGTGCCGATCAGTGCACCACCTTACCAGGCTTCCAGAAGCATAAAGGGTGTTGTCATTACATAAGTACGCTCTCACTTCTACAACACTTACTAAGCAAGGTCTTACTTTTAGCACTTGATATGAGAAAGAGTGGAAAAATGCTTGCTAGGCAATGTCTTACTTGTAGCACTTGACATGAGAAGGGAGTAGAAAAACGTGGTCCTTGATCCTTTCCTAATGTTGGCGACAGACATTGCTTGCAGAAATAAAATGAAAAAAAAAAAAGTCTGGCAAAGTGGAAACCTCTGCTGCCAGGCACGATATAATACAGGGACAATCCAGAGTCTGGGATCGTCTTGTAGTATCCGTTACGCAATCCAAAAGGCAGGAAGACTTACCAAATGATTTATAAGGTTAAACGCGTGGCTTGGCTGGGCCAACATTAAAATTCCACCCAAACCGCAAACTAAACAGTACTTCTAATTAGCCATTTCCTTTTCTTAACTGGAATCACAACAGTGGGAAGCATGAAATACAAACACGTAAAACCTGTCCAAATATCTTACACCTATATCCTGAGCAAAAACCACCAAAGCATGAGCCATCACAGCAACCAAGACTATTGCCGTGTACACGCGGTCTGACTTTCTGGCGTCAAATGTGCGATCGGAGCTTGTTGTCGGAAATTCCAATTGTGTAGGCTCCATCGGAATTTCCATCGCACAAAATTTGATATCTGGTTCTCAAATTTTCCGACAACAAAATCCGTTCTCGTAAATTCCGATCGTGTGTAGACAATTCAGAACGCACAAAGTGTCACGCATGCTCAGAATCAAGCAGTAGAGCAGCACCGGCAATTGAACTTAATTTTTCTCGGCTCGTCGTACGTGTTTTACGTCACTGCGTTCTTGACGTTTGGAATTTCCAACCAACTTTGTGTGACCATGTGTATGCAAGACAAGTTTGAGCCAACATCTGTCGGAAAAAAAAACATGGGATTTTGTTGTCGGAATGTCCGATCGTGTGTACGCGGCATATGCCTGCAGGAACAATCACCTCCACATAGCAAGTTATCTTACAACATCATCTTATTAGAAGCACACTCTCACTGCTCATTTTAACACCGTGAGCATTGCAGAACTATACAAAAATAAAATTGGTGCTTTTCCTGTTCGTGCAACACAACCGCATAGCGCGCAAAACTGACACTCTATTACTTAGAAGTGCATTTATAATAATTCTGCAGTGCTATTGGACGATTCAAAGAAAACAGTACAACTCGACACACCAATTTCCCTTCATTCTCCAGGGAACTGGCCAGGGAGCACCCTCTTAGCTCCTAGTGCCATAACTGCAATGAATCTGAGGCCACACAGCAATGACATCACTTCTGGATAAAACTTTATTCAGCCACGAACAGCCATCAGCCGGTCTCTGCTCAAGAACTGCCCCTCTCTGGCACATTTCACCCAGATGAGCCCAATTGTAAAGAGCCCCTTAGGGTGAAGTGCGTCCTCATGTAGAGCATCTGCGCATGGAGGGGAACATGGAGAGCTTCAGCAGCAAGCTAGACAATGTCGGACTGCATGAACACAGTATGTAATTTTTTTTTTATTCTCAGGCATGGACTATTGTTACCCAGCTAAAATATATTCTAGCCATGTAGAGTGAAGTTCCTCTTCAACGTGGTTGTAAATCTCTCACATTTTTTTTTTATAAATTAACAAAGCATATCCCTCGATAGAGTGCACTTGCCTCAATCTAAAGCACCAAGTGTCATTTCTGTCTGCTCCTTCATTCCTCTGCTGTCTGCAAGAGTCACTTCTAAGTTGTTATGATACAGTGGGAGGGAAAGGTGTCTTTTCCTTCCACTCAGGTCTCTGGTTACACAGATCTCTCCTCTCTAGTCTATGCAGTTGGTGACTTCAGATCTCAACCCCCTGTCTGGTGGAGCTGAGAAAAAGCATTTGATCTGTGTGTTTTAGAAGGCTGCTGAGAAGAGATGGCTGCAGATAGAGACAGGTACAACTCCTGTATGATGATTTGTTTCATCTCTGTGTATCACCTGAGGCCAAACACTTCACTGGCTATATGTATTGGTTTACAAACACTTTAAGGCCATGAGTAGAAATAAGCAGTTGAACTGCAGTTTCAGAACAAGTACAGAAAAATGTCTGTTGATCCTGATTGAAATTGTGTGTCCTTTTAACTTATTAACTCACACTGTCATCTGCTTTCCCAGTTATTTTCTGTAAAGTACACAACCCCTTCCACATTATGTTAAGAGATTGGGGGGGGGGGGGTCTGTAGTCTAAAATCTTCAAAGGTTGACAAGGCTGCTCCTCCACAGGATACAGTAGTGAGTGAGCAATGTCACCCTAGGATAGTCATCTGTTACTGGCAAGATCACCAGATGAAGATAAAGTAAAAATATCAGAAAACGAATGCAGCCGCCACATGCATTGACTGTTCAACTGCAATAGACTACATTTATGTGTTCAGATACACTTCGAAGCTGAAGTTCAGATTTACCCTCAGTCATAGCACAGTTGTACAGTGTCTGCTCCTGTATTACTCTAAATTCACTGCACACTAAGAGCTTCTCACAGCATACATTAGAATTTGCAGCATGTTGATGGAGCCCATCTCATTTCCTGTCTAGAGTAGGTCAAGTAGCCTTTTCTTCCCCAGCCTGATTGCGCATGATCTGTCCCTGACACTCGTGGGATTTCAATGCTTTCAATCATGGAGACTCAGCATCACTACTATCATAGTCAGACAATTTTTATGCAAATATTGTTTGTATATTATAGTTCAATATGTAAATTATTATTTTGTTCTGACCATTTACAATGGTTTCCTGTTACTTTAAATTGTTCACATCTGTGCTGGCCTTTGGTATCACGGTGGTGGTTATGTTAGGCGGCTGCCATGGTAACCGACAGTCCATATTCCCGTTGCACACATTCCTGGAATAAGATCTTAGAGTACTGGGTGTTGTAGCGACCGCCAGCTGGATACTGAAACCTATACGATATGTATTCGCCAGCACAACAAGGATCATCAATTTCATTCAAATGTTTTTTTGTTTTTTTTTTATTGAAGAATGATCACATCACAAAACGGTGTAGTGCAACATTTCAGGGCCACGCAGGACACCTTTGTCAGGCATGTGATCATCACATGCCTGACGAAGGGGTCCTGCGTGGCTCCGAAACGTTGCACTACACCGTTTTGTGATGTGATCATTGTTGAATAAAAAAAATATGTTTGGATGAAATTGATAATCCTTGTTGTGCTGGCGAATATCTACATGCCATTATAACCAGACTGCATCCTATTTAGAGCACAATACCGACTACTGGCCTGAGCCATTGAGAAAGCCGCTCGGGTGCAATGCGTCAGCGGGCGGTGACGTCATCACATAGGGCGGGGCTTTGGACACCATATACGAGATATGCAGTTTAACTTTTGACACGTGAGTGGTTTTCTAAATATGTTAATAAACTTGTTAAGCAATCTACACTATTGAAGTTTTTTCTTGCTTTCTACATGTACAGTGGTGTGAAAAAGTGTTTGCCCCCTTCCTCATTTCCTGTTCCTTTGCATGTTTGTCACACTTAAGTGTTTCGGAACATCAAACCAATTTAAACAATAGTCAAGGACAACACAAGTAAACACAAAATGCAATTTGTAAATGAAGGTGTTTATTATTAAAGGTGAAAAAAAATCCAAACCATCATGGCCCTGTGTGAAAAAGTGATTGCCCCCTAAACCTAATAACTGGTTGGGCCACCCTTAGCAGCAACAACTGCAACCAAGCGTTTGCGATAACGTGCAATGAGGCTTTTACAGGGTCCTGGAGGAATTTTGGCCCACTCATCTTTGCAGAATTGTCCTAATTCAGTTACATTCGAGGGTTTTCGAGCATGAACGGCCTTTTTAAGGTCATACCACAACATCTCAATAGGATTCAGGTCAGGACTTTGGCTAGGCCACTCCAAAGTCTTCATTTTGTTTTTCTTCAGCCATTCGGTGGTGGACTTGCTGGTGTGTTTAGGATCATTGTCCTGCTGCAGAACCCAAGTTCGTTTCAGCTTGAGTACACGAACAGATGGTCGGACATTCTCCTTCAGGATCTCTTGGTAGACAGCAGAATTCATAGTTCCTTTTATCACGGCAAGTCTTCCAGGTCCTGAAGCAGCAAAACAGCCCCAGACCATCACACTACCACCACCATATTTTACTGTTGGTATAATGTTCTTTTTCTGAAATGCAGTGTTCCTTCTACGCCAGATATACTTGGACACACACCTTCCAAAGAGTTCCACTTTTGTCTCATCGGTCCACAGAATGTTGTCCCAAAAGTCTTGGGGATCATCAAGATGTGTTGTGGAGAAATTGAGACGAGCTTTGATGTTCTTTTTGCTCAGCAGTGGTTTTCTCCTTGGAACTCTGCCATGCAGGCCATTTTTGCCCAGTCTTTTCCTGATGGTGGAGGCATGAACGCTGACCTTAACTGAGGCAAGTGAGGCCTGCAGTTCCTTGGACGTTGTTGTGGGGTCTTTTGTGACCTCTTGGATGAGTCGTTGCTGCGCTCTTGGGGTAATTTTGGGCGGCCGGCCACTCCTGGGAAGGTTCACCACTGTTCCATGTCTTCGCCATTTGTGGATAATGGCTCTCACTGTGGTTCGCTGGATTCCCAAAGCTTTGGAAATGGCTTTATAACCCTTTCCAGACTGATAGATCTCAATTACTTTCTTTCTCAATTGTTCCTGAATTTCTTTGGGTCTCAGCATGATGTTTAGCTTTTAAGGATCTTCTGGTGGACCTTACTGTGTCAAGCAGCTCCTATTTAAGTGATGCCTTGATTGTGAACAGGTGTGGCAATAATCAGGCCTGGGTGTGGCTAGAGAAATTGAACTCAGGTGTGGACAACCACAGTTATAGTATGTTTTAACAAGGGGGGCAATCACTTTTTCACACAGGGCCATGATGGTTTGGATTTTTTTTCACCTTTAATAATAAATACCTTCATTTACAAATTGCATTTTGTGTTTACTTGTGTTGTCCTTGACTATTGTTTAAATTGGTTTGATGTTCCGAAACACTTAAGTGTGACAAACATGCAAAGGAACAGGAAATGAGGAAGGGGGCAAACACTTTTTCACACCACTGTATCGATTAACATTGTAGAGTTGATGATCCAGGCATTGAGTGGGGCAGTGTCCCTGTAATAGAAAAGCACATTTGACCTCCTGTGAGGTCCTGTTGACCAGGTGAGGGGACACCCATGAGGTAGGTTAAAGGGCACTGTGGTTATATTTAAAAAGTGAAGAGCAATTTCTGAGAAGAGACATATTTTTTCTGGGACTGCACATTCACTGGATGGCGTATGGTAGGGATATGCAATTAGTGGACCTCCAGCTGTTGCAGAACTACAAGCCCCATGAGGCATAGCGAGACTCTGACAGCCACAAGCATGACACCCAGAGGCAGGGGCATCATGGGACTTTTGCAACAGCTGGAGGTCTGCTAATTGCATATCCCTGGTGTATGGGATCTTTGGATGAACTGTCTACTACCTGAATTTTACTTTATATGGATTTTTTTGATCATTATTTTATCACAATTTTATATATGAATGAATATGCACGTATATAGGAGGATTGCAATATATTAATGTATTACTTTTGATTTATATCATCTGGTAGCAGTGCACTATTAAGAGGTTATAAATACACTAGATGTGACCCAGCAACCTTTGATGCCACCATACCTGAGCACCTACAAACATTGTGGCGTTTCAGTGCCATTTAGAAAATGACGCAGGCAACCAGGTTTTTGCATTAATATGCATTTCTTTCTCCAGTCATCTTATTTCCTAAAGGCAGGGTTTTATTGAAATCATTTCTAACATTCTCAGAACAGAGCGGTGAACATTCATGACAAAAACCTCTGACTCATCTGAAGTATGATTCAAACCGGTCAGAAGCCTAGACAAACCTGCACACAGTGTGTATGGCTGGATTTCTTGTCCTGTCACTGAAAAATATGCAGCCCGACACGTCAACCCCATAATCAAGGCGAGAAAGTTAACACCTAGGCTTCAAGTCAGTCAAAGGGATTGTGACATATTTCATGAATATAGAGAAGAAAAAAATATTCTATCATACGACGTCCATGGTCCCGCCTGTGGGGATACAGTGGGGCGCCAACATGACAAGCATTGGGAGCTCACCCTTTTCTAAAAAGTGACAGAAATGTTTCCATTACTCAATTGTCTAACACACCCAGCACTACATCTATACGTAGGAAGCAGACTGTATCATAAGTGCCATACCTAATAGCTATTTCAAATTTATAAGAACTAAAGAAGAAAAGGGAACTCGGGTGACAAAAAAAAAAAAAATGCATCAGTTCAGGTCACAGAGAAGATAAGGAGCAATGACATGTTACTAAATTAAAAACTAAACACGTTACATGGCCAAGTCAGACCAAGACTACCTTAAATTGGTTTAATACCTCAATCAATCTATTGAATAAGGCTAGGTACACATCTATGCGTTTTTAGTGCATTTGCAGCTACACAAAAACGCACTACTATACATTTATAGGATAATAAACCTCTTACAGTGTATTTACCTGCTCCGTGCAATGATGAATGTATGAGCTGCTTTAAACTCTATGGATGTTTACATCTTCCCCTGAATGAGTCCTAAATGCAGTGACGGCATTTGCGCAGAATGACCTCAGCCTTCAGCGATTTTCAGAGAAGTCCGAAGTTATTTTATGCATATGCCACCACTGCATGAGTTACTTATTCAGGGCCAACATGTAAACATCAACATGGCAGCGGCAGCACTGGAAGGGAGATCACCTCTCCCCCCTCCCTCTCGGCAATCATCTGGGACACGTCACAGGTCCCAGATGATTGCCCGGCCAGTCACGGCACACGGCTCGCACATGCGCAGTGGGTGCCCACAGTTACAATGCCCTGCATCGTTGGACCCTGGGACAGGTAAGTGTCCGATTATTAAAAGTCAGCAGCTGCAGTATTTGTAGCTGCTGACTTTTAATTTTTTTTTTTTTTTTTAAGCAGAACTTGGAGAAGAGGTGTGGGGGGAGAGCAAGGGCGGGCTATGCTACTAGGCAACTGTGCTGTGTATTGATGCACACAGCATAGGGAGACACAACTTTAGTCCCTGCATGCAAAGGTGTCTCCACAGAAGGATGCAAGACCACGTCTCGGGGTCTCAGGTCCCAGAAGATTTCCCTGGCCATTAAGGAGGCGCAGCGCGACTTGCACATGTGCACTGCGCACCCAGCTGTGAAGCCGCAAGCTGTCACAGCTGGGTGCCCACACTTGTGATGCTGGCGCTGGAGAGAGGAGAGGGACAGGTGGATCGTGGGACAGTTGAGTGTTTATTAAAGTCAGCAGCTACACTGTTTGTAGCTGCTGACTTTAATAAACACAAATACGACTGGAACTCTGCTTTAACGCATTAATTGCATTAAGGTAAGATGAGGGGTGTTAAGGGCCGTACACATGGGCCCCAATATCGGGCGGCATAGGCCGGTTTAATAGAAACCAGTCGATATTCGGCAAGCGTGTACGGCAGCCAGTCTGACAGAAGCCGGCCATTCGGCTGGCTTCTGTCGAAGGGGCATAACCGACAAGGGTCTACCGATTGTCAGCCAATGGCTGAGAGCGCTGACCGTTGTGTTCTGGCGGGGGGCCATCCCCCTGTCAGAACAGAGTAGCTCAGTGGGGGAGATCGCTGTACTAACACTGGATAGTTAGTACAGCGGCTCCTCCGGAGCTCTTTTTTTGTTTTATTTAGCCCACCAGAGTAGTATGGGCTATCTAATCACAATCCTTGTTATAGTTACTATAAAGGGATTGTGAGAACATTGTTCATCAGGTTTTTTTTTTTTTTCGTAGTATAGTCATATGCCTGTTCTGTTTTATTGGAATGGCGTTTTTGTTTTTTATGGGCTAGTACTAAAAAATAACAGATACAGTATACAAGTACCACTGCAATTAGACTGAAAAAGTATATAAATCACAGAAAAAAGGTCTTGCCACCCTTACAAGAAACTCCCTTTCCTACCTTCCCAACTGGTTGAGGTTGGAAAAGCTCAAAATGAATGAATGTGGGGCTAGCATCGGACACATTTTTTCATGGTAAGTGTATGCATGCTAAGCAATGTGTACATGTATGTAACACATAAATTGTTAGTTCACCTTTACAGAAAAAAAAAAATATATAAAAGGTGAACCAACACCAGACACTCTCCCCACCCCACCGGTTCCCTGCTGTGCTTACCTCAGGGGTTGCCGAGATATCAGCACCTCTGCAACCGATCCAGCGGTCTGGGCATTTGAAATCCCTGCTCTTCTCCGTCAGCGCTTCCAGGATAGACTAGATGGATTCTGATTGGTCAGTGCAATCAGTGTGACAGCACTGACCAGTCAGATTCAATCATGGAGAAGTGCGAGAAGACTGCTGGTGTGGCTTCAGGGGTGCCGACAGCTCAGCAAATCCAGAAGCAAGTGCAGTGGGGACTGGGGGTGGGGAAGGTGTCTGGTCAGGTTTGGTATAACCGCCAGTACAATGAATCTCATCAGTACATTCTATAATACAATAGGAGACTTGATGAATGTTGTTCAAAAGTGCTTAAAAATGTAATTTAACATTCGATTTCAAATGAATGGCCTTTCCCATACAATAAAAAAAAAAAAAAATAAAAAAAAAAAAATAAACACATGTACATGTAGCTTGATCAGAATTTTTTTTTTTTTTTTCAAAATTTCCCATTCTGCTCCTTTGATTTTTTTCCACCTGATTATCTATTAAAAATGAAAGATTTCAAATGAAATAATTCTACTGGTTCCTTTACACATTTGTTATAAAAGATGTCACAGTACTCTGATAATATCATTGTCCTCTTTTCTCCCAGAAGACCAGTGCCATCTTTGTGCAAGCATTTTCCAAGGTCAGCCACTGCTTGGAGGGTCCAGGATGCTGGCCCAGGAATAACACATGTACGCAAGTCTAGATACCTGTAAAAGCAGCGATTCTCAACTCCTGTCCTCAGGACCCACTAACAGGCCAGATTTTAAGTATTACCTTGGGAAGATGCAGACTAGAATACTGCAATCACTGAGCAGCAAATGATATACATCACAGGTGATATCAGTTATCTTGTAAATCTGGCCTGTTAGTGGGTCTTGAGGACAGGAGTTGAGAACCACTGCTGTAAAGCAATCCTTAGGTTGTTCCCCATGTGCACAGCTGTCCAGCCAACCTAAAAAATAAAATAAAAATAATAATATGGATTACATGAACAGCTCAGTTATCGCAGGTGCCTCATCCCCTGCAACATGCCTGTGTAGCGATCCTTCATAGTATTACACAGATATAAGAGCCTAGGCATAGGTCAATAGCTGCTTTTTAATGATCAACATAATGATACTGATGTCATGGCTGTATTTTATTTGGCTTTCTTCCATCTCAGCTACAGAAGACAGACCTCCAGGAGGCCCCAGAGCACTTTCCAAGTGACTCGCTTGTCGTAAAACGAGATTTTCCACTTTTTGAAGCAGTAAGCTCCTGGATTTTTGGTTTGCTTCAAAAACACAGCCCAACGCATAAATTAAAACCACAACACCTGTTACACAATGTCCCCCTTTTCTGTACAACAGATTCTGCTAAAAACTAGCTGCCATTATTTGTCAACTAGCAAAAACACATTAGCCATGGTCTTGTGCTCTTCGGCATTGCTCTGGGAAGGGAGCCTAAGGGAAAATATCATCGAGTCAGTCATGTCCAAAGTTGTAAGGCTCCCGTTCGTTCTGGCTTTCTCATGATAGATTCCTTTTTTTTCTCTGTGTAATGGTATTTTCCTACATCTAAACTCATGCCCGAGGAACAAGAATTACTCTGGTCATCATGGTGGACCAGCTTTTTTTTAAAATTTTATTTATAAAAACAACAGGATTCCACTACCCCAGACCTCCATGCTGGATAGGTCATTTACCACTTTAAGTCTAGTACAGTCTAATATAGAAGACACCCTGAGCCTTTTTTTTTGTGAACTCCAAATATCCTGGCTGCTTCCCTGGACCCCACTGGCCATAGCAGCCATGGTGCAGCGATCCATACACCACCCCATGTGAGTATCCATCATAATGTTCACAATGGCAAGCACTCTTTGGTCAGTGCGACCATGCTGACCAAAAATAATTGATTAATGAGTGCTTTGCAAGGATGCCAACACACATGTTCCTGTAGAAATGGCCGGGTATGCAAGTGGGTGCTGCAGTGACCACCGGCTGGAACCGTAGATAGTCAGAGCGAGAGAACGTCACTAGCACACTATGGATCTCCAGAATAAGTTCAAAACTTTATTCAGCAAATCGCATTGTTACAGCAGAAGCAATGTTTCAGAGCCTGGCAGGACCCCTTCATCAGGCTTGTAACACATAAGCAGTATTTAACAAAATTTTAGCCTGTCATAGATTTTTGACAGGAGGCTAGTAGTGGGGCTGAACGTTGCATCTATGGCACCCAAAAAGTTAAGATTTGATGTAGAGGGGCCAAACCTCCATGTGTGAGGCCTTAAAACCCATGTATCAGGACTCAGAAGGACAGCACCTTGGACAGTCTATAGCAGTGCACTAAAGCTAACACAGAAAGATTGCTGATGGGAGAGTGCAGAGTGATAAATTTATTAGTGGGGTTGATTTACTAAAACTGGAGAGTGCAGGATCTGGTGCAGTTGTGAATGGTAGTCAGTTTCTAACTTCAGTTTGTTCAATTAAGCTTTGACAAAAAAAAAAAAAAAATGGAACCCGATTGGTTTCTATGCAGAGCTGCACCAGATTTTGCACTCTCCAGTTTTAGTAAATCAACCCCAGTGTGCCGATGCCCATTCATTGCACAATTAGGGATTCTTTTAACAATTTGCACAGCCCTTTACAATATATAGAGAGACAGTATAGTTACAATACAATAAAATACGAGAGTGTTAAGAGGGCCCATCTTTAACCAAGCTGGGGTTGGACATGTCATCTGTGCCCCAAATATGCTGGGATATGACCATAGGAGGTCACCAAGGAGACAACTTACTGTACCTCGGCGGTCAACACAGACAACAGATTTCCTTAGCACTTCTTTAAAGCCTAAAATGTCCATCACATGTTACTATATTTCTGACTGTTCAGACTAAGATCACTGGGCAATGACATGTTCATCACAGAGATGGATGAGCTCTCGGCTGCCATGCAGACACAAGTTTCTGTGTTTTCCACAATTCTAACAAAAATTAAAACCATACCAGGTAAATCAAAAACATCCCAACCATATTGCAACATGCTATTCCACAACTGCTTGCTTGTTTCAAATATTCATAACATGTGTCTCATAAGATTGTGATAAAAGACAAATCATGCAAACACTGTTGTTAGGAACACAGTTAGGAAGACGCTAAAAATATAAAAATTAACTTAAACATTAAAGTGGACCTTTACCCATAACTTGATAAAAAAACAAAGTTCTTTAATAATTTTGCTACCAAAATTAGTGTGTGCTGTAAATTGCCTCCAGCATTGTTCCTGTTTGTTCTTGCTGGAGGCTGCCATATTGCTGAAGCCCAGAGCCCCTTAGCAGCAGTAAATATTTCGGCTGTCAGCAGATTGGCTAATACAAATTTGGCACAGTGCCTAAAAATAGAGAGCAACTGAGCATGTGCAGGGCAAGGTGAGATACTTATTTTTAATGGGTTATATAGCTATACCTGCAAAAGGAGCCAGTCTGAAGTGGTCAAGCATGACTTAAAATTTTCAGACTAAAAGCTGCTCTATAATAACATTTAAAACTTCCAATCAGATGTCAACAGCTGTGATACTAGCAACTGTAACAGACAGGAGCTGGACACCAAAGATGGTGATACACCTGATTTAGGCCCCTTTCACACTTGTGCGACTTCAAAGTCGCGCGATTTTGCCGCGATTTCAAGGAATGCCTGTGTAAGTGCCATCAAAATCGGACCAAAGTAGTGCAGGGACTACTTTGAAGTCGGAACAACTTGAAGTCGTACTAATATGAATGGCTGTCATTGGAAATCATGGGGAACGACTTGTCATACTACTTTGCAGTCCCAAATCGTGGGACAAGTCGTATAAGTGTGAAAGGGGCCTTAGTAAGGCTGCCCAATACTCTAAGCAAATAACAGAAACCCATATCTAATAGAATTCTTTTCACTTTCCTAAGTTCTGTTAAGAGATTAAGCCAATTGGTTTTAGAACATATTCTTATTACGAATATGCCCAAATGTAAGTGATAATAATTTTAGTATTAGACAATTTTCTACCCAATGCAGCATTTCTCAACAAGGGTTCCGTAGAGTGTCATGGCCCCTCCAAAGTTTTATAAGGGGTTTCTTGAGAACAGAGCAGTGGTGGAGCAATCTTAACAGAGCCAACGGTGTGGTGGCCTCACTTTCTCCATTCTGTAACCATTACCCCAACATTTTTTTTAAATGTCTGTAAGGATGGCATTTGTGCCACTGTCAACCAAAGTAGGGGGCATTCTTCCCACTGATCACCAATGTAACAGTTCACTGTTACAACTGACCATCAATAAAGGCACTTCCCACTAATTTACAGTAGCACCTTTTGACTGGACCACCAAAGTTAACAGCCACTTCAGATTACCCTGAATTTTTTTCTTCATTTCCATATTCCCTGACTTTTTCTTGCCATTATTTTTAGTCATCGATTTCACAGTTATTAGTAAAAATATTTGTCATACAGAGCAGACAGGGTGTTAAAAAAAAAAAAAAAGATCCGTTCTGGGTGTGAAATACACTTATAAATCTACAACTAACCGATTACTGTATTGTACCATGAGCTGTAAATGTAAAATGGGCGTTTCCCGAGGTCTAAAAATGTTTCAACCGTTCCTTCTGGGTAACGAGGTTGAGAAAGGTTGCTCTAACCAAGCCATTCTCAACCAAGGTTCAGTAGAATCCTAGAGTTCTTCCAGAGGTGGCTACGAGTTCCTTGAGCAGTGGCTAACTGACCCCCCCATCCTATGGTCCCTGCCACTAAGAGCAAGCGGCATGACTGCCTAGGTGGCATTCTGATTGCCACTGTAAGGGGGCATTCTTCCCACTGACACACCACCAACGACAGGGGCGTTTTCCCAATTGCCCCAAAGGGACTAATCCCAAGGTTTCCTAGGACACAAAATTATTTTGAAGGTTCCAGATTACAAAGAGAGAGAAAGCTTACTTTGGCCAAGCCAGGGTTCCTCCAGAATTGGCTAGGGGTTACTTGAGGTTAGGAAAGGTTGTTTTAACCCAGCCATTTTTAACCAATGTTCAGTTGAAACCTACAGTTCTTCCACAGGTGGCTACATGTTCCCTGGGCAGTGGCCACTGACCCCCAATCTGTCTGCATAGTTAAAAGGCCCAATGCCACTTTGCAAAGCCAGCAGCATGACTGCAATGATAGCCTTCTTTCCACCCATATAGGGGCCAATTTAACCCCTTTGCATGGCGCCTCTCAGCCCTTTAAGAGGTTTCAGATGCCGGAAGGTGGGGTTCATGATCATGTAACCGCCTTGATTGGCTGTCACGGCAATTACATGATCGAAAACCATCTGATCGCAAGAAGTGATCCATTAGCTGCCGGTAACTGTGCCGGGAGTGCGCAGGGCATGCGCTCTTAGCACAGCTGTGTCAGCTAATTGGTATGCAAATATGCGGCCGCTCGGCGCCAAGACCCACCTGCCAAGAGAACACATATAGAGAACGCACTGAGTTCCATGAGCTGTGGCTAATTGACCTCTCATCTGATGATGCCTGCATAGTTCCAGATCCAATGCCACTTTACAGAGCCAGTGGCACGACTGCAAGGGTAGCATTCTTTACATTGACCACCACTGTAAGGGCCATTTTACCAAAGACCTCCAATTATTTATTAACTAATTATTTACAGGGTTCCTTCTGGGTAAAGACACTGAAAAGGGTTGCTTTAAGACAGTCATTCTCAATCAAGGTTCGGTAGAATCCTTTTGTTCCTGCAGAGATGGATATGGGTTCCTTGAGCAGTAGCTAACTGACCAACTGATGGTGGATGGTGCCTGCATAGTTCCAGGTACAATTCCATTTGGCATAACTAGCGGCATGTCTGCAAGATAGGCCTTCATCCCACTGACCATCACAGATGTAAGGGCCATTTTCCCAAAGACCGCCAATAGACTAATCTTAACAGGGCTTCCTTGAGACCTGAAAACTACTCACAGGCTTCCAGGGTGTCAAACTGGCAGCCCTCCAGCTTTTGCAGAACTATAAGTCCCATCATGCCTCAGCCTGTTTTAATCATGCGTGTAACGGTCAGCCTTGCAATGCCCCATGGGATTTGTAGTTCCGCAACAGCTGGAGGGCCGCCAGTTTGACACCTGTGATTAAAAAAAAAAAAAAAAAAGTGCTTTAAAGAGGTTGTAAACCTCAGAAGAAGAAAAATAAAAACCTGCAAGAAAAAAAAGGCATAATGAGCTAGTATGCATTGCATACTAGCTCATTATGAAATACTTACCTTAGAACGATGCCCTGCAGTGCCGCCTGCTCTCCGCTCCCATGGCCGCCATCTTTCCCGGAATTACTTCCGGGTTTGCGGCGCTGTGATTGGCTGGAGTTGTGATGATGTCACTCTCAGGCATGCACGAGGGTGTTGAAGAAACGGCACGAGCAGGCCGTTCCTTCAGTACGCATGTGCCGATGACGTCGGTGGCAGTGTATATAGTAAATATCTCCTAAACTGTGTAAGTTTAGGAGATATTTACAGTACCTACAGAGGTTGTAAAGGTTTGTTATTTAAAAAATAAATAACAAAAAATAAAAACATGTCATACTTACCTCCTCTGTACAAGGCTTTTGCACAGAAGGGCCCCGATCCCCCTGTTCTGTGGTCCCCCAGTGGTGCTCCTGGCTCCTCCTCTTCTTGAGTGCCCCCACAGAGACCTGAATTCCCTGGGGGCACTCATGCGGGCACGCTCCCGAGTTCTGCTGCTGTGTCCATTCACACAGGTTAGCAGGACTCGGCCCCGCCCCCGGCTCCTACGTCACTGGCTTTGATTGACTATCAATCCAGCCAATGAAGACCCAAGACAGCAGCTGGAGCTGCTCTGCTCGTCCCTGTCACTGAAACGATCGGGTTCAGTTAAGTAAAACGGGTGCTGCTGCACTACAAAAAGGTTTTTCACCTAAATGCATAGAATGCATTTAGGTGAAAAACCTCAAGGCTTTACAACCCCTTTACTATAGGCTTACCTGTAGGTACAATTAAAGTGGAAGACTTTACTTCCTCTTTAAGCCAGCCCTTCTCAACCAAGGTTTAGTAGGATCCTAGGGTTCCACCAGAGATGGCTAGGGGTACCTAACTGGCCATCTGATGGTGCCTGCATAGTTCCAGGTCCAATGCCACTTGGCATAACCAGCAGCAGGTCTACAGATGGTCATCCCACTGACCATCACTGATGTAAGGGCCATTTTACCAATGACCCTCAAAGGCTAAAATCTTAGCAAGGGAACCCCAAGACCTTCCAAGGGTTCCTCCTGCATTAACTGGTATGCTGTTCCTTCAGAGTGCATGCCGCGGTGACATCACCGGCGTCTTCGTAAGTAAATATTCTCCTAAACGGTGCACGTTTAGGAGATATTTACTGTACCCAGAGTTAAGCCTTAGGTAATCTATAGGTAGAAATCAACCAAGGGAGCTTACTCCCACTTTAAGAAAGATGCTCCATCATGCATGGATTCCCTGAGTCAGCAACTGTCAAGAACCCTAAAACGTTTCCCAATAAAAGGCAGGATGTAGGAGGAACCAACAATGAACCCTTTTGGCTGCTTTTTTGCAGACTGTCAACCTCTGGCCTACCTCAGTGGGCAATCTCATCAGATGGAAAATGGTTAAGTGCAAGGACCCAGGTGAGGCTACTGCCCTCCTTTTTACCCCCCTCCATATCATGCCAAGGATGGCACCCTCCTCACATACCAGACGCATTAACCCCTTTCAGCCCTGCTCCAGGTCTGTGCTGTCAGATGCCAGGGGGGGCTGCAGGAAAAACAAAAGAGCACACAGGGCCTTGGGAGGGCTACACGAACTCGGCTATTGCCCCCCTGGCACTGTGTGTGCCAGGCTATGGGGGTTAATCACCCACCTCCAGGGTCCGGATCTCCTGCTGAGCGAGGTCATTGGAGGCGGCGCACTGTGTGCGGAGTCCCCGCAGGTTGGACATGGAGATGTCGATCATATTCTGGATGAGCTCGCAGTGTTGCCGGGCGGACAGGGCCGGTCCACTCTCTCTCTCCATCCCATATAGACCCGGCTTCTTCTCTAGCATCTTCTGAGCGTCCATCTCCTCGGCATCGGGAACCCGAGCCACCCGGGGGCCAGGCTCTTCTCCCTACAAATATCACCGATCCCACCCGTGCAATCAGGATCACACTGCAAAAGTGGCGATGTGCATGGGCAAACAATAAGGAGGGGTCACTGTGCCCACCACACACCGATGTCAATACAAGGAGCCGAGCAAAGTAAGAGTCTGACAGCAGCGCCGCTCTGCACTCACTGCTGCCTCTCCCCCCCTCTCCTATGGTGTCACTGCTCGGGTCATCCGCAAAGGATGCTGGGGCTTGTAGTCTGCGCATCACTTCCCCGGCCTCCCATCTCCCACAGCTTCTTTCACTTTTACATTGCGATCAGGCTGCAGGAGGACACGCCCCCATATAATCATCCATTTCTTTTCTGATCATCGATCTCTTCCATCTATAGTCAGGGAGAGTGCATTTCGATTGATAGCAAAGACCATACACACTCCATAAATGACCAATGTCTTTTCCGATCAGAAAAATCCATCTGTAGACGACAACCTATTCGATCGATGCGCCACACGTGGAAAAGGGGATTTCGATCAATAGCAAATATAGGATCGTAATGATGATTATACACATTTCATTAAATTATCAATTTATTTTCCGATCAGAATAATCAAACTATAGTTGACGCCCCATTTCACCTATATGCAGGGCCAGTGCTACCACTAGGCAAACTAGGCAGCCGCCTAGGGCGCTCGGCCACTGGTGTTCCTACTCTCTTCTCGCTACAGCAAGCAACTAAGTCTCAGCATTAGCAGGCAGCCACATAGTGTCAGAGGCGCAGCGGCGCGGAGGACTGTGTCTGTGTCCCGACTCTCGAATAAATGGAAGCAAGCAAACATTCATTGATGGGCACTGGTAGGCTGAATTGATAGGCACTGGTGAGGATACATTTGATGGGCACTGGTGAGGCTGCATTTGATGTGAGCTGGTGAGGCTGCATTGATGGGCACTCGTAGACTGCATTTGATGGGCGCTGGTGAGGCTGCATTGATGGGTGCTGGTAGGCTGCATTGATGGGCGCTGGTGAGGCTGCATTGATGGGCACTCATAGGCTGCATTTGATGGGCGCTGATGAGGCTGCATTGATGGGTGCTGGTAGGCTGCATTGATGGGTGCTGGTAGGCTGCATTGATGGGCGCTGGTGAAGCTGCATTGATGGGCACTGGTGAGGCTGAATTGATGGGCGCTGGTGAGGCTGCATTGATGGGCTCTGGTGAGGCTGCATTGATGGGCTCTGGTGAGTCTGCATTGATTGGTGCTGGTGGGCTGCATTTGATGGGTGCTTCATTAAAAAGGTGGGGTTTACATGGGCAGGGAAAAGCGGGTGGAGCCAAGGGGGGGCAGCAAAATGAGGTTTCGCCTAGGGTGTCAAAAATCCGGCCTATATGCCACACTTATCAACCGATAGAGAAGATATGATCATAATGGTGACCATACATGCTCGATATGACTCATTCCACCAATATGCCATACATGGGAGAGTGCATTTAGATTGATAGCAAAGATGAGTGTCTTTTTCGATCAGAATGATCGATCTATAGACAACAACCTATTAGATACCCCACGCAAAGTGGATTTCAATAGCAAAGATAGGATCGTAATGATGATTATACACATTTCATTAAATGATCAATTTATTTTCCGATCAGAATAATCAAACTATAGTCGACAGCCCATTTCACCTATATGCCACACTTGGGAAAGTAGATTACGATTGATAGAGAAGATGTCATCATAATGGTGACCATACATGCTCTGATAAATCAATATGACTCAGCATACAGCGCTAAATATCTTAATTAAATAGGAACTGCAGTCTGCTCACATAATCTGTAATAAAAACATCTTTACCATTCTGAAGCTTCCCTCCAACCACTTTGCATATTATTTACACAGACTTACAGAGGCACACCTCAGCTCTGCAGCTCTCATTGGCCCTCTTATGACCCACCCCCCCCCCTCCCTTCCTGGCAAACTCTCATGAGAGTGAGAGCTGTGCATGATGACATAAGCCTAGGCTTTTTACCAGACAAGAAACAGGAAGTGGACTGTATAAGGTATTTACTGTCAGAAAAAAGGGAGGGGGGGGGGGGGGGTAAGCACTTTAATTCTGACAGGGAGGGAGGGGGAGAGGGGAGAGACTGTCAAAAGGAGAGACAACGGATGACGGAGGCACGTAAACTGACCACGGTAATCAGGGCTCAGCAGCTATGATTACCATGGTCAGCAAAGGCAGGGGGACACAAGAAGTGGCATGATCAACCAGGTTTATTACAAAATAGGAAGAGAAGAATTGCACAGCACAAGCACTGTGCTGTTATTCATGCCTTAAAGGAACAGGATCTTATTTATTTTTTTATTTTTTTAGGGTTACCACCACTTTAAGGTTTTTCACCTTAGTGCATTCTATTAAAGAGGAAATAAACTTCCTCTGCTGTCATTTACCTATAGGTCAGCCTATAATAAGGCTGACCTATGGGTAGTGTGAATATCTCCTAAACATGTGCCGTTTAGGAGATATTTATTGTACATGCAGCCAGTGACATCACTGTGCTCTGACGGAACGGCCACGGTGCTGTTCCTCCCGAGCCCTGTGTGGTTCATGATGGCTCCCGTGCATTCGCACGGGAGTGACATCATCGTGGCTTTGGCCAATCACAGAGCCGTAGCCCAAGAACCCAGAAGCAAGACGGGTGAAAATGGATGCTGCTGCAGCGCTGACATTGCGGTGCTGGAACAGCTTTGTTTAAGGCCCCTTTCACATCTAAGCGTTTTTCAGGCGCTACAGCGCTACAAATAGCGCCCGTAATGCGCCTGAAAAAAGCGGGTCCTTTAACTCCAGTGTGAAAGCCGGAGCGCTAGCAGGACGGTAAAAAAAGTTCTGCTAGCAGCATCTTTGGAGTGGTGAAGAAGCGGTGTATTCACCGCTCCTATACCGCTCCTACCCATTGAAATCAATGGGACACCGCGGTAATACCACGGCAATACCGCCAGCAAAGCGTCGCTGCAGCGGCGCTTTGCCGGGGGTTCTAACCCTTTTTCGGCCTCTAGCGGGGGTTAAAACCACCCCGCTAGCGGCTGAATACCACGGCTAAAACGACGGTAAAGCAGCGCTAAATATAGCGCTGCTTTACCGCCGCCGCCCCCACCGCCCCAGTGTGAAACCGGCCTTAAGTTTCACATAATGTGCTAGTATGCCTTGCAAAACAAAATTAAAAAAAAGCTTTAAGATGAAAAACCTTCTGTGCTGCAGCTCCCCCCCCCCCCCCCCCCCAGACCTCCCACCCCCCTTTTTTCTGAACTGAACTCTATCCGATTCAGCAATGTGCACATGCCGGTGTCGCTCTCCTCATTGAATAGATTGCTATCAATCAAATCCTGCATCAATAGACGCAGCAGCGGGACTCAGGAGCGAGCCTGCACAGGTGCCCCCATGGAAAGCTGCATTCTGTGGGGGCACCCAATGAAGAGGCATAAAAAAAAATACATTTACAACCACTTTAAGATAGAAGTCAGATTTATTTTAGACATCTCCTGCAACAAAAATTGTATTTTTGGTGAGATACTCCCAAAGGCAAATCATGGCTTTCTTTATCAAACAATAGGTGCTGGAACTCAACCACGACCCCCCAAAACTACTCCCCCCCCCCCCACACACACCCTCCAAATCACATCAAATAGTGGTTGTGGTCATATTTCACAAACAGTAGAAGGGTCTTAAAGGGGCATTAAATACCAGGATTGCATTACATACAGAGTGCAGAGTTCATGGGGGTTGCATTACATACAGAGTGCAGAGCTGCCCCTTGTAAACACAGAAACCAGACTTCTGTGTTTACAAGTGATTGTGGTGAGCAGGCACCAAAGGGTCTGAGCCAGAGGTGGTGGACCTGAGTTCCACCAAGTTCCCCCTGAAAAAAAGCCCTGAGGCAAATCATGTCTAAAGTGATGCAAAGCCTGCCACTTTCTTCATTAGAGCCCTGCAGGTGCAGCAGATAACTGATTTTTATAAAATAACTCCCATACAGGTTCACTCTACATATGGACACATACAAATTTCTTCAGAATAACAAAAGGTAAGAATCTGCAACAAAGTTGAGTTGGAGTAAACTCCCTTGGTTGAATTTTACCTATAGGTAAGCCTTATCATAGGTACAGTAAATATCTCCTAAACGTGCGCTGTTTAGGAGATATTTACTTAGGAATCTGTTACATCATGCGCTCTGAAGGAACGGTATACCTGGGCCGTTCCTTTAGAGTACTGTGCCGTGAACAGCAGCTCCGAAGCCGGCGGTGTATCGTGGGCAGAATGACGGCAATTCTGCCAGCGATCAGAAAACGCAAGATGCAAACTAAATCAGCTGCTAAAAGTGCCAAAAAAAATGAGGGCTTACTATCACTAACTTTCATATGTATTTGATATACATTATTTCTATACATTGTAATTGTTTCTATTTTCCATTTTTGCAACATTCTGTACAGTATACTCTGCAGAAGTTACAATGTAATCCCTTCCAATAGCAACATTCTGTATCATAATAAAGATTTAAAAACACACACCACTGTCAGTGCAAGACTCCTTATGTGTTCAGGCTCAGCCTTTTGTTTGCTCAGTCACTTGAAAACAATTGACAGCTGCTGGGCACTAGGTCAAGACAGCTGGGGCCTGCAACAGAAAACCAGCACAGTTTTTTTTTTTTTTTCTATTGCCATATGCACAAATTGTACAGTTTACAAATACAGGAAACATATAGCAGAGTACATAAATGCCACTACTGTACATTTGCAACCATTCTGATCAGATAGCATCAAATGCACCAGCACAGTTTTTAAAGGAAACCTGTACTGAGAGGTGTACAGACGATGACATTTCTGTTGTTTCTTTCAGAAAACACTACTGTCCTGGCTGTCATATGGGTCCAATGTCTTTAATGCTGTCTGACTTTAGTCTAACGTTATTTTCCACATACATGTTCCAGGTCAGTGATTCATGGCCCGTTCACACCAGAGCGCAGTGCGAGAAATCCACGTTCTGTGTGCGTTTCTTGCAGCGCTTCTAAAACACACTGGGGGTTATTTACTAAAGGAAAATCCACTTTGCACTGCGAGTGCACTTGGAAGTAAAGTCGCTGTAGATCCGAGGGGGACATGCAAGGATACTAAAAAACAGCATTTTAGCTTGCACATGATTGGATGATAAAATCAGCAGAGCTTCCACTCATTTCAGATCTACCCCTTAGATTTAGAGGGACTGCACCTCCAAGTGCACTTGCAGTGCAAAGTGGATTTGCCTTTAGTAAATAACCCCCACTGGGTGTGTAATCTGCCACTGGTATCAATGTAATCCTAATGACACCCCAAACACAGATTGCAAACGCAGTGTGTTTGCCTGCATCAGATCGCATGGTACCAATACCATGCAATCTGGTTACAGTGCGTTTTTAAAAGCATGCGCCAATTTCATGGGCTGAAAATTGCATCTCACTAAATTGCACAGGAACGCTTTCTATGTGAACTGACACTTAGGGGGGTTATTTACTAAAACTAGAGTGTGCAAAATCTGGTGCAGCTCTGCATAGAAACCGACCAGCTTTCAGCTTTTATTGCTAAAGTTTAATCGAACAAGCTGAAGTTAGAAGCTGATTGGCTACCATGCACAGCTGCACCAGATTATGAGTGTTCCAGTTTTAGTAAATCCACCTTTTAGGGCTTATGCATTTTTTTAACTGCCTCTAAAAGCTCCTCCATATTGGCCTTTGTGTCCATGCACACATAAACTGTCAGAGGCGTTTGGAGGCATAAGCATTTAGGGGCAGTAGAAAAAAAAAAAAACGTCAGCCTGTGCTTCCAGGAGCAGTAAAAACGAGTTGTAAATGTACACTGGACGTTTTACAACCTCTCCTGAACGATTTAACTTGACACATTGTAACCAACGTTTAAAAACATCTGTTTAGCCGCGTTTGCGTTTAGAATCATTTTTTTTCAAATGGTCAAAAATTAAAAATGCCCGCAAACGGAATGCAGCTAAACGCGAGTTACCATATTACCTCTGAACATCCGTCCTAAACGCATTTTTTTCCTTTCCAAAAAATACTATAAACGACCCTGTGTACATGTACTGATAAAATAACATAGTGTAGAGTTCAGGGGCAGCTGAAAAAAAATGCCCAACTGCTAAACATCTGTTTACCAGCAGCAGTGTACATGAAGCCTTAAAACGAAAAACGCCAAAAAACGTGTTTAGCCGTGTTTGACCTTTTTAGGCGTTTTTACATTATAAAGGGTGTTTTTAATGGAAAAAACGCTAATGGAAAAACGCGGCTAAACGCACTGGGGTTTTTAAAATGTCCTGTGTGCATGAGCCCTTAAAGTATGGAAGTCAGAGAGCAGCCAGGCAACTTACATTTTCAGAAGGAAACAGAGAGGTAGCCACCTTATTCCAGCCCACTTTTCCTTTAAGGCCTCATTCTTCAGACGTTTTTTTCTACAGTCAATAAATTCTCCAGCATGTTATCCTATGTGTCCATGAACACATAGGCTGTTATCAACTGTTTTTGGCTGGGGCGTTTTTTGGCTGTAAAAAACCCTCAAAATTAGTAGGTTCAGAGAGGCGTATTTCTGCTGTAAAAACGCTCTAACGTCATAAAACACCTAAAAACAACGATAAAATGCTCAAAAACATGGCTCTTCTGGGATTTTTTAAGTTTTTGATCCATTGAATAAAAAAAAAAACGCTAAAAAACGCAATTGCAAAACCATTGAAAAACGAAATTATGTAATTAAAAAGACCATCGGATCAGGAAATATTTAAAGTCACTTGTACACCAAGCACACCTGTTAGCCCCCGTACACACGGTCAGAAATTCCGACCACAAAATCCGTCCGATTTTTTCAGACGGATTTTGTCCGAAACTGGTGTTGCATACACACGGTCGGACAAAGTTGTCGGAAAATCCGATCGTTCCAAACGTGGTGACATTCGTTGCGTACTACGGAACTACGTAGAGGCTAGTAGCCAATAGCTTTGGTCTCGTAATTTGATCTGAGCATGCGTGGCACTTTGTCCGTCGGAATTCTCTACACACGATCGGAAAACGTCTGATTTTGTTGTCGGAAAATTTGAGATCCTGCTCTCAATTTTTTTCAGACGAAAATTCAGATGGAAAAAGTCCGCTAGAGCCCACACACGATCGGATTTTCCGACAACATAATCCAATCAGACTTTTTCCATCGGAATATCCGACCGTGTGTACAGGGCATAAGAAGAAGAGAATATACTTACCTTTCCAGCAGCTCATGTCTTGAAATGCTACTACTTCATTGGTCCCTGGCTGCTCCATGTTTTTAAGACTTCCTCCACTATAAGGTGTACTCTGAAAGAAACACTTTAACTACTTTTTTATTTGATATGTACTATTTATTTATTTATTTTTTAACCTCTCGCTGACAGCCAGCAGTACACCTAATGCTGGCAGGCGACAACTCCAGGCAGTGGGACGTACCCGTACGTCACGGTGTACTTCCTGGCTTAGAGGCACGCATGCTCGCCCCCCTACTGACCTATGCTGTGATTGGCTACAGCACGAGTTTGTCACCAGGTTACAGCCAATAATTTTGGCTGTATACCTACTGATCGGCTGTGACCAATCACAGCACAGAGATCTATGAGTTGCTAAATACAATACACAGATCTGGGAGGATTTCCCCCTGCCATCAGTTATCAGAGAGACCAGGCCAGATGATCAGTAAGTAAAAGCAGCACCCGTACGCTTGCATACACTTGTTAGGCACACAGTTAACCCCTTGATTGCCCTCCTGATCACTCCTGTCACCCAGCTAGTGTCATTAGTACAGTGTACAGTATTATCATTGATCACTGTATTAGTATCTCTAGCAATGTCAGTGTCAGTCAATTAGTGTCCCTCTCAGCCAGGGTCAGTTAGCGCCAGATTGCTCACCACACCATCACAGCCACACTATGGAGTTGATTTACTAAAACTGGAGAGTGCAAAATCTGGTGCAGCTTTGCATGGTAGCCAATCAGCTTCTAACTTTAGCTTGTTCAACTAAGCTTTGACAAAAAAAAACTTGGAAGGTGATTGGTTGCTATGCAGAGCTAGACCAGATTTTGCGCTCTCCATTTTTAGTAAATCAACCCATATAAGTCACTGATCGCTATCATTACTAGTATAGTGTCTGTACAGATCAGTATCCTGATCACAAACAATGTCCCCAATAGTATAGTGACCCCAAAAACACAGTGTTAGCAGGATCAGCCCCAATCACTGCCAGCACTTGCGAGAGATAGTAGCAGATGTAGCAGAATACATTAAATTTATGAAGAAATTTGATTTCCTTGGATATGTTTTATAACAGAAAGTAGAAAAAACTAGAACATACAGCTGCTTGAGGTCTTAAACATACCGCAGCAAAAAAAAAAAAAATACCCCATGTCATGTTTGGCAGATAGTACTGCCACCAAATTCAACCCATTCAAGTAATCAGTTTGTGGTTGCAACACAGCATTGACATAGATTATCCCTATTGGATGTCAAAAAAGGGCATTCAGAGACAGCAGTTTTACCTCCTGCATGTCTGGCAGCTGTTGCTCTACTGCCCTCTGAAAAGAGATCCATCACAGATTACCTTATAGAAGTGGTGGTAGAGACTGTGGTCTGTGTGAACAAGGCCAAACTTTTTTGTAAGCTACAATCATTTCAAGTAGGTCAACACACCTTTGATCATAAATACATTAAAGGATCAGTATTAATGTATGTATTTTTGTATGTAAATACACTGAAAGCATTCCTGAAATGCGGTTATAGGTAAGGCTTTATATTGTGCAATATGGCTCCAAGGTTTTGTGATCATAACATGTGTATAATATATATTGTGAGAATTTGCTTCAAATATACAGTATATATGCGGTTTCAGGGCAGGGAATGCCTCGGCCACTAATGATTAGTAAGTACAGTGACAGCTTCCTGGCAGGATCACTCGGACTAACACGCCTGAGCTCATACTTACCTGCAGCATGACTCTCCTTGGGAGAGAGGAGCACTAGCTGGTCAGACTCACTGGCTGCCCTTTTGTGGGGAAAACACCAAATACACCCATATATATTTACATATGTGCAGTACTGTGCAAAAGTTTTAGGCAGTTCAAAAAAAAAAAAAAAAAAAACGGTGTAAATTAAGGATCTTTTCCAAAAACAATGAAATTAATAATTTTTATCAACTTTAGACACTTTAAAATAGCATCAGTTCCCTCAAGTACACTGGTACACAGTTCAATTTTCTTCATTTTTTTTTTAAAATGACAAACATATCATACTTACCTCCACTGTAGAAAAAATGATCCGCACTCTGGTTGTTGCTCTTCAAATTTCTACATTTTATTGAATAGCCACAGTGAACAAACGCGGATTAAGTCAGTTGACACGTTTCAGCCTATAAGGCCTTAGTCTGGAGAAGTTACCTCCACTGTGCAGTTCGTTTTGCACAGTGTGGCCTCGAACCTCGTCTTCTGGGGTCCCCAGGCAGCGTTCGCAGCTCCTCCTCGCATCGGTAAACCCGCTGGGAGAAGCGCTCTCCCTGGGGGTTACCTTGTGGGCGCAATCCCGAGTTCAGCATTTGCATGCATAGACACAGAATGCCAGACTCGGCCCCGCCCCCCCGGCGCCAGCGTCATTGGATTTGATTGACAGCAGTGGGAGCCAATGGCTGTGCTACTATCAATCTATCCAATCAAGAGCCGGGAACCCCAGGCAGAGAAGGTGAGCGCGTCTCTGTAGAGGCAACGAATGGGCTCAGGTGAGTAAAATGGGGGGGGGGGGCTGGGGGGCCAGTCAGTGTCAGAAGTTTTTTCACCTGAATGCATAGGATGGGTGATAAGGTGAAAAACACAAGGGTTTACAACCCCTTAAAGGTATACTCACATGAGGGTATATGAACCATTTTAGGTACGTTTGACACCTCCAAAGTCCAGTTCATCTGACTACTGTGATCACTCCATACAATACAGCCTGCAGCTCTTGGCTGGGGTTATCTTCAAGCTTGAGGAAGAGAGCCTTGATATCTGCCTTAGCAGGGAGATCCTGTAGAAGTGCCCATAGCCCATCATCTGCCCAGAGAGTGCCCGGTTGTTGGGCAGAGTTGTTGGAGTCCATGAAGAATGCCTCTGGAGCTTCTGAAAAGGAGTCTGAGGCTGTGGAAGGGCTAGAGGAGGTGGGCGGCCCCTGTGTGCCCGTAGCTCCCAGTAGAGAGCCACACAGTGCCGCCATCTTTGAATCAGTGGAAGCCACCTGGGAGCTCAAGAAGAAGCGCTGGATCTCCCCGCTGGTCTTGGGTGCCAGGGGCGTCCGGGTGTTAGACTTTGTCTTGTATCTCTTTGCTGAGAGCATACCGCTGGGTGTCGAGCAGAAATAGCCGAGATAGGATGCTCACTCACCATGTGTCTCTACTTGGCCATGTCCAGACCACGCCCCAGCCATCTTGGCTGTGTGCTTAGGGTTGTTGTCTTGTTGGAGGATGAACCTTCACCCCAGTCTGAGGTATATAGCACTCTGGAGCAGTTTTTCATCAAGGATGTCTCTGTACATTGCTGCATTCATCTTTCCCTCGATTCTGACTAGTCTCCTAGTTTCTGCCGCTGAAAAACATCCCCACAGAATGATGCTGCCACCACCATGCTTTACTGTAGGGATGGTATTGTCCAGGTGATAAGCGGTGCCTGGTTTCCTCCAGACATGACGCTTGCCATTCAGGCCAAAGAGTTCAATATTTGTTTCATCAGACCAGAGAATTTTGTTTCTCATGGTCTGAGATTTCGTCAGGTACCTTTTGGCAAACTTCAGGTGGGCTGTCATGTGCCTTTTACTGAGGAATGGCTTCCGTCTGGCCACTCTACCAAACAGGCCTGATTGGTAGAGTACTGCAGAGATGGTTGTTCTTCTAGAAAGTTTTCCTCTCTCCACAGAGAAACGCTGGAGCTCTGCGAGAGTGACCATCAGGTTCTTGGTCACCTCGCTTACTAAGGCCCTCCTCCCCCGATCGCTCAGTTTGGCCAGATGGCGCGCTCTAGGAAGAGTCCTGGTGGTTCCAAACTTCTTCCATTTACGGATGATGGAGGCCACTGTGCATACAGAAATTTTTCTGTACTCTTCCCCAGATCTGTGCCACGATACAATCCTGTCTCGGAGGTCCACAGACAATTCCTTGGGCTTCACGGCTTGGTTTGTGCTCTGACATGCACTGTTAACTAGGGGACCTTATATAGACAGGTGTGTGCCTTTACAAATCATGTCCAATCAACTGAATTTACCACAGGGGGACTCCAATCAAGTTGTAGATACATCTCAAGGATGATCAATGGAAACAGGATGCACCTGACCGCAAGTTTTGCGTCTCATGGCAAAGGCTGTGAATATTTATGTACATGGGATTTTTTCATTTTTTTATTTTGAATAAATTGGCAAAAATTTTAAACAAACTTCTTTCACATTGTCATTATGGGGTATTGTTTGTAGAATTTTGAGGAAAATAATGAATTAAATCAATTTTGGAATTAGGCCGTAACATAATAAAATGTGGAAAAAGTGGAGTGCTGTGAATACTTTGCGGATGCACTGTATGTGTGTTCTGTGCATTTTTGTGCCTGAAGAACTCCTTTCCTCCTATAGAAATGTTCTTCTCCCCTTTCTCAGCTCAGGAAGCAAATGCCTGAAGCTTGATACACGTGCAAAATTGCCTGCAGAACACTTGTATAAGACCTGTTATCTTTGTTTAAAGACTGATTCCAGTCAACTCTGATTTTAGGTTTTGTTGTGGAACAATCCAAATCAAGTTTTTAGGCTAGCCATACACGGTTCGAATCTCGGCTGGTTCAGCAAGAACCGGCCGAGATTCGAACCATTCATGGTCAGGCTGAATGTACCAAGTTGATGGATCATTCAACTTGGGTACAACCAGCCTGCTGGATTTGCTTGCGATTATTGCAAGTAGCTGCTATACCCGCTAGCGATAATCACTTCCTTTTCCCGGAGGGGACTGCTCCCCCCCCCCCCCCGCCTGGAGAAGACAATAGCCCGGCAGGAGGGATTCCCGCATCAGCACTCATGGTTGTAGGAAAGAAATTTGCTCCATGTATGGCCGGCCTTACTTTCCTCTAAAATTCCTGAAAATGTACATTGTTTTGTAATTCTAGCATAATGTGGGAGTAACAACCCATGTTATAATTTCACTGAGCAGTAAAACCTACCACATTCCATCCAGCTTTGGAATTCAGTACATGGCTTTACTCTTTGACTATAACCTATTACCAGTACAGATTCATTCTCATTATACTTTAGTCTTTAACATCTAAGGGATAATTACACTGAAACATTGCTGAGGATAATTCCAGGATGTAAACCACTCTGTACCACTCACAGCTCAATGATAACTTCCAAATTCCACAGATAAGTGCCCCTTAGACCACAGGCTTCAGCAGCTATTGTAAGATTGATTGTTTCGTTTGCTTTAACCTTTTGAGTTGCTAGTAGTGATGAGTTCACAAATTTGTAGACTTTAGTGTGGGCTGTGTCTGCCTCCATCTCTAACATGACAAGGAAGCCTTTGTTTAGACAGACCAATATATACACATTACACACATACCACAAACACTGGCTTTAAGCTTCTGTGCCCTGTGCTTCTAGCACTGTACTGTGTTGTATTTCCAGTGTCATGCTTATGTAACATTACTTTATATGAGCAAGCAATATTACCTTCAACTAAATCTGTAGATAAAATGCATGTTCTGTATTATGTCCGAAGCCTCACCACTGATTTGAACTGTTGTCTAGAATAATCAGCAAGTTTGATTTACAAATGCATTACACAGGGTTAAATTTTTTCACAAACAAAATAATTGAATGAATTGAACTGAATGAATTTGCCTTTGTACCATATAAGATGAAGATTTCACCTGTTTGAATTCATGTACCCGCACGAACACACACACACGAAGGGATGGCGTTTGGCTTATCTGTTCTTTGTAGACACATGCCGGGGCACATAGGTGTGCGCAGCCTATTGCATTAGTGTGTTTCTTCCCAACTTTGTATCCAACTTAGTCCACATTATATCTCCGAGATCTCCCTTTCTCACACAATAAAATCTTTAGGTGTTCATATGTGCTATCCTATGGAGAAACAGAGTGACAAAAAAGAAAATTGACAGAGCAAACAGGATATACAAAGGGATGAACAAACCAATCCATGCAAGTTCCTTCCTGATAGTTTTTTAGACGTCCTATAATAGTGGTGGGCTAGTAGGAACGCTCAGTGGGCAGGTTTTCTACCAAAGTGTGGTTTTCGACAAATGTACTAAACTTATATAAATTCACATCTAGGTTCCTGCCCTTTAAATATGCTCTGGCTATTTTTTTTTTTTGATGAGTGTAGTTTAGAGCTCGAGTGTATATGAACATTTGAGATGTTTTTGCAGTGAGTTTTCCATGTGTTTGTAATGCAACAAATCTGCTTGCATGGGGCAATAAAAGCACAATACATCTCAAACTGACCTTCACTGATCTCAGAATACCCTAAGGTCACATTTACAATGTGGTAGTTCCAGAAATGCTGTATTTCATGTACATTTTAACATGCTTTTATTTTTATCATTACTGTAAATGCATCTAGCTTTCATGTAAAAAAAAAAAAAGTAACAAAATGCATAAAAAATGCATCAAGATTACTCAAAGCACATAAGCAGGGTTTAAAAATATACACATAAAGATGCAGTGTTTTTGAAAATGGTACATTATAAGTGGTGCCTGGGGGATGAGCAGTGGCGTCACTAGGGTTGGTGTCACCCGGTGCGAAAAAAAATGGTGTCACCCCCACCAACTATAGTTCCCCCTCAGTACAGATCCCCCTCCACTAACTACAGACCCCCCTCCCGCAGTATAGATCCCCCTCCCTCAGTACAGAACCCCCCCCCCACTAAGTACAGACCACCCTCCATTAATATAGACCCCCCTCAGTATAAATCTCCCCCCTCAGTAAAGACACCCCCATCTCAGTGCAGACCCCCCCAGCATTACAGACACCCCCCTCAGTGCAGACCCCCCTCAGTACAGACACCCCCCCCCTCAGTACAGACACCCCCCAGCAGTACAGACAACCCCCCTCCGTGCAGACCCCCCTCAGTTACAGACCCCCCTCAGTGCAGACCCCCCAACAATACAGACACCCCCAGTACAGACACTACTCAATACAGACACCCCCCTTAGTGCAGACTCCCCCTCAGTACAATGAAGAAATTTGCCAGCACACCATGGAGCGACACAAATATCGTCCAAAAGGGTGGTTTATTGCATGATCACAAAACGGGGATAGTGCAACGCTTCGGAGCCCCGCAGGGCCCCTTCGTCAGGCATGCGCAGGGCCCCCTCAGTACAGACACCCCCCTGGGTGCAGACCCCCCAGTGCAGACACCCCCCCCAGTGCAGACCCCCATAGTACAGACACCCCCGGGTCCAGATCCCCCCAGTGCAGACCCCCCAGTACAGACACCCCCAGCAGTACAGACACCCCACTCAGTGCAGACCCCCCTCAGTACAGACACCCCCCTATGTGCAGACCCCCCCAGTGCAGACCCCAGTGCAGACAACCCCCCAGAGCAGACCCCCCAGTACAGACCTCCCAGTACAGACACCTCCCCCTCAGTGCAGACCCCCCAGCAGTACAGACACCCCCTATCCTCAGTGCAGACCCCCCCATCAGTATAGACGCTCCCCTTACAGACCTCAGAACAGCAGATACACACAGCGGTGTGTGTCCCTCGAGCTCGGGCTCCTCCTCGTCTGTGGGTGTAAACAGAGAGGAGGGGGAGGTGGCTTTGTTCCGCCTTGGCACGAGACACAGGGCGGGGGGGTGTTAGCGGTGCCGCTACCCACAGGTGTCACCCCTCTGGCGGGTGTCACCCGGGTGCGGCTCGTACCCCCCGCACCCGCCTAGCAATGCCACTGCACACAGTTATGATGTCACCTGATACATTGATCACTAGAGAGACAAGCGATGTATTAGGACACTGAAAGGTACAGTGCTTTATGCTTGTAGTCCACTTTGCTACATCTTATAGAGATGTTACAGTTTTAGAGGCTCGCACGTCTGGTCAGAATGCTTGTGCATTTGTCAGGTTGTATACAGTGAAGGCTGGCAAGCTACAGTTAAATTTTATGTTTCTGGCAGCAAAGCTTACTTTTAATTTTAAGTGTGCGCAAGTATATTTACAGTATATATGTGTTTTTATATATGTATGTGAGTGAAAGTTTTCTTTAACCACTTCAGCCCCGGAACAATTTACCCCCTTCCTGACCAGAGCACTTTTTGCGAATCGGCACTGCGCCGCTTTAACTGACAATTGCGCGGTCGTGCGACGTGGCTCCCAAACAAAATTGACGTCCTTTATTTCCCCACAAATAGAGCTTTATTTTGGTGGTATTTGATCACCCCTGCGGTTTTTATTTTTTGCACTTTAACCTGTAGCCGACCGCCCACTGTCAATTGACGGCGGAGCGGTGCAGCTCTTGTGGCGGGCTGCCGTCATATGACTTCGTCGCTGGGGACGTCCTGTCACTGGAGAGGAGACAGATGGTGTGTCCCTTGTACATAGGGACACCGATCGGTCCCCTCCCCCAGTCAGTCACCTCCCCCCACAGTTAGAATCACTAACATAGGGAACATATTAACCCCTGCAGTGCCCCCTAGTGTTAACCCCTTCCCTGCCAGTCACATTTATACAGCAATCAATGCATTTTTATAGCACGGATCGCTGTATAAATGTGAATGGTCCCAAAAATGTGTCAAAAGTGTCCGATATGTCCGCCGCAATGTCGCAGTCATGATAAAAATCACAGATCGCCACCATTACTAGTAAAAAATAATAATAATAAAAATGCTATAAATCTATCCCCTATTTTGTAGACGCTATAACTTTTGCGCAAACCAATCAATATACGCTTATTGCGATTTTTTTTACCAAAAATATGTAGAAGAATACGTATCGGCCTAAACTGAGGAAAAATTTTGTTTAAAAAAAAAAAAAATTGGATATTTATTATAATAAAAAGTAAAAAATATTATGTTTTTTCAAACTTGTCCCTCTTCTTTTATTTATAGCGCAAGAAATAAAAACCGCAGAGGTGATCAAATACCACCAAAATAAAGCTCTATCTGTGGGGAAAAAATGATAAAAAATTTATTTGAGTACAACGTTGCATGACCGCGCAATTGTTATTCAAAATGCAACAGCACTGAAAGCTGAAAAATGGCTTGGTCAGGAAGGAGGTGTTCGTGCCTGGTAGGCAAGTGGTTAAACAAAAAAATTGCTTTTGAAGAAAACGCATTATTTTTTACTTTTTACTATAATAAATATCCCCAAAAAATATATAAAAAAAAAAATTATTTTTTCCTCAGTTTAGGCCGATACGTATTCTTCTACATATTTTTGGTAAAAAAAATCGCAATAAGCGATTATTGATTGGTTTGCGCAAAAGTTATAGCGTTTACAAAATAGGGGATAGTTTTATGACATTTTTATTAATATTTTTTTTTTACTAGTAATGGCTGCGATCTGCGATTTTTATCATGACTGCAACATTATGGCAGACACATTGGACATTTTTGACACATTTTTGGGACCATTGTCATTTATACAGCAATCAGTGCTATACAAATGCACTGATTCCTGTGCAAATGACACTGGCAGTGAAGGGGTTAACCACTAGGTGGCAGTGTATGGGGTTAAGTGTGCCCATGTTTCTAACTGTGGGGGGCGTGGCTGTGTGTGACACGTCACTGATCTCTGCTCCGATCACACGGAGCAGAGATCAGTGACACTGTCACTAGGCAGAGCGGGGAGATGCTTGTTTACATTAGCATCTCCCCGTTCTTCCTCTCTGTGAGAGGATCGCGGGTATCCCCGTGGCGATCGACCCGCGCGCACCCACCGGCCACCTCTTAAAGGGCAACGGAAAGGTACATGATTCTGCCTGTACGTGCCCTTCTGCCGCAGTATATCTGTGTGAGGCGGTCGGGAAGTGGTTAAAGTATACCTATAGAAAATATAAAGTATCAGATGCAGTATGCAAGGACCTGAAGGACCCTACTATTTATAGTAAGTAAAGATTTAAAAGCTTCAGTTCCTACATGTCACTCGCGATTTCGGGGCAATTTCTGAGACATCTCTGTGGGTTTCTGTACAGAGGTCAATGGAAATCGCACCCCAAAATTGCCAAAAGTAGTACAGTAATTACTTTTGGAAATCGGTGCAGCATCGCACCGATTAGGACAGTGCCATTGCCGGCAATTGCAGCTGATTTGGCATGCAATCTGACATGTCAAATCGCATGCCAAATCACACCAATGTGAACCAGGGCTCAGGCAAACTGTTACTGTAAATACAGTTAATTGTGGTTCCTTTCACTGGACGCCAGGTTGCTACTGTGTCCCCCTGTTGTGACATAATGGCCAGCAAGTGAAACTACAGAATACAGCAAGGGGTGCAACATCTGACACACCTGGAAGTGTCAGATAGCAGCAATGCCTTTAGCTCTTCAAGAAAGCATAGTTTTTTATTTACTGTCTGCTGGAAAAGTAATTATTAGACTTCTTTTATAGAGTAATACTATTTTTTTCCAGAACTTTTCTTTAATTTAAGCATTCACAGGTACTTACCCAAAAAGATCATCAACAAAGTCTTCTGACTAAAAGGATTTCACATAAGTGCAAGATTTATGAGTGTTTGTTAACCTAAAAAAATCGGATCCTGTCCCTTTAAAGCAGGGGTCTCAAAGTGGTGGACCTCCAGCTGTTGGGGAACTACAAGTCCCATCATGCCTCTGCCTGGGGGAGTCATGTGTGTAACTGTCAGCCTTGCAATGCCTCATGGGACTTGTAGTTTTGCAACAGCTGGATGGAAACGCCAGTTTGAGACGCCTGCTTTACAGCATGTTATACAGCACAGTGCTTGTGCTGTGTAATTCGGCCCTTTCTATCACCGGAAAAACCTGGCTGATTCTGCGAGTTTCTGCCCTCCCCTTTGTAAACTGACCAGGGTATATCATGGCTGCTGGGCCCTGACACCATGGTCAGTTTATGTGCCTCTGTCATCCGCAGCTCTCCTGTCTCTCCTCTGTCCTCTATCCCCCCTCCCTGCCTATCGGCTCCTGTGTCAGGGCCCTCCCCTCCTGCTGCTGAAATAACATTTAATATCATATATAATCCTCCTTGCCTCCTTACCATAGGTGCTCCTGTGTCTGTTTTTTATAAAAAAAAAATGAAGATTATACCTCATTTCATAGCGCTGATCGGCTCTCACGTGACCGGCTGCCTTTTTTCCTCCCCACCCAACTCCCGTCAGCTGGAAAATCTCTGCCCTGCCCACTTCATCTGTCAGACGGGGAGAGGAGAGAGCTGCATTTTTTTTATAAAACACAGACACAGGTGCACCTATCGTTAGGAGACTAGAAGGATTATATAAAGTTTCCCAGTGGGTTAACAACCACTTTAACATAGCAGTATAGTAAAGTGATCATATGACCATTTTAAAGAAAAATATATGTGCAAAAACATTATACATTTTCTTTAAGGTAAGTACAGGCAACTTATAGCAACTTTTTGTTTGATTGTGTAAATGCCACAGGACACAGTTGCCTAAAGTATTTTAGTTTTTTTTCCTTGCTTTCCCGTGTAGTATCTGAGCATAAAGGCATGTCCTGACTGATTGCAGCAATTGTTTATTGAGAGGAAATACTGCACATGTCCTAACCTGTTTCCTGTTCTCTTATCTTCTACTAATTGTTAATTTACTTAAGATCCTGGGGGGTCCCCACACCGGTTTATCTAGTCCATTTAGATAAGTAAAATTTCCAAACTTGTTTTGTTGTTTGGAAAGCTTACATAACACACTAATTAGCTGAAGAGCGTAAATAATCACATATTACTGAAAGCAATAAATTAATATGGCACAGCGGAGATTACCTGGTTAGCCGAATTGTAAGTATTCTATGGTTGTATTTTCAAGACAGATTTTAGAAAGGTTTTTCAAATAAAGCATTTATTTGTAAACTATTAAAAAGGTGAAAATGAAACTATTTTAATGGCTAGGATTTGTTCCTTTTGTATTAAAAAAAAAAAAAAAAAAAAGATATGACCCCTGCCATGTGACAAGGCGTGGGCCTGGAGATGACATCATGAGCTTCCAGCCTTTTCAAGCTTGCCTGAAACCTTTGTAGTGGGCCATATGAGAAATGGAAAATAGCACTGAAAAATCCCTTTCAAGGATGTGCAGGGAATTTTTCAGGGGCAGATGCTTTAATCAAAAACGGTAAGGGACAAAAATGTTGTTGGTTTCACAGGTATGCATAAGGGAATTTAAAAAATGCAATCAATATCTTATGTGGTAATTTTAACATGTGAGCGATATACAGCCAGGAGGAAAACTGTCACTAACACAGAGCTGCTGATAAGCCAGTATAGCCAGCCCAGGCTCCACCAGTTCAAAGGGGGACCCAGTACCTGCCAGGAGGGACAGCTGTACTGCCTCATTGCTCCTCTTGCAGATCCCCCCGCAGCACTCCCGACTTCTCCCCCCCCTTTCTCCATCTGGCTGCACTCCAGGGGGAATGGTACCTGCCCCCCCCCCCCTGCAGTCCAGGCCCCCCTGCAAAGCTGTCACCTTTTAATGCATAGAATGCATTTTTATGGGCAAAACATTTTTTTTTCATTTTAGATAGAGTTAGGCAGGGTTATAACCCTGTCAGTTTTTTTCCCTTTACCATCCGTATCCCATTGGGGAGATTAAGGGCCTGCTTACGCTAAAATGCAGTACGGGAGAGCCGCATTCCTCCACGGCTTCCTGCAATCTGATTGCAATGCCCTTGCGATCTGCTGCGGGGGTCAGCTCCAGTTAATGATACCCCAAACGCAGGTTGTAACCGCATTGCACAAAAAGTAGCATGCAATGCGGTTACCGCACATTTCAAAAAGTAGTGCATGTACTACTTTGGTGCGGTGCGATTTTAGCCTATTCAACATGAATGGGGCTAAAATCGCACTGCACAGAACACAACGCTCCTATGCGCTTCACATGCCACTCCTAGTGTGAATGGGCCCTTACCTTCACTTCCTGTCCCATAGCACCAGGACGGGTGCAAGGACTTTTGTCTACTTAGGCGATGGTGTATTTTGGTGCCCCCCCAACTGTCAGAGCCTGCATACATGGCACAAGAGACTGTCAGAGACTGTGGACATGGCACAAGAGACTATCAGAGACTGCAGATATGGCTCAAGAGACTGTCACAGACTGCAGACATGGCACAAAAGACTATCAGAGACTGTGGACATGGCACAAGAGACTATCAGAGACTGCGGACATGTCACAAGAGACTGTTAGAGACTGCGGACATGGCACAAAAGACAGTCAGAGATTGCAGACATGGTTCAAGAGACTTAAGAGACTGCATACATGGCACAAGAGACTATCAGAGACTGCAGACATGGCACAAGACACTATCAGAGAATGTGGACATGGCACAAGAGACTATCAGAGACTGCGGAGATGGCTTAAGAGACGGTCAGAGACTGCAGACATGGCACAAGTGACTAACAGAGACTGCGGACTTGGCACAAGAGACTATCAGAGACTGTAGACATGGCACAAAAGACAGTCAGAGACTGCAAACATGGTTCAAGAGACTTTAGAGACTGCATACATGGCACAACAGACTATCAGAGACTGCAGACATGGCTCAAGAGACTGTCACAGACTGCGGACATGGCACAAGAGACTATCAGAGACTGCGGACATGACACAAAAGACAGTCAGAGATTGCAAACATGATTCAAGAGACTTAAGAGACTGCATACATGGCACAAGAGACTATCAGAGACTGTGGACATGGCACAAGAGACTATCAGAGACTGTGGACATGGCACAAGAGACTAACAGAGACTGCGGACATGGCACAAGAGACTATCAGAGACTGCGGACATGACACATGAAACTGTCAGAGACTTTGGACATGGCTCAAGAGACTGTAAGAGACTGCGGACATGGCACAAGAGACGGTCAGAGACTGCATACATGGCTCAAGAGATGGTCAGAGACTGCATACATGGCTTAAGAGATGCTCAGAGACTGCATAAATGGCTCAAGAGATGGTCAGAGACGGTGGACATGGCACAAGAGACTGTGGACATGGCACAAGAGACTGCAAGAGACTGCGGACATGGCTCAAGACACGATCACTACTAACCTCTTGTCTACAGCAATTGCAAAAATACTTCTGCTCAGCTGTGGGCCGGGGGAAGAAACTGGACTATTTAGCCCCTGCGCTCAAGCCCTTACCTCTTTCAATTCTGTTCACTATTCAGGGCACCAGCAGGCTCCTTGTGCAGTGGTTAAGACAAATAAATTAGAGTACTGATCTCTACTCTTCTATATCACTGAGCTGAGGCTTTGAAATTGCCGGGAGCCACAGCTCCCGGCAAGGTCAGGTCCATAAATATTGGGACATTGACACAATTCTAATCTTTTTGGCTCTATACACCACCACAATGCATTTGAAATAAAACGAACAAGATGTGCTTTAACTGCAGAATTTCAGCTTTAATTTGAGGGTATTTACATCCAAATCAGGTGAACGTTGTAGGAATAACAGTTTGTATATGTGCCTCCCACTTTTTAAGGGACCAAAAGTAATGGGACAGATTAACAATCATCCATGAAACTTTCACTTTTTAATACTTGGTTGCAAATCCCTTGCAGTCAATTACAGCCTGAAGTCTGGAACGCATAGACATCACCAGACGCTGGGTTTCATCCCTGGTGATGCTCTGCCAGGCCTCTAATGCAACTTTCTTCAGTTCCTGCTTGTTCTTGGGGCATTTTCTCTTCAGTTTTGTCTTCAGCAAGTGAAATGCATACTCAATCAGATTCAGGTCAGGTGATTGACTTGGCCATTGCATAACATTCCACTTCTTTCCCTTAAAAAACTCTTTGGTTGCTTTCGCAGTATGCTTTGGGTCATTGTCCATCTGCACTGTGAAGCGCCGTCCAATGAGTTCAGAAGCATTTTGCTGAATATGAGCAGATAAAATTGCCCAAAACACTTCAAAATTCATCCTGCTGCTTTTGTCAGCAGTCACATCATCAATAAATACAAGAGAACCAGTTCCATTGGCAGCCATACATGCCTACGCCATGACACTACCACCACCATGCTTCACTAATGAGGTTGTATGCTTTGGATCGTGAGCAGTGCCTTTCCTTCTCCATACTCTTCTCCTCCCATCACTCTGGTACAAGTTGATCTTGGTCTCATCTGTCCATAGGATGTTGTTCCAGAACTGTGAAGGCTTTTTTAGATGTTGTTTGGCAAACTCTAATCTGGCCTTCCTGTTTTTGAGGCTCACCAATGGTTTACATCTTGTGGTGAACCCTCTGTATTCACTCTGGTGAAGTCTTCTCTTGATTGTTGACTTTGGCACACATACACCTACCTCCTGGAGAGTGTTCTTGATCTGGCCAACTGTTGTGAAGGGTGTTTTCTTCACCAGGGAAAGAATTATTCGGTCATCTACCACAGTTGTTTTCCGTGGTCTTCCAGGTCTTTTGGTGTTGCTGAGCTCACCGGTGTGTTCTTTCTTTTTAAGGATGTTCCAAACTGTTGATTTGGCCACACCTAATGTTTTTGCTATCTCTCTGATGGGTTTGTTTATTTTTTTTCAGCCTAATGATGGCTTGCTTCACTGATAGTGACAGCTCTTTGGGTCTCATATTGATTGTGGACAGCAACATATTCCAACTGCAAATAGCACACTTGAAATGAACTCTGGACCTTTTATCTGCTCCTTGTAAATGGGATAATGAGGGAATAACACACACCTGGCCATGGAACAGCTGGGCAGCCAATTGTCCCATTACTTTTGGTCCCTTAAAAAGTGGGGGACACATATACAAACTGTTGTAATTCCTAAACCGTTCACCTGATTTGATTTACTAAGAAAACCGGGAAGTGATGGTCGCTTAATAGCGCCCAATTTAGCCGATTAACACTTCAACTAGGCGAACATACGAATGAAAAAGAGTGCTTTTACCGGCAAACTTGCATTTGTAAATGCCGAATCGGCGTTAATCAGCATTTCCACAAATTGGCAAGTGCCAATTTCTACCATGTTTATTATAAGGAACTGCATTGCTGTCAGGGAAGCCACGAAATACTGCTGACATCCCCAGGCGCACACCTGTGCGCAGTTGCCAACTAAGTTTACCCAGGTCTACCACGGGCAGATGCACGTGGGTGCGCGCTGGCGCGCATGTTTGCGCGCCTGTTACCAGAACTGGCGCCAGACGGCCTATTTAAACACAGAGCTCATTACTGTCTGGTTGCTGCTTGATCTACAGCGTTACCTGAAACCTTGTTACCCTGTGCTGTTTCCTAAATACCGTTCCGGCTTGTTACTTGACTACGCTTCTGCCTGCTGTTATACCTGATCTGCTTACCTGTTGCCGAACCTGCCTGTTACCTGACCACGCTTCTGTCTGCTGTCATACCTGATCTGCCTTCCTGTTGCCGAGCCAGCCTGTGACCTGACTACGCTCCTGCCTGCTGTTGTACCCGGTCTGCTCGTCTGCTGCCAAGACCTGCATCTGGCTACGTTCCAGCCCGCTAGCAGCCAAGTCCGGCTTCACCTGCGTGTTCCTGGCTCCTACCTGCACAGACTTCAGGACTTATTCCAGGCACTCTTACTCCACTGTGCTCCAGCGCCAGCTGTCCCACTACCAGCGGCTCTTGGGCCGGAGTTGTACGGGAGGCCTTCCTCTACACGTCAGGCTCACCATCAGGTACGTGACACTATCAAGCAGCCATGATGACATGAATGTGAATAAAACATTTTTATATGAGATGTGCTCTACCTCATGTGCATGAATATTCCTATTAGTATTCCTAGTTTGTTTTCTTCTTTTGCTAACGAATGCAGTTATGAATGAGTATTACAGAGTAATGCCTGCTAATCTGTATAGTTGCAAGTATTGAAGATTTACAGTTACATAGCTGTCCTATGTTTTTTCTGTAACTATAAAGCAGTAATTATTTATTTTCATTCTTTAATCATACTACACTATGCCAATGGCTTGGTGCTGTGCACTGATGTCTAAAAAGCACTAAGGTTATGAGTTCAAATCCCAGCCAACCTACCACCCACCTAAGGTAGCTGTGTTGATTTTTCCAGTGTACAAGCGAATTAAAATCAAAAAAACAAAAAAATGTAAACTGAACGTTAACTAGTGTGTGATTTCTGGAATTCCACACTATAATATTATTGAATACTTACATACCATTGCATGCATTTGAAGAGTTGATATTATGGAATCAACCAAACTGATGTACATTGGCTAATATGCATTCGCCTATTTTCAGCATATGCTGCTGAGCACAATGGGTAGGTGATACCCTCTGTGGGATTTGAGTCTTTCACGGTAGGAGCGCAGACCACTAGGCTATTGGGCTGAGCACAATCATACATAGAAAATACATTTACTAGTGCTTGATTTTTTTATTTCTATGTAGCACCCTCTACCTAAAGGGATCAGACAAAATTAATACAAAATCCAAAAAGGCAGCGCACAAACAAAAACCTTTTGATGATGCCCTGGAGGAGGGGCGAAACGCGTCGACGTAATTTCCGGCCAAGGATCTAACCACTGACGCCACTTCCTGTTCCCGTGGAGCGCACGCTAAACCAGCTGCAACCGCGGAAGTATCTGAGAAGTTTGCCTTCCTTTATGCATCCTGTAAGTAGCGCAGAGCGCGCATTTTAAAAATCCCTCTACAACACTTTAAAATTTGCTCTCTTCTATTATCGGTACAATATCTCCAAGAACATCACTGTGCCTTGTGTGCATGCATCGCTCCCTGGATCCTCTCATCCCACTGGCTTGTTTATTCAGCTCTGCTTTTGTGCCTACTTGCCGAACCACAGTTTGTCTGCATATCTGCCCTCTGCTTTGCTGCTCTGTCTGTCTGCTAGCCCGGTGAGTCTATTCCAAGAAGGAGCTCATATGTACATTTATTTTGGTTCTTGGTTTTTTGGGACAATAACTGGACTTACTCACATTCATTTTTATTTATATATTTTCTTACCACATTTAGGTTGTGGTTTATCACTTATTCAATTTTGGTATCTATGAAATAATTTTATGGTTATTATTCAATCATGTCACTTATGTAATAATTTATCACACATATTATTTGATGCTAGTTTATTTTTTATGGGATTGGTTTGTGTCAGACATGTAACCACTTCACACACATTATTGATGTTTGTCAATTTTGTGGGATCATTTATTATTTTGTCACAATTTTTGTTTGCCAGCGCTGTTTTATTGGTTTGAGCATTTTTGAAGGTTATAGCACTTTCTTATCAGCAGCTGCACATTTTTTGTGTTTTCTTTTTCTCGTTCAATATTGCACACGTTTATTCCAGCGCCGTTTCTTTGTTTATATATGAGCACAATCATACATAGAAAATACATTTACTAGTGCTTGATTTTTTTATTTCTATGTAGCACCCTCTACCTAAAGGGATCAGAACTCCTTGCCCCAAACCTCTAAATAGTTAAATTGCAGGATCATAAGCAAAAACAGACAAAATTAATACAAAATCCAAAAAGGCAGCGCACAAACAAAAACCATGACCACAAAAACACACTTATGAGGGCCTTTATGCAAAACTATACCAGAAAACACATAAAGCAATCAACAAACCACAGCCTTAGTGGGGTGTGGGTCAGGAATTATGTCCACCCCCCCCCAAAAAAAACATATCTATTTGTAAACCAATATAAACACTACAAACAAAGATTCTGGCCTCTTCTCAGGCCAAACACCCACCACAACTGCAGGTCTTTATATAACCTAGCTAGGATTGCTAGCACACCTAGACCCACCCAATAAATGACACACCCACCAGTGTAATTGATTCTGTCTCTTCATGTATGCCTCAAGTGCTCACACCTGTTAATCAGGAACACACACTCTTTACAAATGAAAGAATGCATTAGCATATAGATCTGTGCAGGATAAACCTAAAAATAACAAATGTCCAAGGCTCTGGCCATGATCAGTGATACCAAACATCTAAAAATTTTACTTGTATGTTGTTGGGCATGTGGAGGGTAAAAAACAGGAAATTACAACATTGTGAGGGCTGCTTCACACAAATTGTTGACAAAGCGCATTCGTCATTCATCATCAGCATACAACATTAAAATATGTGTGCAGGATCACACCAGACTTATACATCCATTATGTGAAACCCATCAAAAATGTAATCACCAGTGAAAAAAACATTTAAACCCACAACAGAGGAAGAACATACAAACCTCTAGCCTGGTAGTAGCATATTTGGGATTCGAACCATCAACACCAGTGCTGCTAACCAGTTAGTCACTGTGCTGCTACATGGATAGAGGTTGCATCTGTGGTGTCAAACAGTCCTAAGTCCCAGGGGTGCAATAAGTTAATCAATACAGATGTCCCGTGGAAGGCCAGAGAACCATTGAACAACCTGTTTCTGGCATTTGCCATCTGTTTTAAAGGCTGGGTATGGCTGATTACTGTCAGCATGCTGAACCATCTCAAATTTTGTTGCTTTTTGCTTGGTAAGAGTCTGAAATTAGTGTTGGTGGGTAAATCTTAAGGCTGATTATTGTCCTTGCCCATGGAAAACATATGGCATGATTTGCAATGGTGGTGGAACCCTCCTACACATAAATACTACATTTATGCATAGACATGAGTCTGGAGTTATGTTTAACAACACAGGGAGAACAGACACCTTCTCGACATGAAATGGCATGTTTGGGATTCAAACCATCAACCCCAGTGCTGCTAGGTAGAAGTGCTAACCCGTTAGCCACTGTGCTGCCACATGGATGTAGGCTGCATCTCTGTGGTGTCAAACAGTCCTAAGTACCAGGGGTGCAACAAGATAATCAATGCAGATATACTGTGGAAGGCTGGAGAGCCATTGAACAACCTGTTTCTGGCATATGCCATCTGTTTTGAAGGTTGGGTCTGGCTGATTACTGTCAGTATGCTGAACCATCTCAAATTTCGTTGCTTTTTGCTTGGTAAGAGGCTGCAATTAGTGCTGGTGGGGAAATCTTAAGGCTGATTATTGTCCATGCCCATGGAAAACATGATTTGCAATGGTAGTGTAACCCTCCTCCACATAAATACTACATTTATGCAAGGACATGAGTCTGGAGTTATGTTTAAGAACATAGGGAGAACAGACTACTTCTCAACATGAAGTGACATGTTTGGGATTTGAACCATTGACCTTAGTGCTGCTAGGCAGAAGTGCTAACCCGTTAGCCACCGTGCTGCCACTTGTATGTAGGCTGCATCTCTGTGGTGTCACACAGTGCCATCTGTTTTGAAGGCTGATTATTGTCAGCATGCTGAACTATCTCAAATTGTGTTGCTTTTTTTGCTTGGTAAGAGGCTGTAATTAGTGCTGGTGGGGAATTCTTAAGGCGTGATTATTGCCATTGCCCATGAAAAATATGGCACGATTTGCAATGGTAGTGGAACCCTCCCACACATAAATACACAAAAATACTGCAGTTCTTTGGACATATACCTATAGGTGGTGGAATGACATTAGTCAGGAGTTATGCTTCTTGATTTGTTCTGTGATATTTGGTGTTTCTTGGTGTGTGAGTGTAGAATAGTGATGTTACCCTCTAAATTTTGGGAATTACATTTTTATTTCTGATGTTGGTACGCATATCACATTTTTTGCGGTCAAATTAGGATAATTTGGAAATTCTAAACAACACACAAAATTGTGACTCGTTTAAAATTTGCATCAGCAATAGTATTTGTTTGTGGTTTGTGAAGACACCTGTAGGAATTTTGGATTAGATTTTTGTGAAAAATATATTTTACCAAAACATGAAAAAATTACACATTACTAGCATTCTTAAAAAAATAAAATAAATATGAAGAAGAAGCAACACAAAAACCCAGCAAGGGCAAATTACTTTAGAGAAAAAAACATATCACACCCCATTCATGTCTAGGGGATGATAATAGGCAGACTTAGGCAGTCTGATATTAGATTTTATTAGTCAGTATGTAGACAGTGTGTGAGGCCACAGCCTCACCTTGATGAGGTAAGTTTCAGGACCTGCAGAGGGTGGGGAAATGTGACAGCTGATTTATTGATTCATAAATACATTTTATTCTCAATCACTCATATTTGATTTGTTCAACAGATCCCTTTATTAATAAAGGAATTATTCTTCTCCATGAGGAAAATATTACAAACTGTTAACAATTTTATTCTGGTCAATAGATGCAAAGAATTATTCCAAAATATTGTAAAAAAGACATAAGTTTTCAATATGTTTTTATTGATCTTGAAATCCAGCAAATGCAAAGATATTAACAATTAGGCTACTGAACCAATATCAGCTGGCAATCTCCTCTACCAGCTACCTTGTGAGGCTAGCTTTTTTACCCCTTTCCCTAAATCTACAGCTCATGGAGTACTGGGTTGTTTCTTCATGGGTCCCAATGGAGAAACCATCTGAATCCAGGGCATCAGGGACTGACTTCTCTATCGGGGCCTATGGAGAATAAACAAGGTCAGTAGACAGTGATATGTTTTAACAGGGACTGTGATGGAAGTGGCAGTTGGTCTAAATTTTTTTTAAAGTGGGGCTATACTTTATCAAGCAAGCAAAGAAATTACATTTGTTGTAGGAAATAATCTTATTTGAGTAAATTCATTCTTTTACTAGACATGTCTCTGTTTAGTGAGCAAACGCTGGTTGAATGTATATATTGGTGCTTTAATATTTCCTTTCCTAGGAATGCAGTTGTGTTTCTTGACCTTACTGAATGGTATTTTGTCTGTGCTGCCTTCTCAACATGAAACACATGCCTTGTTCTGACCTTCATTTCAGTTCACTAGATGAATACTTGGAAAGCGTACAACCATCATAACAAATGATGTAGGATTAACCTTACATACTGTAATATGCTTCTGTTTCAGCTTGGAAATAACAAAGAACGAGCATATGCTGGAATTTTAACCAGTAGGGTCCAACTATTATTATATTTGAGGGGTACCTGTGGTACCTTTTCTGCTACAAAAATGCCCCTTCACATCAAAGATGCACATGGATGCACAGAACCCCCTCAGTACAGACGTATTTGTGGTGTTGGTAATGCTCCAGTCAAAAAGATTGTGCTGTCTGTACACCTTCTTCACTATTTTATAATTGAGACAGTGTACACCAGGGGTGCCCAACCTTTTGAAGAGCGAGGGCCACTTAAGCGACTTGGTAACCGGTCTCGGGCCACAATGAGCAGAGCGGGTGGATGGCATGTCTGTTTCTGCTCTGCATATGCAGAGCGGACACTGACACAGCCCACTATACTTTTTAGCAGATCGTGTTGGAGGTAGGACACCAGTTGGTGGTTTATGTCTGCCACTTCTTAGAGGTGAATGGAGGGTCCAATTGGTCAGACTGACCGTGTGAAAGGGGCCCAAGGCTGCTTTCACACTGATGTGCTGCGGTTTACCTGCACCGCGGGTGCAACACAGTGTACCTTTGGCTTTTCTCCACTTTGCAATAGACTTTTATTATATTCTGCAGGTTTTGTGCACTTTCAGAAAGCTCACCAAACTCGCAGGTAATAACAGAAGTCTATGGCTCAGTGCAGGTAACCCGCAGGTAAACTGCTCTGCACCTGCAGATCAGTTTTAAAGCAGCCCAGTAACCACTGCAGAAAAGATATGCCTATATATACACAGTTTTGGTAATAAACTGACCTTTAATAATAGTATTCTATTCCATCCAAGTGCAGGAGGTCGCAAGCCACGTCAGAGGGCTCCGTGGGCCAAATGTGGCCCCCGGGCCACTGGTTGGGCACCCCTGACATAGAGAATCTACCAGCATGTGTCGTTCATATGGAGACTCTACCAGCATGTGTCGTTCATATGGAGACTCCACCAGCATGTGACGTTCACACAGAGATTCCACCAGCATGTGACGTTCACACAGAGACTCCACCAGCATGTGATGTTCACACGGAGACTCCACTAGCATGTGACGTTCACATGGAGACTCCACTAGCATGTGACGTTCACATGGAGACTCCACTAGCATGTAACGTTCACATGAAGACTCCACTAGCATGTGATGTTCACATGGAGACTCCACTAGCATGTGACGTTCACATGGAGACTCCACTAGCATGTGACGTTCACATGCAGACTCCACCAACATGAATAAACTGACCTTTAATAATAGTATTCTATTCTAGTCCATCCCAGAGCAGTAGGTCGCGGGCCACATCAGAGGGCTCTGTGGGCCAAATGTGGCCCCCGGGCCACTGGTTGGGCACCCCTGGTGTACACCAACGTGACAGCAGTGCAGCGTTCCAACTCTTTGTTTCCAACCTCTAATGCCCCGTACACACGGTCGGATTTTCCGACGGAAAATGTCCTATTGGACCATGTTGTTGGAAATTCCGACCGTGTGTGGGCTCCATCGGACTTTTTCCGTCGGAATTTCCGATGGAAAAAGTTTGAGATCCTGCTCTCAAATTTTCCGACAACAAAGTCCTATCGGACTTTATCCGATCGTGTGTAGCGAATTCCGACGGACAAAGTGCCACGCATGCTCAGATCACATTACAAGACCAAAGCTATTGGCTACTATCCTCTACGTAGTCCCGTCGTACACAACGAACTTCACCACGTTCAGAATGATCAGATTTTCCGACAATTTTGTCCGACCGTGTGTATGCAACACCAGTGTCAGACAAAATCCGTTGGAAAAAATCTGACGGATTTTGTGGTCGGAATTTCCGACTGTGTGTACGGGGAATTAGAGGGATCTACCTAGGAAAGGTAACAGAATCCCCCGTACAGACATCCTACATTACAGACTCCTTCAGTACAGATCCCCCTCTGTACAGATATTTCTAAATACAGACCCCCCTCAGTAAAGTACAGATCCTTCCTGTATAGTCCTCCATTAAAGAGAAAGTCCTCCTGTTTGCAACGTTTAGGAGATATTTACTGTATAAGCCGCCACCGAAGTCATCGGCGCATTCGCACTGAAGGAACGCCCGATTGTGCCGTTTCTTCAGGGCCCTGTGCCATGACCGGCGGGACCTGCGTGCAAGCGGGGGAGTGAAGTAATCACGGCTCTGGCCAATCACATCGCTGGTGCCCGCAAACCCGGTAGAAACTCCGGGAAAAATGTCAGCCATCTCAGCATGTGTACAAGTGGGAGACATGTCGCCAGTCACATCGGTGTGTGGACGCCACTGCAAATGCTTCGTTCTAAGGTAAGTACTTCATAATGAGCTAGTATGCGATGCACACTATCTCATTATGCCTGTTTTTTTTTTAGGGTTTACAACCTCTTAAATTGATAGAGTTCCAACTCTTCGATTTTTATGTCTAAGAAGGATCTACCTCTCTTCATGGATCTACCTAGGAGAAGGATCAGCCTTGAGGAATCAACCTCTAGGAAATGTACTTGCAAACAGTATTATATAATATAATATTTATATAGTGCCCACAATTTATGCATCACTTACATACTGTACTATACATTTACATCAGTTCTAGTTTACAGTCTAAAGCAAGGGAGTTAAACTCAATTTTATTGTGGGCAGCATCAGCATTATGGTTGCCCTCAAAGGGCCAGTTTTATCTGTAGGAGTATATACATTTATCTAGGGCTTTTTTTTTCTCAGGGAATGGGTGCAGGAACTCAGAGTTCAGAGGTGCGCTACATACAGAGTGCAGATTTCGGTGGGGGGTAGGGTTAAGGAATGCACTACATACAGTGCAGGGTCTAGGGGTGTGCTATGCACAGTATGCGGTGTTCAGCTCTTTTTCACAGGCTGTCTACATCTCACTTGTACTCCTCCTTGGCTCTGACCTCTCACAACTCTCCCCAATTCCCCACCTCTGCACACATCTCCCTCCTCATCTCCCCCCTCCCCCCCAAATGCTTCCTCACATCTCACCCACCCTGCCCAGCTCTAGTACCTTCTGACAGTGTAGGTGGTTCCACCTCTCTCTCTCACTTGCAGGAATATCATTGGTCAGCATCTGTGCACCCGAGCACAGATGGGGATCACAGTGCAGCTTACCATGGGATGCCCCATCCCAGTGGTGGCTTGTGCATCGTGGGTGCACGGGCGCTGCCCCCCACATTCTTGCACCCGGCCCCTTTTAGGATGCCGGACGCATGGATTCCTATGGAGGGGGTGGTATTTTTTGAAGCACCAGATTAGAGCCAGAGGCTCTAATAGGCTTCAGAATAGGGTGGGCTTGGGCGCACAGAGTGCACCCTGATCCCACCCAATTGTGTGACGATAGCGAATTCATTTTCGCTATTTTCACACTAACCTTCCTCCCTGCCAATCAGGAGGCAGGGCGTCAGACCTGTTTCCTGATTGGCCAAAGCGCCAGGCCACGCTATTGGATGACTGCTACTTAGGAAGAGGAGTGGAGGAGACACGCTGGAGTGGAGGTCGCTGCCGCTTTGGTGCATTGGAGAGGAGCTGCTGTGGTAACTACCCTCTGTCAGAGCCGCACGCACGTGCGGGGGATTGGGGGTGCTGTCAGAACCGCACGTGTGGGGGAGGGGGGTTGGGGTGCTGTCAGAGTCATGCACGTGGAGTGGTTGGGATGCTGCCAGAGCCGCGAGCTCCACGAGTGGGGGGGTCAGTTGGCACAGTGGCTGCATCTGATGGGCACAAGTGGCTGCATATACTGGGCACAAGTGGTTGCATTTGACAGGCACAAGTGGCTGCATATGATGGGCACAAGTGGCTGAATATGATGGGCACAAGTGGCTGCATATACTGGGCACAAGTGGCTTCATTTGATGGGCAAAAGTGGCTGCATTTGATGGGCACAAGTGGCTGCATATGATGGCCACAGGTGGCTGCATATGATGGGCACAAGTGGCTGCATATACTGGGCACAGTGGCTGCAAATGATAGGCACAAGTGGTTGCATATGATGGGCACAAGTGGCTCCATATACTGAGCACAAGTGGCTGCATTTGATGGGCACAAGTGGCTGCATATGATGGGCATAAGTGGGCGCATATGACGGGCACAAGTGGCTGCATTTGACGGGCACAAGTGGCTGCATATTATGGACACAGGTGGCTGCATATGATGGGCACAAGTGGCTGCATTTGATGGGCAAAAGTGCCTGCATTTGATGGGCACAAGTGGCTGCATATGATGGGCACAGGTGACTGCATATCATGGCCACAGGTGGCTTCATATGATGAGCACAAGCGGCTGCATATGATGGGCACAAGTGGCTGCATTTGACGGGCACAAGTTGCTGCATTTGATGTGAGGCTGCTGCAACCTGGTGACACATTCTGCTGCAACTTGTTGACGCATTCTGCTGCAACTTGGTGATACATTCTGCTGCAACTTGGTGACACATGCTGCTGCAACTTGATGACACATTCTGCTGCTACTGGGCACAAGTGGCTTTATTTGACGGGCACAAGTTGCTGCATTTGAAGGGCACAAGTGGTTGCATATGATGGGCACAAGTGGCTGCATTTAATGGGCACACGTGGCTGCATATACTGGGCACAATTGGCTGAATTTTTACAGGCAAAAGTGGCTGCATTTGATGGGCACAAGTGGCTGCATATGATGGGCACAATGGCTGCATATGATGGGCACAGTGGCTGCAAATGATAGGCACAAGTAGCTGCATATGATGGGCACAGGTGACTGCATATCATGGCCACAGGTGGCTTCATATGATGAGCACAAGTGGCTGCATATGATGGGCACAAGTGGCTGCATTTGATGGGCACAAGTGGCTGCATATGATGGGCACAAGTGGCTGTATTTGATGGGCACAGTGGCTGTGTTTGATGGGCACAATGGCTGCATATGATGGGCACAAGTGGCTGCATATGATGGGTGTCATGAACCTTGAAACACTGATGTATTTCTCCTTTAGACATGTGCGATTAGTTTCGTACGAATTCGTACTTCGTACGAATTTTTCGAAATTCGTACGAATTTACGAATCCGTAGTACGAATTTTTTCAAATACGAATTCCGTACGGAATACGAAATTCCGTTTACGAATTTCGTCACCGAATTTATTCGAATCCGACTACCAAATGTAGAATTTCAACTAATATGAAAGAAATTATTATAGCGGATATAACGAATGATTCGAATGAATTCGAATGATTCGAATGACAAAGTGTCATTTTTGCAGGAAAAATTCCGTTTACGAATTTCAGCTCCAAATTATTCGAATCCAACTACCAATATCGAATTTCAACTAATTCGAAAGAAATTATTATAGCGGATATAACGAATGAATTCGAATGAATTCGAATGATTCGAATGACAAAGTGTCATTTTTGCAGGATAAAAAGCTATTTAAAATCACTTGCGGCTATTGCCGGCAAATGAATTGTCGTCATTCATTGATATAAAAAAAAAAGCGTGGGGGTCCCCCCAAATTCAATAACCAGGCCCTTCAGGTCTGGTATGGATATTAAGGGGGACCCCAGCCAAAAAAAAAAATGGCGTGGGGTCCCCCCTAAATATGCATACCAGACCCTTCCGATCTGGGATGGATTTTAAGGGGAACCCCGGCCAAAAAAAAAATGCAGTGGGGTCCCCCTTAAAATCCCTACCAGACCCTTTATCCGAGCACGCAACCTGGCAGGCCGCAGGAAAAGAGGGGGGGACGAGAGCGGCCCCCCTCCCGCCTGAACCGTATCAGGCCACATGCCCTCAACATTGGGAGGGTGCTTTGGGGGTCTGAGACCCCCAAAGCACCTTGTCCCCATGTTGATGGGGACAAGGGCCTCATCCCCACAACCCTGGCCGGTGGTTGTGGGGGTCTGCGGGCGGGGGGGCTTATCGGAATCTGGAAGCCCCCTTTAACAAGGGGACCCCCAGATCCCAGCCCCCCCTTGTGTGAAATGGTAAGGGGGTACAAAAGTACCCCTACCATTTCACCAAAAAAGGTGACAAAAATTGTAAAAATGACAGGAGACGGTCTTTGACAATTCCTTTATTAAAATCTCCTTTCTTCTTTCTTCTGGTCTTCCTTTCTTCATCCTTCGGTTTCTTCATCTTCTCCTTCCGGCATCTTCTTCCATCTTCTTCTTCCTCCGATCCGCTTCTTCTTGCGCCGGTCTTCTCGTCCTTCTCGTCCGGCATCGGCGTCTGTTCTCGGGCCACTCCTCGCAATGGGAGGCTCCCGCTGTGTGAGGCTTCGCTCCGGCTGACAGGTCTTTTATAACGGAGGGCACCTGGTGACCCCGCCCCCCCTCTGACATCATGGGGAAAGCCATAGGTAAGTCCCCATGACGTCCCCGTGCGTCAGAGGGGGCGGGGTCACCAGGTGCCCTCCGTTATAAAAGACCTGTCAGCCGGAGCGAAGCCTCACACAGCGGGAGCCTCCCATTGCGAGGAGCGGCCCGAGAACAGACGCCGATGCCGGACTAGAAGGACGAGAAGACCGGCGCAAGAAGAAGCGGATCGGAGGAAGAAGAAGATGGAAGAAGATGCCGGAAGGAGAAGATGAAGAAACCGAAGGATGAAGAAAGGAAGACCAGAAGAAAGAAGATTTTAATAAAGGAATTGTCAAAGACCGTCTCTTGTCATTTTTACCATTTTTGACACTTTTTTGGTGAAATGGTAGGGGTACAAGTCTCCCCTTACCATTTCACACGGGGGGGCGGGATCTGGGGGTCCCCTTGTTAAAGGGGGCTTCCAGATTCCGATAAGCCCCCCGCTCGCAGACCCCCACAACCACCGGCCAGGGTTGTGGGGACGAGGCCCTTGTCCTCATCAACATGGGGACAAGGTGCTTTGGGGGTCTCAGACCCAATGTTGAGGGCATGTGGCCTGGTACGGTTCAGGCGGGAGGGGGGGCGCTCTCGTCCCTCCTCTTTTCCTGCGGTCTGACAGGTTGCGTGCTTGGACAAAGGGTCTGGTATGGATTTTGAGGGGGACCCCACGCCATTTTTTTTTTGGCCGGGGTTCCCCTTAAAATCCATCCCAGACCTGAAGGGTCTGGTATGGATATTTAGGGGGGACCCCACGCCATTTTTTTATTTTTTTTGGCTGGGGTTCCCCTTAATATCCATACCAGACTTGAAGGGCCTGGTTATTGAATTTGGGGGGACCCCTACGCTTTTTTTTTTTTTTTTTTTTATCAATGAATGACTGTTCTCTGTGTTACGGAGCTGACATTTCATTAGCCGCGAGTGATTTTAAATAGCTTTTTTTCCTGCAAAAATGACACTTTGTGCAGGAACAGTTCTCTATATTAGATATACTGAATTTCGAATTCATTCGAAGCATTCAAAGCATTCTTTATATCCGCTATTATAATTTCTTTCATATTAGTTGAATTTCGATATTTGTAGTTGGATTTACTAACGATTCGTAACGATTCGTAACGATTCGTAACTTGAAATTGAAATTTGATATTTGTAGTTGGATTCGAATTGTTCTCTGTGTTACGAGAACCGACGATTCGTAACTTTACTAACGATTCGTAACGATTCGAAAAAAAAATTACGATTCGGACGAAATTCGTATTTCGTACGAATTCGAACGGAATTTCGTACACGAATTACGAATTTTTTTATATACCAAACGGGACGAAACGAAACAAATTTTTTGACAGTTCCCATGTCTATTCTCCTTTGATTCTATTACACAGTGGGGGGTCTTCTGCAATGTCTTAAGGCTAACCCCCTCCAGACGTGTCTGTGGTCTGGAAGGAATGCATTGTTCTGTGTTTGACCATTTGTTTATGTACTTTAATTACCTCCTGGGGCTTCTCTGTGTCATTACACCTTATCAGTCCTCCTATTCAAGCTATCGGACCAATCCCTGCTGACCCTGTTTCAAGTCCTGATTTGCATGGCCAGAGGACCTAATTGAGAACTACAGTCTACTTTACAATTGACCAATAGGAAAGTGGTTGTTGGGGGCGGGGTGTTCAAACTGATGTGTATAAAAGAGTGTTGTGGATCCAATAAAAAGAGTTTCCTGTTTGAACTTACATACAGCCTGCCTGGTGTTTGTTCAGAGCCCTCACAACTGGATTCGAACAGCACATAGCTGTAGTTCGAATCCCGGAGCATCGCATGACCGAACCATCAGATGTTGCGATCTGCAATCTGATTCCATAGCCGCAGAGGAGTGTCGGGAGAGTGGAACCGAGCGAGCAGGGGCTCGTTACATTGGTTGGCAGCGGTGGGATTTGCTCTCCAGTTACTGGGACACTCCAAAGCACCACAGGGGATGACCAGCTATGCAGCCTGCAGGAGAGCCATGCTGAAAGACTTACTTGAGAGCCGTGGAGGAACCGGTGGAACAAAGAACAAGGCCACCCTGATCAGTGAGCTAGCCAAGATGGATCAGAGGGATGGTGATGCGGGACCCCGGTCAGTTGAAGACTTGTTTCAGCAACCAGTTTGAGAGCGGTTGGCATTATATGGTGCTAACCCATCAGAGACCGCCATACAGAATGCCATTAGAGACATCCAGCAGCAGGATGAGCGACACAAGAGAGAACGGCCGATTACTAAGGTGGAGCCTGGCTTTGCAACCGTACAATTTCACCATACAATATCGGCCAGGGCCCCAAAACGGGAATGCGGATGGGTTATCTCGACAGACGGACCTGGAACCTTAAGACTACTTCTCTTTTCCAAAATCCTCGAGTTGACCCGTTCAGGGTCCCACTGTGGCTGTTGGACTGTTTCCCAGGAGGGAGAATTGTCATGAACCTTGAAACACTGATGTATTTCTCCTTTGATTCTATTACACAGTGGGGGGTCTTCTGCAATGTCTTAAGGCTAACCCCCTCCAGACGTGTCTGTGGTCTGGAAGGAATGCATTGTTCTGTGTTTGACCATTTTTTTATGTACTTTAATTACCTCCTGGGGCTTCTCTGTGTCATTACACCTTATCAGTCCTCCTATTCAAGCTATCGGACCAATCCCTGCTGACCCTGTTTCAATTTCTAATTTGCATGGCCAGAGGACCTAATTGAGAACTACAGTCTACTTTACAATTGACCAATAGGAAAGTGGTTGTTGGGGTGGGGTGTTCAAACTGATGTGTATAAAAGAGTGTTGTGGATCCAATAAAAAGAGTTTCCTGTTTGAACTTACATACAGCCTGCCTGGTGTTTGTTCAGAGCCATCACAACTGGATTCGAACAGCACATAGCTGTAGTTCGAATCCCGGAGCATCGCATGACCGAACCATCAGATGTTGCTATCTGCAATCTGATTCCATAGGAATCAGTGTCGGGAGAGTGGAACCGAGCAAGCAGGGGCTCGTTACAATGGGCACAAGTGGCTGCATATGATGGGCACAGTAGCTGCATATGATGGGCACACGTGGCTGCATATGATGGGCACAATGGCTGCATATGATGGGCACAGTGGCTGAAAATGATGGGCACAGTGGCTGCATTTGATGGGCACAATGGCTGCAATTGATTGGCACAGTGGCTGCATTTGATGGGCACAATGGCTGCATTTGATGGGCACAGTGAGGCTGCAATTGATGGATGGGGGTTCAGTATTGTTAAGTTTGTTTGCACCACCCCAAAAAATTTTTTTAGCACCAGCCGCCACTGCCCCATCCCACACTGCACCTGCATCTGCATTTCTCCCCTCCCCTTGTAAGAGCAGGGCAGGTAGGGATCTGTGAGAAAAGCTGTTTGTGTAAACACAGAAAGCAGGGGTGGCCCGTCCATAGGGGGCTGCAACTTGGTGACACATGCTGCTGCAACCTGGTGACACATTCTGCTGCAACTTGGTGACACATGCTACTGCAACTTGGTGACACATTCTATTGCAACTTGGTGACACATTCTGCTGCAACTTGGTGACATATGCTGCTGCAACTTGGTGACACATGCTGCTGCAACTTGGTGACACATTCTGCTGCAACTTGGTGACACATGCTGCTGCAACTTGGTGACACATTCTATTGCAACTTGGTGACACATGCTGCTGCAACTTGGTGGGACACATGCTGCTGCAATTTGGTGGGACACATGCTGCTGCAATTTGGTGGGACGCATGCTCCTGCAATTGGTGGTGACACATGCTGCTGCAAGTTGGTGGGACACATGCTGCTGCAATTTGGTGGGATGCATGCTGCTGCAATTTGGTGGGACTCATGCTGCTGCAATTGATGGTGACACATGCTGCTGCAATTTGATGGTGACACATGCTGCTGCAATTTGAAGGTGACACATGCTGCTGCAATATGATGGTGACACGTGCTGCTGCAATTTGATGGTGACACGTGCTGCTGAAATTTGGTGGTGACACATGCTGCTGCAATTGATGGTGACACATGCTGCTCCAATTTGATGGTAACACATGCTGCTGCAATTTGAAGGTGACACATGCTGCTGCAATTTGAAGGTGACACATGCTGCTGCAATTTGGTGGGACACATGCTGCTTCAATTTGGTGGTGACACATGCTGCTCCAATTTGATGGTGACACATGCTGCCGCAATTTGATGGTGACACATGCTGCTGCAATTTGATGGTGACGAATGGTGCTGCAATTTGGTGGGACACATGCTGCTGCAATTTGGTGGTGACACATGCTGCTGCAATTTGGTGGTGACACATGCTGCTTCAATTGGGTGGTGACACATGCTGCTGCAATTGATTGTGACACATGCTGCTTCAATTTTGTGGTTACACATGCTGCTGCAATTGATGGTGACACATGCTGCTTCAATTTGGTGGTGACACATGCTGCTGCAATTGATGGTGACACATGCTGCTGCAATTTGGTGGTGACACATGCTGCTGCAATTGATGGTGACACATGCTGCTGCAATTGATGGTGACACATGCTGCTGCAATTTGATTGTGACACATGCTGCTGCAATTTGATGGGGGACACATGCTGCTGCAATTTGGTGGGACACATGCTGCTGCAATTGATGGTGACACATGCTGCTGCAATTTGATTGTGACACATGCTGCTGCAATTTGATGGGGGACACATGCTGCTGCAATTTGGTGGGACACATGCTGCTGCAATTGATGGTGACACATGCTGCTGCAATTTGGTGGTGACACATGCTGCTGCAATTGATGGTGACACATGCTGCTGCAATTTGGTGGTGACACATGCTGCTGCAATTGATGGTGACACATGCTGCTGCAATTTGGTGGTTACACATGCTGCTGCCATTGATGGTGACACATGCTGCTGCAATTGATGGTGACCCATGCTGCTGCAGTTTGATGGGGACACATGCTGCTGCAATTTGGTGATGACACATGCTGCTGAAATTAAAGGTGACACATACTGCTGCAATTTGGTGATGACACATACTGCTGCAATTGATGGTGACACAGGCTGCATTTGGTGGGACACAGGCTGCATGTAAGGAGGGACTCCGCTGTGGACACCTGATGGCATCTGGTGGCAGGCGACGTGGCTAGTGACACGCTCAGGGCTCCCACTGATTCTGCATTATGGTGAGTTGAATGATTTAATTTTATATTACAATGTAATAATAGAAATAATGCGCTTCAATCATCCTAACACCATAACAACCATGGTGCCGGGATGATTGAAGTGCTAACACCAGGTGTTTGAAATATCTTTATCTGCTGATTGTTAAACTTTCTAAAATACACATATTTCTATTGTTGTGTAGGATCTGTCCCTGCTGTCCCTCCATCCTCACCAGCCGCCACTGACAGAAAGTGACAGCCACAAGCGGAGAGCAGAGGGTGATAGACGAAGATGGCAGAACAGAGTTTCAGGCAAAAAAACCTAGGTGCGACGGCCTCATGAAATGGCCTGTGCGTGTTTTGACAAAATAAGTCATGCAGTATTTAACCCATAAACTTGCAATTCACAAAAAACTCACATTAAATACTGCATGAGTTCATTTTATTATTTAACGGTATTTAATGTGCGTTTTTGCACTTTTTTTACCACAGACAGACTGCCGAACAACAATGAATCTTTCCTGCATTTACAAGTGACGGCCACAAGCAGAGAGTGGCGGGTGAGAGACGAAGGTGGCGGAACAGAGTTTCAAGAAAAAAAGCCCTGGTTGCGACGGCCACATGAAATGGCCTAGGGCACTGGATTCGGCTCGTGGGCCTTGTGTTTGACAAAATAACTCATGCAGTGTTTTGACAAAATTACTCATGCAGTATTTAACACATAAACGTGTAATTCACAAAAAATGCACATTAAATACTGCATGAGTTAATTTTTTTATTTAACGTCCGTTTTTGCATATTATTTTACCACTGACCGACTGCCGAACAACAATGACTCATCCCTGCTGTTAGTGGGGATTCCCCGCTGACTGCAGAATGTAAACAAAGCCAACAGTAAAAAAAAAGTTTAAAAATGGCGTGCAAGTCCCCCCAGTCCATACCAGGCCCTGTGGGTCTGGTATGGATTTTTTTGGGGGGGGGCCTTGCGTCAAAAAAAAAAAATCTCAAAATCCATACCTGTCAGGTCCAGATCTGAACCTACAACCTCTGCCATGTCTGGCAGTATCTCTTCTCTATTACTTGGGCAACCTTGTCTCTTTGCTTTTCCCATGAATTTCCTATTTAAGCCATGCCTTTGCACTTCCTGTTTGCTAGATTGTTGTGCTCTCTCCAACCAATATCTTGTTTCTTTGTGTACCGTGTACTTTGTGCATCTGTCCTTATCTACTCTACCACTTACCTTTGGCTTGTTCCTCAACTACACTCCTGCAACTACTTGTTACCGACATTTGGCTTATGTACTGACTATGCTTCTGCTTGATACCTACATGCTATATCTGGTACTGGCATGAGGCATGGTGAGGGGATCCTGAGGACTGCAACCTGGAACCAACAGGCAGCTGTCAGAAACCATGTTCACACTTGTTTAACTGCTTCCCGACCGCCTCACGCAGATATACTGTGGCAGAAGTGCGTGTACAGGCAGTTTAACGTACCTGTACGTTGCCCTTTAAGAGCCGGGAGCTCCCTGACCGTGATTGCGGATCCCACGGACTCGATGTCCGCGGGTATACCCGCGATCATTTCACAGTGAGGAAGAACGGGTGGTGACGTAACTTTACTAACGATTCGTAACGATTCGAGAAAAAAAATTACGATTCGGACGAAATTCGTATTTCGTACGAATTCGAACGGAATTTCGTACACGAATTACGAATTTTTTTATATACGAAACGGGACGAAACGAAACAAATTTTTTGACAGTTCCCATGTCTATTCTCCTTTGATTCTATTACACAGTGGGGGGTCTTCTGCAATGTCTTAAGGCTAACCCCCTCCAGACGTGTCTGTGGTCTGGAAGGAATGCATTGTTCTGTGTTTGACCATTTGTTTATGTACTTTAATTACCTCCTGGGGCTTCTCTGTGTCATTACACCTTATCAGTCCTCCTATTCAAGCTATCGGACCAATCCCTGCTGACCCTGTTTCAAGTCCTAATTTGCATGGCCAGAGGACCTAATTGAGAACTACAGTCTACTTTACAATTGACCAATAGGAAAGTGGTTGTTGGGGGCGGGGTGTTCAAACTGATGTGTATAAAAGAGTGTTGTGGATCCAATAAAAAGAGTTTCCTGTTTGAACTTACATACAGCCTGCCTGGTGTTTGTTCAGAGCCCTCACAACTGGATTCGAACAGCACATAGCTGTAGTTCGAATCCCGGAGCATCGCATGACCGAACCATCAGATGTTGCGATCTGCAATCTGATTCCATAGCCGCAGAGGAGTGTCGGGAGAGTGGAACCGAGCGAGCAGGGGCTCGTTACATTGGTTGGCAGCGGTGGGATTTGCTCTCCAGTTACTGGGACACTCCAAAGCACCACAGTGGATGACCAGCTATGCAGCCTGCAGGAGAGCCATGCTGAAAGACTTACTTGAGAGCCGTGGAGGAACCGGTGGAACAAAGAACAAGGCCACCCTGATCAGTGAGCTAGCCAAGATGGATCAGAGGGATGGTGATGCGGGACCCCGGTCAGTTGAAGACTTGTTTCAGCAACGAGTTTGAGAGCGGTTGGCATTATATGGTGCTAACCCATCAGAGACCGCCATACAGAATGCCATTAGAGACATCCAGCAGCAGGATGAGCGACACAAGAGAGAACGGCCGATTACTAAGGTGGAGCCTGGCTTTGCAACCGTACAATTTCACCATACAATATCGGCCAGGGCCCCAAAACGGGAATGCGGATGGGTTATCTCGACAGACGGACCTGGAACCTTAAGACTACTTCTCTTTTCCAAAATCCTCGAGTTGACCCGTTAAGGGTCCCACTGTGGCTGTTGGACTGTTTCCCAGGAGGGAGAATTGTCATGAACCTTGAAACACTGATGTATTTCTCCTTTGATTCTATTACACAGTGGGGGGTCTTCTGCAATGTCTTAAGGCTAACCCCCTCCAGACGTGTCTGTGGTCTGGAAGGAATGCATTGTTCTGTGTTTGACCATTTTTTTATGTACTTTAATTACCTCCTGGGGCTTCTCTGTGTCATTACACCTTATCAGTCCTCCTATTCAAGCTATCGGACCAATCCCTGCTGACCCTGTTTCAATTTCTAATTTGCATGGCCAGAGGACCTAATTGAGAACTACAGTCTACTTTACAATTGACCAATAGGAAAGTGGTTGTTGGGGTGGGGTGTTCAAACTGATGTGTATAAAAGAGTGTTGTGGATCCAATAAAAAGAGTTTCCTGTTTGAACTTACATACAGCCTGCCTGGTGTTTGTTCAGAGCCATCACAACTGGATTCGAACAGCACATAGCTGTAGTTCGAATCCCGGAGCATCGCATGACCGAACCATCAGATGTTGCTATCTGCAATCTGATTCCATAGGAATCAGTGTCGGGAGAGTGGAACCGAGCAAGCAGGGGCTCGTTACAATGGGCACAAGTGGCTGCATATGATGGGCACAGTAGCTGCATATGATGGGCACACGTGGCTGCATATGATGGGCACAATGGCTGCATATGATGGGCACAGTGGCTGAAAATGATGGGCACAGTGACTGCATTTGATGGGCACAATGGCTGCAATTGATTGGCACAGTGGCTGCATTTGATGGGCACAATGGCTGCATTTGATGGGCACAGTGAGGCTGCAATTGATGGATGGGGGTTCAGTATTGTTAAGTTTGTTTGCACCACCCCAAAAAATTTTTTTAGCACCAGCCGCCACTGCCCCATCCCACACTGCACCTGCATCTGCATTTCTCCCCTCCCCTTGTAAGAGCAGGGCAGGTAGGGATCTGTGAGAAAAGCTGTTTGTGTAAACACAGAAAGCAGGGGTGGCCCGTCCATAGGGGGCTGCAACTTGGTGACACATGCTGCTGCAACCTGGTGACACATTCTGCTGCAACTTGGTGACACATGCTACTGCAACTTGGTGACACATTCTATTGCAACTTGGTGACACATTCTGCTGCAACTTGGTGACATATGCTGCTGCAACTTGGTGACACATGCTGCTGCAACTTGGTGACACATTCTGCTGCAACTTGGTGACACATGCTGCTGCAACTTGGTGACACATTCTATTGCAACTTGGTGACACATGCTGCTGCAACTTGGTGGGACACATGCTGCTGCAATTTGGTGGGACACATGCTGCTGCAATTTGGTGGGACGCATGCTCCTGCAATTGGTGGTGACACATGCTGCTGCAAGTTGGTGGGACACATGCTGCTGCAATTTGGTGGGATGCATGCTGCTGCAATTTGGTGGGACTCATGCTGCTGCAATTGATGGTGACACATGCTGCTGTAATTTGATGGTGACACATGCTGCTGCAATTTGAAGGTGACACATGCTGCTGCAATATGATGGTGACACGTGCTGCTGCAATTTGATGGTGACACGTGCTGCTGAAATTTGGTGGTGACACATGCTGCTGCAATTGATGGTGACACATGCTGCTCCAATTTGATGGTAACACATGCTGCTGCAATTTGAAGGTGACACATGCTGCTGCAATTTGAAGGTGACACATGCTGCTGCAATTTGGTGGGACACATGCTGCTTCAATTTGGTGGTGACACATGCTGCTCCAATTTGATGGTGACACATGCTGCCGCAATTTGATGGTGACACATGCTGCTGCAATTTGATGGTGACGAATGGTGCTGCAATTTGGTGGGACACATGCTGCTGCAATTTGGTGGTGACACATGCTGCTGCAATTTGGTGGTGACACATGCTGCTTCAATTGGGTGGTGACACATGCTGCTGCAATTGATTGTGACACATGCTGCTTCAATTTTGTGGTTACACATGCTGCTGCAATTGATGGTGACACATGCTGCTTCAATTTGGTGGTGACACATGCTGCTGCAATTGATGGTGACACATGCTGCTGCAATTTGGTGGTGACACATGCTGCTGCAATTGATGGTGACACATGCTGCTGCAATTGATGGTGACACATGCTGCTGCAATTTGATTGTGACACATGCTGCTGCAATTTGATGGGGGACACATGCTGCTGCAATTTGGTGGGACACATGCTGCTGCAATTGATGGTGACACATGCTGCTGCAATTTGATTGTGACACATGCTGCTGCAATTTGATGGGGGACACATGCTGCTGCAATTTGGTGGGACACATGCTGCTGCAATTGATGGTGACACATGCTGCTGCAATTTGGTGGTGACACATGCTGCTGCAATTGATGGTGACACATGCTGCTGCAATTTGGTGGTGACACATGCTGCTGCAATTGATGGTGACACATGCTGCTGCAATTTGGTGGTTACACATGCTGCTGCCATTGATGGTGACACATGCTGCTGCAATTGATGGTGACCCATGCTGCTGCAGTTTGATGGGGACACATGCTGCTGCAATTTGGTGATGACACATGCTGCTGAAATTAAAGGTGACACATACTGCTGCAATTTGGTGATGACACATACTGCTGCAATTGATGGTGACACAGGCTGCATTTGGTGGGACACAGGCTGCATGTAAGGAGGGACTCCGCTGTGGACACCTGATGGCATCTGGTGGCAGGCGACGTGGCTAGTGACACGCTCAGGGCTCCCACTGATTCTGCATTATGGTGAGTTGAATGATTTAATTTTATATTACAATGTAATAATAGAAATAATGCGCTTCAATCATCCTAACACCATAACAACCATGGTGCCGGGATGATTGAAGTGCTAACACCAGGTGTTTGAAATATCTTTATCTGCTGATTGTTAAACTTTCTAAAATACACATATTTCTATTGTTGTGTAGGATCTGTCCCTGCTGTCCCTCCATCCTCACCAGCCGCCACTGACAGAAAGTGACAGCCACAAGCGGAGAGCAGAGGGTGATAGACGAAGATGGCAGAACAGAGTTTCAGGCAAAAAAACCTAGGTGCGACGGCCTCATGAAATGGCCTGTGCGTGTTTTGACAAAATAAGTCATGCAGTATTTAACCCATAAACTTGCAATTCACAAAAAACTCACATTAAATACTGCATGAGTTCATTTTATTATTTAACGGTATTTAATGTGCGTTTTTGCACTTTTTTTACCACAGACAGACTGCCGAACAACAATGAATCTTTCCTGCATTTACAAGTGACGGCCACAAGCAGAGAGTGGCGGGTGAGAGACGAAGGTGGCGGAACAGAGTTTCAAGAAAAAAAGCCCTGGTTGCGACGGCCACATGAAATGGCCTAGGGCACTGGATTCGGCTCGTGGGCCTTGTGTTTGACAAAATAACTCATGCAGTGTTTTGACAAAATTACTCATGCAGTATTTAACACATAAACGTGTAATTCACAAAAAATGCACATTAAATACTGCATGAGTTAATTTTTTTATTTAACGTCCGTTTTTGCATATTATTTTACCACTGACCGACTGCCGAACAACAATGACTCATCCCTGCTGTTAGTGGGGATTCCCCGCTGACTGCAGAATGTAAACAAAGCCAACAGTAAAAAAAAAGTTTAAAAATGGCGTGCAAGTCCCCCCAGTCCATACCAGGCCCTGTGGGTCTGGTATGGATTTTTTTGGGGGGGGGGGCCTTGCGTCAAAAAAAAAAAATCTCAAAATCCATACCTGTCAGGTCCAGATCTGAACCTACAACCTCTGCCATGTCTGGCAGTATCTCTTCTCTATTACTTGGGCAACCTTGTCTCTTTGCTTTTCCCATGAATTTCCTATTTAAGCCATGCCTTTGCACTTCCTGTTTGCTAGATTGTTGTGCTCTCTCCAACCAATATCTTGTTTCTTTGTGTACCGTGTACTTTGTGCATCTGTCCTTATCTACTCTACCACTTACCTTTGGCTTGTTCCTCAACTACACTCCTGCAACTACTTGTTACCGACATTTGGCTTATGTACTGACTATGCTTCTGCTTGATACCTACATGCTATATCTGGTACTGGCATGAGGCATGGTGAGGGGATCCTGAGGACTGCGACCTGGAACCAACAGGCAGCTGTCAGAAACCATGTTCACACTTGTTTAACTGCTTCCCGACCGCCTCACGCAGATATACTGTGGCAGAAGTGCGTGTACAGGCAGTTTAACGTACCTGTACGTTGCCCTTTAAGAGCCGGGAGCTCCCTGACCGTGATCGCGGATCCCACGGACTCGATGTCCGCGGGTATACCCGCGATCATTTCACAGTGAGGAAGAACGGGGAGATGCTAATGTAAACAAGCATCTCCCCTTTCTGCCTAATGACACTGACACTGATCACGCTCCCTGTGATCGGGAGCAGTGATCAGTGATGTGTCAGACACAGCCCCTCCCCCTCACAGTTAGAATCACTCCCTAGGACACATTTAACCCCTACAGCGCCACCTAGTGGTTAACCCCATCACTGCCAGTGACATTTTTACAGTAACCAATGCAATTTTTTAGCATTGATCGCTGTATTAATGCCAATGGTCCCAAAAATGTGTCAAAATTGTCCGATGTGTCCGCCATAATGTTCCAGTCATGATAAAAATCGCTGATCGCCGCCATTACTAGTAAATAAAAAATTATCAATAAAAATGCCATAAAACTATCCCCTATTTTTTAGACGCTATAACTTTTGCGCAAACCAAATCAATAAACGCTTATTGCGATTTTTTTTACCAAAAATATGTAGAAGAATACGTATCAGCCTAAACTGAGGGAAAAAAATATTTATTATTTATTATTATAGCAAAAAATAAAGCGTAAAGTAAAGTAAAAAATAATGCGTTTTATTTAAATTGTCGTTATTTTTTTTATAGCACGAAAAATAAAAACAGCAGAGGTGATCAAATACCACCAAAAGAAAGCTCTATTTGTAGGAAAAAAAGGACGTCAACTTTGTTTGGGAGTCACGTTGCACGATCGCGCAATTGTCAGTTAAAGCCACACAGTGCCGAATCGCAAAAAGTGCTCTGGTCAGGAAGGGGGTAAATTCTTCCGGGGCTGAAGTGGTTAATAATAACAATAATAATAATAGTAAAGGGTAAACAGAGCAACGTAGTCAAATCATAGCCAGAGTTTGGTAACCAGAATGGATAGTCAGACAAGCCAGGACGTCAGGGAGCCAGAGATCAGCGTACTTCAGGACAGGCCAGGAAATCAGGAAACCAGAGAATCAGCGTAGTGGAACAGCAAGCAGGATCAGGAACCAGAATGGCCAAGTGAGTCTTCAACAGGTACACAGGAAAGACAGAGATGATCTGAACTGAACATCTTAAGTAACCAGCAGGACTGACGATCAGGATATCATCATCAGGTGAGTCACTGTGGAAAAATTAGAGCTGGCAATTAACCGATAGCTGAACGGCCTGCTCTTAGAAGGAAGGGCTGAGCCCAGCCCTGGCAGCAGCAAAACCCAGGAGTTCTGGTGAATACCAGTTGGTGCTTAAACCCCCGCATCTCGGGTGAGCCCGCATCATCCACCAAGGTAATCTGCTTGTTTACTTATCCTGCTGATTGGTGGGAGCCTCTCTCCCGCTGTAGTTATTGGTCACCCAGCCTGACTGTGACAATACCAGACCCTTACCATGGTATGCAGCCCAGCAGGCTAGGAAAGGGGGGGACGAGTGGGCCCTCTACCTGAACCATACAAGGCCACATACCCTCAATATTGGGGGGTGCATTGGGGGGACCTCTTCCCCAAAAACACCTTGTGCCTATGTTGATGAGGACAAGGGCCTCTTCCTCACAATCCTGACCCAGTGGTTGTGGGGGTATGGGAGCTGACTTATTGAAATCTGGAAGCAAAGCAAGTCCTTTATTAAAAAAGACCACAGATGCCCCCAATGTAGATCCATTGACAATCACAATGAATGCCCACATGCACAGGAAAAAAAGCAGCTACCAATACTTGGCTCCTGCTGACTGACACGCTGCTTCACCCGCCACTTAAGTAAACGAGAGGCTGGGACCAATGACTTCACAAGAGGGCGGGTCCACATGGTGATGTAATTTACCTGGGGGTGGAGGTCATTGACATCACAAGGGGTTGGGATACCCAGTGATGTCATTGACTGGGGCGGGGATAATGACATCAAAAAGGCTGGAGGGCGCCCGTGATGTCATTGACCATGTATGGTCAATGACCTCGCCAGGTGCCCGCTCACTTGTTTACTTAAGCGGCAGGGGGGAAGCTTCATGTCAGTCGGTGGGAGCCCAGTATCGGGAGTGCCGTTCTTTCTTCATACAGGTGGTGTCAATCGTGATTGACAACTAATCTACATCAGGGGACATTTTTTTTTAATAAAGGATATGTCAAATGCTGGCTGTTTTATTTACACTAGTCATTTTTGGTGAATGAGTGGGGGTACTATGTACCCCACTCATTCACTTTGGGGGTCAGGATCTAGGGGCCCCCTTGTTCCAGATTCTGATTAGTAACCCCCTGCACTCCCACAACCACTGGGTCAAGGTTGTGGAGCAGAGGCACTTGTCCTCATCAGCAACCACCTCAGGGTTGTGGAGAAAAGACCCTTGTCCTCTCCAAAGCAACCCCCAGTTTTGTGGGCATGGTTCAGGAGGGGGAACACGATCGCCCCCCTTTCCTGGGGGGGCGATCATGTTCCCCCCTCCTGAACACCACCTGTACTGGGCTGCATGCTCAGATAAGGGTCTCATATGGATTTTGGGAGGGGTCTCTCACCAATTTTTTTTTTTTACTTTTGGTGTGAGAAAGACTGGTCTCTGTGTGTAAGGCTGACAATAGATGAGTCTTTTTTTTTTTCGTTCAACTAGCAGGTTGAAGGAAAAAAAATTACTTGATTCCCCCCATTAATACATTTGATATGGATGGGGGACTCCTCACCGCTGTGCTATTGTATTCTGAGGCTTCCCCTCTGTCAGAATTCACTGATCAGAGCTGCCGGCTATAGCAAGCAGCACTGATCGAGTGGCAAAAATCTGACAGTACAGTTGTACAGAAGTTAAAAAGATAGACTTCTGTAGAACTTGGTAAAAAAAAAAAAAATAATTACTACATTATTTAACTTTACAGTTTACACAATTGCACTTATACAATATGTACTTTTTTGTATTCTCACTGTACCAACTAATAAATTCTGCACCCCATATTATTAACTGAGCCTGCTGCAACACCTTCTGTATATGTACTGTATGTGACTTGAAGCACAAGATCACAAATGAATCACAGTTATTTTACTTTTCCCTAGAAGGCAATGTGGAAGGAAATGAGGCAATTGCTTAATAAAAACAGCATATCTAATAAAAGTCATGCACTTCCATGTGCGATTTCCCCACCCTTTTGGGAATAAAAAACTTCTTCCACATTAGGGAAAATTAGAAGATACCAAGAGAACAATTTCATACCAATATGTTCAATACTCTTAAAATAAAAGGAATTCTTAGAAGAAGAAAAAATAATAATTTTGCAGAATAATTGCAATACATGCTTATTTCTTATGCTTTTTTCTCTTTTTTTTTTTTGTGTTAAAATGTTTATTGTTTTTTTAAAGATTAACAGAATTCACAACACTTTACAGTCATATATGATGGGAGTAGCATAATTAAATTATCATTACCCATAGCGTTTCTGGAGTTTGAGCCCTGGCTCCCAAGAGTATGTAAATTTTGTAAGTGTGCCAGAATTTAGGGCTGTGATGTGTTTACATTCCTTAATCAGGTTAAGGTGTAATTTTACATCAGAAATGTTTTGGGTGTTGGATTGTCTCCACTTTCACATTGTCATTAGTCTGGCGGCAAAAAGGAAGTGATCCCCAAGCTTAAGATTGCTAGTGGTAGAGAGGGTTTCTGTATTATGCCGGTTATCTCATCTATGAAGGAGAAGACTTTCCTCCAGAAAGGGACAACATGAGGGCATTCCCAGAGAATGTGTGTCAGATAGCCTGTATGCGAGCAACCTCGCCAACAGTTGTCATCATCTACATTCGTGAATTTGTGCATTTGAACAGGGGTGACGTTTTTGAGATAACTCTCAGTAGTTGACACTTTTAGAGGCTATTTGGTTATAGTGGATGGCCTGGCACCATTGTGCGTTAGAGAAGGATATTTTCAAGTCCCGTTTCCACCTCCTGAGAGCTGTGTTTTTAACAAATATACCTATGTAGGAAGCAATAGAAAATTGAAATGCCTTTAAGTGTTGACGAGTCAGAGGATAGAAAAGACCACATTTTTCTAGGTAAGTGTATAACTGGGGTGGGGTTTTTCCATACGTAAGAGGTCATTTGCCTGTAAGCAAATAAGCCTTGTGGAGGCAAGTTGTATTTGGCTTGTAATGTTAGATAGGGAAGGAGCTTATCTTTCATAATCACAGTTGACAGTGGTTATTTGTTTAAGAGAGGGCAAGTATTTCAGCGATATATCTGGGAGGATGAATTGGATGATTTCTACTTTTGTGGGAATACCCATGTCTAGTGCCTTTCTATTAATATTGGAGATAAAAAGCTCTCAGGATGTTGTAGGTGATATGTGATATCCCGCTTGCCTAGAGTAGTGTACCCAGGTCCCCTCTAGGTATGAAAGATTGTTTTATGTGTCTCCATTGTTTACCCATTGTGGGGGTGAACCAATGGCGAGTTTGGTCTAATAGGACTGCTATGTAGTAGTCTTTCACATCTGGTAGCCCCATGCCCCCTGCTTTTTTTAGTCTGGTAGTTACTTCATGAGGGCATCTTGTTTTTTTTGTGTGACCAGATAAAGGAGTGCAGTGTTCTTTGCAGGTCTTGCTTACAAGTGTTCAGAAATGGGGTGAAGTTGCGCGAGAATAATGTGTTTGACGGGGTCGATAGAGATATGCCTAAATATGACATTGAGGAGGCCACCCACTGGTATGGTATTTTGGATTGTAATGTGTTTTTTATGGAGTTCTGTACATCCACACTTAAAACATTCGACTTTGTTTCACTGACTTTTTAAATGGAGGATGCATTGAATTTGTAAAATATATTGCATATTGCTGGTAGGGAAGAAGCTGGTTCAGGTAATGTAAGGATGATATCATCCGCAAAAAGGGTGATTTTGTGGTTCTGATCTATAACTTGTATGCCTGGAACATGAGTGTTACTACGTATTGTTTCAGCCAATGGTTCTATCATCAAAGTAAATATTAACGGGGAGAGAGAGCAACCCTGTTTTGTACCATTGGAAATGTTAAAGGGATTTGAGAGGATACTATCTGTAAATACACGGGCTGAGGGTTGACAATATAACACCAATATGGCTGTCAAGATGTTACCGTGGAATCCAAATTTGTTGAGGGTTTGTGTTAGGTAGCCCCAGTGTATCCTGTCGAATGCCTTTTCGGTGTCTGGCGTTACAAAAATTGCTGGGATTTTTTTAGATTCAGTAAAGTGTAAGAGGTTGATAATTTTTCGTGTGGCATCCGAATCTTGTCTGCCCAAGGTAAAGCCTACTTGGTCCGGATGTATAATATGGGGCATGATGGGCTACCATTTTCGCATATAGTTTGAGATATTTAGTAGTGAAATAGGGCGAACATTTTGAAGTGAAACCGGCTCCTTACCTGGTTTAGGTAAAGTAATAATATTGGCAGATAACATTTCAGCTGAGAACTCACCAGAGGACACAGCAGCATTGAATGTTTGGCACAAATGGGAAGCTAGGATTTTGGAAAAGGATTTGTAGTATTCGGCTGAAAAGCCATCTGGGCCAAGGGCTTTGCCATTGGGAAGTGTCGAGATTACTTTGGTAATCTCTTTAATAGTGAATGGGGCATTAAGAGCAGCAAGGTGGCTGTCAAATAACTTGGGCAGGTGGAGTGTTTCTAAGAATGTTGCAATGTTTGGATCTGAGGGTTGTTTCACTGAGGGGTCATCTTTTAAGCTATACAGTGCTTTATAATACTCTCTAAAAGCATTGGTGATGTCCCTAAGGTAAAACAGTTTGTTGCCTTTAGTAGGGTGTAAAATGTACAAAATGTTTTGTTTGGTTATTCGTTTTTTTTAAGGCAACAGGCATCAGATGCTGGTGTTGTGATCTCCCTGCAGTGGACTCTAGATTAGAGGAGCAGCAGGTCCCATGATAGATGCCGGTAGTGCGGGCAGCGCAAAGCAGGAACGTAGATGCAGGCTGATCACAGGAAAGAAGTGCAGAAGGCTGGTCAAAGCAGGTAAGTGCAGCAGGCTGGTCACAGTGGGTAGGCACCTTGGGTGCATCACAACAGGCAGAGCAAGACAGGAAGCATAATCAGGAGTTGTAGCTAAGGTCAGAGAACCGGTGGTCAGCAAACAGGAGAACAGAGATGTGGTCAGGGAAGCCAAGGTCATACACAGCACAGGAGACAGGAGCCCTGGACAGGCCATGGTCAGAGCCAGGAGAAAGACAAGAGGTATCCAAGAGCAAGCTGGGTTGGTATCGGGTAATTCAGAAGCACAAGCACATAGAGTCACAGGAATCAGGAAGCTGAAGACCAGTCAGGAGTGTCCATAAGCATCAGTCATTTTTTTAAAGGCTGGAGGGTGCCAGAATCTACAGCAGGTGGCATGCAGATATTGTTGGATATTGGCCATTATGCCAGGTCTTTTTTTTTTAAATCAAATATTTTTTTTTTATATAATTAACCACTTGCTTACCTGCCACTTAAACCCCCCTCCTGTCCAGACCAATTTTTAGCTTTCAGCGCTGATGCACTTTGAATGACAATTGTGTGGTCATACAACACTGCACCCAAATGCAATTTTTATCATTTTTTTCCCCACAAATAGAGCTTTCTTTTGGTGGTATTTGATTACCTCTGTGTTTTTTATTTTTTGTTAAAAAAATGTAAAAAGACCGAATAAAAAAAATATATATATATATATATATATTTTTGTTATAAAAATTTTAAAACAGGTAATTTTTCTCCTTCATTGATGTACGCTGATGAGGCAGCACTGATGGGCACCGATAGGTGGCAGTGATTGGCACTGATTGGTGGCAGTGATGGACACTGGTGGGTGGCAATAATGGGCACTGATCGGTTACACTGATAGGCAGCACTGATAGGTGGCACTGATTGGTACCACTGGTGGGCATTGATAGGTGGCACTTATGGGCATTGATAGGTGGCACTGGTGGGCACTGTAGGGCGTGCGCACGGGGGAGGCCGTCATATGACGGCCTGCCGGAAATTCAAGTCTGTGTTGTGGCCGTCATTCGGCTATAGCGCGGACGTCAAGTGGTTAAACATTACATACGCACAAATAACTGCATTTAAATCTTTATAGGGATAAATAATCCCCATAAAAAAGAAAAGAAAAAAAATACATTCAATTACATAAATTATGTCAAATTAATCCATACAGTATAGAAAAACACACAAAACAAACAAACCTTGCACCTCTCGGACTAAAATAGCTTAGCATTAGCTTAGCATATAGTAAACAAAACATAATATTACATAGAGACATGGATACATTTTACATGTCAAATTGTTCACAAGTGTTCAAAAGTGCTCCCATCTATCTCCTCTGCCTTCACTCCTCTCCACTGGGTAGACCATCATATAGTTGATTACTAGGTTCTATCCTACATGACCATATTTTTTCAAACCTTTGGGGTGTATCTTTATGCTTGTATGTTAATTTTCCCCTTTTGAGTATATAGTTAAGTTTCTCACCCCATTTTTTATTGGTTGGAGGATCAACAGATGACCATTTTTGTAGGATAACTTTCCATGCTAAATATAAGGATCTTATCCACATAGAATGCATCTCTACTGGTAACGCTCCAACAGAGATTATTCCCAATAGTGAATGTTTGGGCGTCCCTGTTATCTCAGTGGAGCTTAATAAATTTAGGGTTATAAATATTTTTTCCCAGTAGCGATGAAGCTTTGGACAACGCCAAAGCATGTGGATAAGAGATCCATTAAATAAGGAGCATCGAGGACATAGGGTGTTATATATTTTCCCCAAGCATAGAATTTTTGTGGGGTATAATGAGCCCTATGTAAAATAAAGTGCTGAGATAGCCTTTGGGAGGGCGAGAGGGATGTCTTGGGTAATGTTTCCAGGGCCTGTGTCTAGTCCTCCTTATCTAGATCCTCTATGTCTCTTTGCCAACGAACAAAACTATTTATTTGTTTGACAGTATTCTCTATTGTTTGTAAATTAGAATAAAGGTCTCCTATGAATCCTTGTTTTGTGCAGGTTGCCGAAATTGCCTTTGATAATATTTTAGAATATTTATACTGTAATTGGAGTTTTGAGGTTTGGATTTGTAATGCATGGCGTAGTTGGAGATATTGATAGAAGTTATTGTTCGTTAACTGATAGCGGCCTTTTAATATATTGAAAGGAAGTAAAACTTCCCCTTCATTTAATAATAATATTATACCCGCTTTTTTCCAATCTAAAAATTACGGAAGTCCATTCAATTCATAAACATAATAGTTATCCCATAAGGCATATGTTTAATATAGCCCTTAGGCTGAGTAATAGTTTGCACTGCTTGCCATACCCTATGAATTAAATAAAAAGTAGGGAATTTTCTTTTTTTATAAAAGTGATGAGCTACTATTAATTGAACTAAAGGGTACTTTTTGAATTGGGATATTATTATCTTCTGTTTGGGGTCCTGCATGTCCACTACCTCCCAGCCGTGCCAATGTTGACAAAGTATAGTCTTGCGTTAGGTATCACAATTCCTCCCTTATCTATGGCCTGTTGTAATGTTTCAAATCTAGTTCTACGTTTTCCATCCTTCCACACAAAATCCCTAAAAATTGAGTTGATAGTTCTGAATAATTGTAACGTCAACCATATGGGGCAGTTATGTAGTTCATATAGCATTTTGGGCATCCACACCATCTTCACCAAATTCCCTCTCCCTACCATGGACAACGGGAAATTTTCTCCAGGTTTGTTCAATTGTCTAAATTTAACAATAAGAGGGAGTATTTCTTATATTCGGTGTAATTACCACTCCCAGATATTTAAATGATGTGACCAAGGCCATCTGATGAGCCTGGTGTGGAAGCTCCAAACGCACAGGGTGCAGAGGCAGCATTAAGGACTTGTGCCAATTAATATTAAATCCTGAAAAGGATCCATACACATCTATTAAGGACATAACTGCGGACAGGGATGAGCCTGTATCCCCCCAAAAAACGAGGGTATCATCCGCATATGGTGCTATCTTATCTTCACCTGTAGATCTACGGAATCCCACAATATTTGTAGAAGAACGAATAGCCTGCGCCACTGGTTCAATGCCCAGAGCAAAAAGAAACGGGATAGAGGACATCCCTGCCTCGTTCCTCTGGTCACTGAAAAAGGGGCCGATACACATCCATTCACCTGTACCCTTGCACTTGGGGGAATTCTATAAAAGTTGTATCCATTTTGTGAATCTAGGGCCAAACCCATATCGTTTTAAGCAATTCCACAAAAAGAACCACTCTATACTGTCAAATACTTTAGCCGCATCAAGTGACAGTATAGCTCTGTTTCCTATGTTGTCTGTTGAGAGTTGTAAATTTAAAAAAAAACGCTGGATATTATTCGCTGTAGATCTATTAGAAATAAAGCCTGATTGATCACAATGAATTCATTTTGTAATGCATTTTGATAATCTAATCGCCAATACCTCTGCCAGCAACTTGATGTCTGACGTTAACAAAGATATTGGATGGTATGAATCAGGATTACTTGGATCCTTACCAGGTTTCAATAAGACAATAATTACTGCTTCAGTCATAGAGGGGGGTAATGCACCCACCTCCATGGCATAATTAAAGACATCCAGCAATTCAGATAACAATACATCCCTATATTTTTTATATATTTCCCCTGGAAGACCAACTGGTCCTGGTGCTTTAATATTAGGTAAATTAGATGCTGCAGTTCTTAGCTCCTCCAATGTTAGTGGGCCCTCCAATACCACCCTTTCATCATTTGAAATACTTGGTAAATCAATAGTGTCAAAGAATCTATTCAGGGACTCTTCCGGGTAAGATACCCTACGCTTATATAGAGCCTGGTAAAATTCCCTGAATACCTCCAATATCTCTGGGGTAGTATCAGTCCTCTTATTTGAAGATGATTGTATTTCAATTATATAAGATGCAGGCCGCTGAGTCCTTACAATAGTTGCCAATAGGTGTCCTGTCTCCTCTCCCTCAAAATATGGTTGTTGTAGGAAGAATCTTTTATTTTCTGCCTTCTTCTTAGCCACTACTGATTATGCCAGGTCTTTGGGCAAGTCTCCTCCAGCTTGTTCCCTGACACCAGCATACATTTCAGGGGTTTTTCTATCTAGAGGCACAGACAGCAATGACATCTTCAGGGGATCTAATCCTTTCCTACTCTACAACTAGAAAAAAAAGGTTTTGGCTATACATACAGTTTCCTATAAAAAGACAGCCCAAAAGTAGAACAGTTTGGATCTACGCCAAGTAAGTCCTCTTCTTAGGAACTGCAGCGATTGTTTGGATTGACAAGAATGGTATTCACATATTGTTTTTTACATCCTTTCTTCCAAATATGAAATGTCAAGAAATACTATCAATACAAATGATGAATCATATACTGTTTGCACCTGATTTCTCATTTCCATATTGGGTAAGAACTTAAAAGAATCTCAGATTAGGAATGCTGCCAGAACGGCAAGTCGACTTCACACCAAAATGGCACACAAGAGGAAGTTCTTCACATCCAGCAAGGCTGAGAAAACCTTGTAGGACAGGAAAGACCAAAAAAAAAGGAAAAAATAACTCTTTCAACAAAGAGTTTCCTTGTGTTTGCCCTGAAGCAATTATTTGAAAAGCGTGAAAAGCCCTAAATGAAAAAAAAAAAGGATCATGAAATGTGAAAATGTGAAAATAAAATAAAAGTTGAACTACAAAAGGCATTGAATAAATAAGCAGCTTGAATTAAAGGATTTATGTTAAAAATACTATCAAATTTTTTTTTCCACAGATAAATGCCTGCAACTTTAATACGAGTCTGTGCACAGCAGAGTCAGGAAGCCATATTTAGCTGCCATGACAGTAGCAGATTCAACCAACCATCACAAATTAGATTTGCATTGCTTATTTAGAATTTTATAACCAGTGGAGACAGGCTACTATACAATAGAGTGAAACTAAGATGATTCAGCCCTGTAGTCGTATCTGGATCTACTGTAGCAGAAATTTGAATTTATTAGGTGTACTATATGATTTCTACTACTAAATTAAAGACTTCAGATACATTGTTATATATGCAAAACTGACAGCATCTGTCCAGAGTCATCCACAGCAGGAGAAATAATTTTAAAAAATGGCAATGAAATTAGATGTACTGTATTTTGTCCATGTGTTGGTTTTCTCAATACAATATCCAAATAGTGCTTGCACCGAAAGCAAAAATTATCTCTACTGCAATAGCTATCTTCTTTATTACAAGGCAAACTGTAACCCAGCGCCATGGGCTATCTGCAAATATATACTGTATATATTTACAATAAACAGCATGCAGGTTTGTCCACTACTACACTACTGAGTTAAAGTGAACTTTGCACTACAAGCTAGGTCTGCCTTTTTTAGAATGTGTTTTTGTAATATGAAAGTTTCCCATAAAAGGGTAACAGTAATGATCTGGAATTTCCATTTTATGAATTTTTCACCATATGTAAGTCATAATGCTGATGGCTTATATCTTTTTTCGACAATTTATAGATTTATTTAACAAATATTGGTAGTATTCCTATACTACTATAGGTAGAAATTTCAGAAATACTTTCTGTACCTGGAGTCACATCAGGCAACAGGAGAATTTAGAGCTAAACAAGTGGCTGAGAAACTGGTATAAGAAAGATGGTTTTGGGTTAATAGACCTGTTCTACTGTACCTAAATGGGGAGGGTGCAGCTCTCCCAGGGAGAAAGATGCTCAGAAGGTTGGAGGAACTTTTAAACTATGATGTGTGTGTGTGGGGGGGGGGGGGGGGGTCAGTGAGAGTTATACCATGCAGTAAACAAGGGACAAAGTGTCCACAGTTGGGGGAGGAGGGGGCCTCAAACCAGATTATAGAGAAACTAACTCTAATGCCACGTACACACGATCAGAATTCTCGTCGGAAAAAACTCTGACGGTTTTTCCGATGGAATTTCGACGGAATTCCGCTCAAGCTGTGTTGCCTACACACGATCACACCAAATTCCGACGGTCAATAACACAGCGGCATAAAACACGTTCGACAGCACTATAAAAGGGAAGTTTAATGCTTCCGAGCATGCGTCGAATTGTTTCCGAGCATGCGTCGGAATTTTGCGTGTCGGAATTGCATACACACGATCGGAAAATCCGATAGAAAGGTTTTCCTTCGGAAAAATTTAGAACAGGTTCTCAATTCAAAGTCCGTCGGAAATTCCGACATAAAAAGACCGGTGGGCATACACACGGTCGGAAAATCCGATGAAAAGCTCCCATCGGACTGTTTCCATCGGAAATTCCGACCGTGTGTACGCCGCATAACTCTAATAAGTGAGCAAGGATAACATGATATATGCTTATACACAATTAGAAAATATGTACACAACTGCTAGAAGTCTGGCTAATAAAACTGAAGAACTAGAATTTCTGATACTTGAGAAGAATTTTGACTTTTGACAAATATCAGAAACCAGGTGTGACAGCTCACACGACTGGCTTGCAAATATCCAAGGGTACACTCTGTTACAGAGGGACAGGGTAGGTAGAAGAGGGGAAGGGGTGTGCCTGTATGTCAAGAGCAATTTGATAATGAGTATGATAAATGATGTCACCAACAGTGACAAGGTACAGTCTTTGTGGCTGAAGCTTCAAAGGGACAGAGCAAACAGTAAATCAATTGTGGGTCTCCTAACCTCAAGAATGAGAAGGAGACCAAATTTCTTGCACAGTTAGAAATAGCAGGAAGGCAGAGCAATTTTTTAACCATGAGGGTCATCAATGAACCCAATACTGATTGGGCAGTTAGAACTGCACACTCAACTAAGGCTCGCTATTTCTTGAACATAATGCAGGACAATTTCATGAGTCAGATAGTGGAAGCCCCAACTATAAATAAAGTTCTGCTGGACCTACTAAATTCAAACAACACAGACTTGATTGCAGATATGGAATAATGGAATAATTGAGGTAACAGTGATCACAGAATATTTATATTTGTCATAAATTATAGGAAAGGGAGACATGAGGGTAGAACATTAGCACTACATTTCAAAAGAGCCAACTGTACCAACCTGCGCTCCATATTGCATGCTACCAAATAGCATTTGTCAGTGCATTCCTCTTGGCAACAAATATAAACTAACAAAAGTTAAACTTGGGTGGCTAAATTATAAGGTAAAAAAGCACATTAACAAGAAAAATCTGTTCTTTAAAAAAAAAAAGTCTGGAGGGTCACCAAAACTGCAACTAGTGCAAGTTGATTACGAGAGACATATTGCTGAAGACAGAGAAAAAAAAAAACGCCAATTGTGTTCAAATATATTAATAGTAAGTCCAAGAAATGTGTAAAAGTCAATATTTTTTCAAATATATTAATAGTAAGTCCTAAATAAAATGCCTTATGCAAGAAAAGGTGCCTAAGGCCCCTTTCACACGGACGGACCGTCTATCCGTTTTTCTTCCATCCGTCGACGGACGACAATGTATTCCTATGGACAGACGGATGAACATCCGCCACCATCAGTTAACCTCCGCTTCTGTTTTTATCCGTTTTTTTAACGTACAAGGCTACGTCCAGATCCGTCAAAATGGATATTAACTGACGTTGACGGACACTGTCCGTCAACATCCGATCCGTTAAGATCCGTTTGAAAGAAAAACATGGGAGGAGCAATGCATTCTGGGTAATTTTCTGGGGAACAAAACGGATGAAAAAAACGGATGAAAAACAGACGTAAACGTGTACATTTACGGATGTAAGCGGATGTTAACGGAACAAAAGACGGATGAAAACGGACAATAACGGAACGGATGACGGATGAAAACGGATGAGACAACGGATAAGAACTGATACGTTTTTGACGTGCCTAAACTGACTGCGTCCGTGTGAAAGGGGCCTTAGTGTCCCATGTGCTTTACAACCACTGTTGTACTTTAAGCCTTCATTCACTGTTTGCAACCTCCACCTTCACAAACCACTTACCAGATATATGGACCCACTGCTGTTTAGGGTCAAAACACGCTTAGGATCATGGGTGGGTTCCCCCACTCAATCACCTTGGTTATTCAACAGCACCACCTCAATCTTCTTGCTCTCCAGGGTCTGCACAGCTTATCTCTCCTAAAGGGGTTCCACCACTATTGTTCATCTTTACTCATCAGCAAGACCAGTCTGCCAATCAACATAAATCCCCTCCTTTTATTCTCACAGGGATGCAAGCATGAGGATAAAATCCAATAGAATTTTCATGGTGTAACACAGTTTCATAATTAAAAACATACATAAAAGCCATAAAACTCACTATGTTTCGTGTTGTCTCCCAGTTGTGTTTTTAGCTTTCTCTGGGTTCTGTAAACCTGGATTGGGGTATGGAGCCTGAAGGTTCCAAAGTGTTTTGAGTGGGATGGAACCTTCAATCCCATGTCAGTATTTTACTGGATGCCTTCAGCCTGCATGAATACACAGGTATGCAAGGTCATTATATACTCAAGCCAGAGGATAGCTCAGGGCTCCCATTTTGGAGACAGCTCCCATATTGAAGACCGGGGGGTAAGAGGTGGCTCAGCCAGGAGTCAAGAGATGGAAGGTCTCAGCCAGGAGACAGGAGGTCTCATTCCAGGAATTAAGTCAGCTCATATCGGGGTGTCAGAAGACCCCTGTCCAGAAGCCAGGAGTGGGCTGTGCAGCAGGGCACTGCAACTAAAGGCTGAGTGAGCCAAAAGAAACAGGAGAGATGGGCAATACAGTCAGGGGGTCTGGAAAGAAGAGCAGCGGTTCTGTTGACAAGACAGCCAGGTGACTCAGCATTTTCAGTTAACTGTTGATGTGGAAGAACCCCTGCTTGGGCAACTGATGCCTATGTGAACTTTTTCCTTCATTCTTTCCAATAGAAATGGGCTGCCACGCCTTAAATACAGTTTGCACTGGCATAACTCATTGGAAAAGCACCTACCACATAAGCATAATCAGCCCAACACCACACATGATATCAAGATAGCCCAAATGGTGGCAACCTACCATAGGCTTAGGAAACCAAAACAGCAAAGAAGTACAAATGTGAAAGTTTATCTAAAAGCAATTTCATGTAATATGTGCAATAGTAGCTCAAATGTGTAATCTCTTCAAGACAATTTACCTTTGGAACTTTGCATCAGGACCTTATGTTTTCTGGTTACTCTTTCTTGTTTTACAATATGATAAATCAGTGACCAAGAGTAATTAAACAGTAGGAAGGATATGAAACCTTCTGAGAGTTCATAATCTACCACATATCCTAATTACAAGCATAACGGAGTGTAAAACAGCCTACTGATGTACTCTATATCATTTGGACTGTCAAAACAACAAAGGATTATAGTTTCTAAGCATTGGAATGCAGAAATCCTAACTGGAAAATGTGCAAGTCCAATGAAATGCTGAATGACTGTTTAGAGGGATTATTTTTTTCTTTCCTGTTTGTATTCATGCCACACTCTACTTAGGCAATAGAGAAAAGAATGGCGATATGCCAAAGAATAGTCATAAAAAATACTTTATTATAAAAAATAGGAAATGCCTTTTAACTTACATCCTTAGCTGTACTCAGGAGGAAAGCCCTGAAAGGTAAACCAGCAATGAACTAACAAATTGCTATTACTTTTCTGACACTGTGTCTATGCAGAGAATTGTAATATGTAAAGATAGACGTATTGTATCCTTTATTTAAAATATAAGCACAATGAACATAATGCCTACATATTGTTTTACTTAGTTAAACAGTATACCTTATGTAGCACCCTCTAGTGTTCTAGAAAGGGCAGTGTATATAGTTTGTTAGTGTAGATAAATTACCCTGGCTGAGAGCCAGGCTGGGCTGAAACAGGGTCAGGGTGCGTAACTCAGGAAGGCTGGAATGACTCATCAGGCGGCATCTCTGTTACCTCCCCCTACTTGCTGGAACTTTTGAGAAACTTCCAGAAGAATGGGAGGGAGGTTAGGAGGAGCTGCCTGGAGTATTGATGAAGGCCCCAACCAATCCCTGGCCAAATCCACTGGCAGGGGGAGGGACTTCCTAAATACTCGGGGTCAGCCCAGCAGGGGCAGTGGAGTTTGGGTGGAAGATTGGAGATGGAGTGCTGAGGAGGCCCCCTAGTCTGGGGGGGCGACCTGGGGCCTGGGGCTCGGGTGCTGGAGGGATCCTCTACAACACACAGAGAAATCCTGTCCTGGATGGGCGGGGAGCAGGTGTGAGGACAGCGGGAGAAAGTCAGCACGGTCAGGAGATCTCCAGGAGACGTCAGCCAAGAGGGCTGGTGAGTGTGCAGCAGTCTGGGAGGACTGTGGGAGCATTAGCCAGGAGGACTAGGAAAGGGGCAGCTGCAGCCAGGTGTGCTGGCAGTGCCTGAAGAGGTGGTGCTGGGATCAGTAGCCACAGGGATGGAAGCTGGACACTGACTTTGCTACACAACCAAGGGGTCCATGCCTGTAATGGGCCTTTGCTTTAACTGACTGATGCCTTTTTGTCAGATCATCTAACAGTGTGCCAGCTGGGTCTGAGAAGTTGTTCTGCAAGCAAGTGACGTGCTGGAGGAAGCTGAGCGTGTAATTAGGCTGTCACTGTACACAGGAAAGTTGTCCCTGAAGAGTTTGCTAAAGTCAAATAGATATCCCATAATACCTGTTTCTTGTCTCAATAGTACTGTGGAAATTCAGTGTGCCTGCTTGTGCAGGGTGAGGGATCCCTGTTCACCAGCAGCTCCTACAGGGGTAGCGCTACATATATAATATATGTAGAATTGTATATATAATATTTGGTAATTATACATTTAGAAACGTATACAGGACATAGATGTATCGAAAACCGAATGAAAATTCTATTCGATCTTTCTTTTTTGGCATTATTAGTGTGCCAGCTGCAACACGTGATTTCTGTGCTGATCCAACATGCTGAATTAAAAAAATAAAACTAAACAAATGATGACAAAATCAATCATTTTTTGATAGACAGAATATTCAGTTTTCGACTTGTCTATGGCCAAGGTATAAATTAGGAATTGAATCAGTTGTAGGTGGGATGCTTTCAGAACTAGAACAGGTCACAGTGGGTGGCAGCTTAAGTTAGGAGCAAACCAAGGTGAGTATAGCAGAACAAGTGCCTTAAATAACTACCTATTCTAAAGGATGCTAGGTGCACTGAATAGCTTTTGACTAGCAGTGTACCACAGCTAAAAAAAAGAAAATAGAGAGAATGCAAGTTTGAGAATATAATCTATGTGTGACATGCAGTAGATTGCAATACATACATTTTTTACCAAGGTTAGGAAATAATATGTTAGATACAGAACTTCTGGTACCTTAGGCACCACCCACCATCCCAGACCATGACAGTGTTGAATTGTAATTCCTGTTATCTTGCTGCAAATTTTCACTGGTTGTACACTTGCAGAGCACTTGAAGCAAAAGTTCTAGTTGACACTTTTCCAATCTGTAGCAAATTTGCATGGCAAGTCTCTAGCACAGGGGTAGGCAACCTGCGGCACGCAAAGCCTCTTTTTCCGGCACTCGACTCCCTCCCCATCAGCAGAGCAGCGCGGGGAAGTGTCAGTGAGACACTAATGCATTCCAATTTAAGAATTCCCCACGCCGCACCAGCACCTGCACTGATGGGGAGGCACTGTGCCCCCATACATTGTAAAAGATGGGAAACATTGTTTGGTTCTCTAACTGCAGCTGCGATCGTCAGCTCTTGTGATGGGGAAGAGATTGGGTGCAGTTCTGCTTGGCAGGGCAGTCCCGGTTTCCAGGAGGAGGAGGACTGTCTTGGCCACTGCTAAAGCCAATCACAGTCCTGCTAGCCTCGTCCACCATCTGGAGGAAGATGACTCGCTTGGTTGCCACTACCAATCTCAGAAAGAAGGGATTTCACTGTGATTGAGAAAACCACAGGTGACAGTTTGTGGAATTACTGTTGAGCTTCTAGGAACTTTGTTGAAATTATTCCTGAACCTTTGCCTCACTTACTACTTACCTCGCACTCTTGTGTCCCTTTAAGCCACAGCCAGTATTCAGCGCAATGAAAATCACACCCGACCACTTTTTCTCAGCTGTGGGATCCCAACTTATGATTCTGCACACAGGCCCACATATTTCAGAAAATGCCCCTGACCTGAGCTCATCATTGCGCATCCTCTCCATATGCTTGTATGTGACATCACATACATCACATACAAGCATGTGGGCTGGATGTGAGAGGTGAATCAGCAGGATGAGTGTGCCAGGACAGGTAGATGTGTCTCATCTCTGCTTCCTTTCACCACTCTGCATATCACACATATCATAGATGAGAAGAGGTGGTTCAGAGGTGGAACAGAAGAGCAGGAGGGTACAGCCGTGGGGCAGATGTGCAGGGAGGTACAGTGGTGGAAGAGATGAGAAGGGGGTTCAGCAGTGGGACAGTGGAGAAGGGGGGTAAAGTGATGGGCCAGATGAGCAGGGGGTTCAGTGTTGGGCCACATGAGCAGGGGGGTTCAGTGTTGGCGTAGAAAAGCAGGGGGGTAGAGCAGTGGGGCGGATGTGAAAGGAGGTGTATTGGAGGGGCAGGAGAGCAGGGGGAACAGTGGTGGTCCAGGAGAGCGGGGGGAACAGAGGTGGGAAAGAAAAGTAGGGGGCTACAGAGGTGAGGCAGATGAGAAAACGTGTTACAGTGGTGTGGCAGATGAGCAGATGGGTTCAGTGTTAGGACAGATAAGAAGGTGATTCAGTAGTGAGACAGAAGAGCATGGGCATACAGCAGTACAGCAGATGTGCAGGGAGGTACAGTGGTGAGGCAGATGAGAAAAGGGGTACATTGATGGGGCAGATGTGCAGGGGGTTACAGTGGTGGGAGAAAAGAGCAAGGGGGTACAGTGGTGGGGCAGATGTGCAGGAGGTACAGTGGTGGAAGGGATGAAAAGGGGGTTCAGCGGTGGGACAGAGAAGCAGGGGGATACAGTGATAGGGGAGATGAGCAGGGGGTTACAGTGGTGGGACAGGGGGCAGATGAGCAGGGGGGTTCAGTGTTGGGCCAGATGAGAAGGGGGTTACAGTGGTGGGAAAGATGAGCAGCGGGGTTCAGTGTTGGGGCAGAGGAGAAAGGAGGTACATTGGTAGGACAGATGAGCAGGGGGTTACAGCGGTGGGGCAGAGGAGCAGGGGGGTACAGAGGTGGGGCAGAGAAGCAGGGGGGTACAGAGGTGGGACAGATGTGCAGAAGGGTGCAGAGGAGAAAAGAGGTACATCGGTGGAACACATGAGCAGGGTGTTACAGTGGTGGGACAGAAGAGCAGGGAGAACAGAGGTGGGACAGAGGTGCAGGAGGGACAGTCATGGGGCAGATGAGCGGATAAGTTCAGTGTTAGGACAGATGAGAAGATGGTTCAGTGGTGGAGCAGATGTGCATGGAGGTACAGTGATGGGGCAGATGAGAAAGGGGTTACAGTGGTGGGACAGAGGAGTGGGGTGGTACAGTGTTGGGGCAGATGTACAGGGGGTTACAGTGGTTTGACAGATGAGTAGTGAGTTACAGAGGTGGGCTAGATGTGCAGGGTAGTACAGTGGTGGGGCAGATGTGCAGGGGGTTACAGTGGTGGGGCAGATGAGCAGCCAGGTACAGTGGTGGGGCAGATGTGCAGGGTAGTACAGTGGTGGGGCAGATGTACAGTGGTGGGGCAGATGAGCAGGGGGTACAGTTGTGAAACAGATTTGCAGGGGGGACAGTGATCTGAGGAGTGAAGGTGCATGAACTGGAGCTCATCTGAAGTGTGGAGTTGCTGGAATTGGGGCTGATCCGGGGAGCGAGAGTGCAGGATGTTTATTTCTCACTACTAAAGTAGTTTACAGCATTTACTTTATAAAAAATACTTTTCGTGATTGAGAGTGTCAAGTTGACTTTTTTTGTTATAAAATCGGCACGCTCAATTTCTTTGAAAAAAAAATTCGGCACACTGTGCTCAAAAGGTTGCCTACCCCTGCTCTAGCAAGAGCAAAGCTGCAGTGGTGAGTCTACAGCAAGAGCTCTGCAACTCACAGTGACCCCTGTGGTGGGATGACTATTGCACAACATAACTGAACCAGAACCTGCAGCAGACTTGCAGAATGTTTGCAAAGAAAGTTGATCTGGAGTCATGCAATGCAGACTTGCTGTAATTGTGCAACAAACTTGTGAAGCCTGGCAAGTCTAGCAATAGCTTAGTAAGTCATTTTCAAACTTGCAGCTCAATTGCTTACTATCTGGAATTTAGCCATTCATAATCAAAGGTTTATGTTAAAATGTTACAGTACAGTAAATTAGAACTAGCAAACTGGTCATTTGCATGCGCAGTAGGGAATCGGGCAGTGAAGCCGCAAGCTTCACTTCCTGATTCCCTGACAGAGGATGGCGGCGGGGCAGCCTAGAGACGAGCGATCGCTCGTCGTCTTCTGCCTACATCGCTGGAACCTGGAACAGGTAAGTGTCCATCTATTAAAAGTCAGCAGCTGCAGTATTTGTAGCTGCTGACTTTATAAAAAAAAAAATCGGGTGGACCTCCTCTTTAAGAACTACCTTTGCCTAATTCAGGCAAGCCTTTTACACCTATGTCATTAGCATTACAGACACATGTTCAGCAAATTCAGGTAGTTCTCACTACCGCCACTTAGAAACCTTCACTATGTCAGCAACAAGTTATTAAAGAATCAGTTTTGAAAACTGTCAGTAATTAAGGTAAGCCCAGCTCTGAGCTGGCGTACAGAGGTACAGTATGGCAGTACTATGGTAGCGTGCCATGCCTGAGCTTGGAACCTGTCATGTCTGTGACTGAGAGAGCAATCATGACTGAGACATTAGTTTCCCATCAGGTCAGCTTCACCTTTGATTGACAGTGCACAGCACTAAGCCGCAATTATATGGCCGCAATTGGATGGAATCGTGGCTATGGATCCTCCCACTCCTGAAGTAGACCTGGGGGGGAACTATTCTTTTAATTCCACCTCAGACTCCATCCACCCCTAGTACAAAACCCCTCGGCCATACACCTGTCAGTGTGGACACTTCTTCTTCTTCTTCTTCTGCCTGTGACAAGTACATGAATTGGGTGCAAGCACTGACATTTTCAATGTTGTACACCCTCAGAATTTTTAAAGGGTGGCTACCCTTTATGGATTTCCTTGATCAAATTTAATACAGCTGTGTTCATATCCATTAAAAAAATAAATAAAAAAAAAACAACTGTACAGATCTACAGTAAATACTGCATTTTTTACATCCATGCACATAAGGTCTATGTCTAAGTGTCAATTTGTTGTTTGAATAAGCAATGAGAGAAGATTCCTTTGTGTCAGCTATCTGTAATTTCACATATCATAGTAGAGGTCTTAAAATACTCCTCTACCAATAGTGCTCTTCACATCAGAGGTGCTCTCACCTTGGAACCATGACCCATATATTATAGACGTCAAAAACATATTTTTTCCCCTTTTAGGGGTCCAGGGGTACCAGATAATCTCCACTTATTTCAAATGTCACTTATGTCGCGTACACACGAGCGGACTTTCCCGCGGGACTGAAGTCCGCCGGACAATCCCCCCGTGTGTGGGCGCCGGCTGACTTTTTGGCACCAAAAGTCCGGTGGACTAGGTTTTAAGTTTTGTTTTAAAATTGTCCGCTGAACTTGGCAGTCCGGCGGACAATCCCGCTGTTAGTATGCAAGTCCGCCGGACTTTTGGAAATGAACGGACTTGCCGATCATCGGAAAGTCCGTTCATTTAGCACGTGACTTCAGGTAGACGGGCTAGCGAAGGCAGTGAATGCCGCCGCGCTAGCCCCGTCACCTGGCATGGATTTAAAGGGAATCCCCACGCCGAAAAAACGGCGTGGGGGTTCCCCCAAATCTATCTCAGACCCTTATCCGAACCCGGCCGGCCAGGAAAGGGGTGGGGACGAGCGAGCGCCCCCCCCCTCCTGAGCCGTACCAGGCCGCGTGCCCTCAAAATGGGGGGGGCCCTGGGGAAAGGGGGGCCGTGCGGCCCCCCCACCCCAAAGCACCTTGTCCCCATGTTGATGAGGACAAGGGCCTCTTCCCGACAACCCTGGCCATTGGTTGTCGGGGGCTTTCACACTGCATCGGTGCGCTGGCAGGGCGTCACAAAAAGTCCTGCCAGCAGCTTCTTTGGAGCAGTGAAGGAGCGGTGAACTCAACGCTCCTCCACCGCTCCTCCAGCGCTGCTCCCTATTGAAATTAATGGGGCAGCGCTGTAATACCGCCGGCAAAACGCCACTATTGCAGCGTTTTGCCGGGGGTTTAAACCCTTTCTCGGCCGCCAGCGGGGGGTAAAAGTGGCTAGCGGCCGAAATGAGACGCAAATCCAGACGGTAAAACGCCGCTAAAAATAGCGGCGTTTTATCTATAATGTGAAGTATATTATTGTTAATATATACCTGCCCCCTCCTAGTCAGATACAGATCCTGTACTCGTTGTACGAGAGGCTGGCTCAGCATTGCCCAGCCCGCATTCTGTTCATGGGGGACTTTAACGCTACATTATCACGCGACCTGGATAGACCTACCCCCTCATCCAATTTTAGCCCAGAATTGGGTACCTGAGCTCAAGCCACTGAATTTACTGAGATATGGAGATGGTTGCACCCCCAGGATAGAACGTACTCCTGCTTCTCAACTGCCTTTAAAACCTCCTCCCGTATTGACTTGGCTTTTGCCAATGCAGCCCTCCTGAATGACGTTCTAGAGGCAAGTTACCTCCCCTCTGGCCTCTCCGACCATAACCCGATTAAGGTGTCCATTAGGACTACCAGGTCGCGTAACCGAGCCCTTTGGAGGTTACAGCCCCTCTGGATTAATAATGAGACGGTCCATGACAGAATTTCCCCTCAGCTACAAGAGTTCTGGGCACACAATGCTGAGTCGGCCTCTCCACAGATGATTTGGGACGCCTTCAAGGCTCACGGCAGGGGACAGTATATTTCCGCTGTGGCTGCTATGAAGGCGGAGCTTGGGGACACGGTCTCAGAACTGCAGCGCAAGGTTGATGAGGCCTTGAGCCAATACTCGGCCTCGGCTACAGTCCCAAACTTCGAACATCTCTCCTCGCGTAGGAGAGAATTGCATCTTCAAGTTTCTGAACTCACTAGGCTTGGCATACAATCCAGCAGACAGGAGTATTTTGAACATGGAGACAAAAATAGCAGACTACTAGCGCTACTGGCACAGCAGGATAGGCCCCTTGCAGTTGCAGTCTTTTCCGGCAGGTAAAGCCCCGGGGCCGGATGGTCTGCCCCTGGAATACTATAGAGCCCACACTGAATTGCTTGCCCCTAGATTGGCATTGCTGTTCCAAACCTGTTTACAAACGGGTTCTTTACCTCCCTCCATGAGAGAAGTACACATCATTCTTATCCCCAAGCCCAACAAGGACCCTAAGTTGTGCGCCTCCTACAGACCGATCGCACTCCTTAATTGCGACCTAAAGATACTCACTAAAGTACTGGCCACTAGACTAAATAAAGTTATAAAATCCCTCATTGATACTGATCAAACAGGCTTTATTCCTGGTAGGTCCACGGACATCAATATCCGCAGATTATTTGCTAATATCCATGCCCCGCACATCAATCAAGGTACTAGAACTATTGCCACCCTGGATATGGAAAAGGCATTTAATACAGTGGAATGGGTGTATCTCTGGGAGGTGTTGCGAAGAATGGGATTCCCATAAAAAATTATTGATCGGATACGTACGATATACACTTGACCCTCGGCACGTATTAGGCTAAATGGATCTCTGTCTGCTCCATTTCCCCTGCAGAGGGGCACCAGACAGGGGTGCCCTCTCTCCCCGGCCCTATTCGCCCTGGCCATGGAGCCCATAGCTGAGGCTCTCAGGTGCTCGACTGAGGTCCGTGGACTCCGGGTGGGATGGCTGGAGGACAGAGTGGCTCTCTACGCAGATGACCTGCTTCTTTTTTTAAATGATGCTGGGGCTTCTCTGCAGGGCGCCCTCCAAATCATGGATACCTTCTCCACCTTCACGGGTCTGAGAGTGAATTGGCACAAGTCCCAACTCTTTCCAGTGGATGAGGGGGCTAGGTCCTCCTCACCCCCCTCTCTCCCGCTGCAATGGGTTGACCATTTCACCTATTTGGGTATAGTCATTTCAAAACAAAGCAAAGATTTTGTGCGGCTTAATCTTGACCCTGTGTTGACTGGTGTAAAAACCAAACTTAAGGCATGGAGCAACCTACCCCTTTCCCTCATTGGCCGCATCAATCTGCTAAAAATGAAAGTCCTTCCTAAATTCACGTACATTTTTAGAAACTCCCCTCAATGGTTGACCAAGACGTTCTTTAATTCCATTGAACAACTTTTCACCTCCTTCATTTGGGGGCCCAAACCGCCAAGATTCAAGTATAGCACCCTGACCAGGCCTGTGGACAATGGGGGGCTGGCTCTTCCTGATTGTCGCAAGTATTATTTGGCCACCTAGCTTGTGACCGCCCATTGGTGGTTGCATCCGGACTTGACCAACTCTGCAACGGTGCTGGAGGCTGCCATAGTTGGAACTCTGGAGGCCTTGCAGGGGCTACTGTTCAGGGGAACCAAAACCATACACCACCTTACTCCTTCAATGCGCACCACCATACAAGCATGGAGGGTGAGTGAGGCCCTGAGGACACCCCAACTAAAATCCTGGTCTCCCCACACCCCACTTTGGATGAACCCAAACCTCCCGCAGTTCAACACCATACCAGATCCGCAGGCCTGGGCTAAATATAAAATAGTGAAATTAGAACACATTATCACAAATAAAGAACTAACCCCTTTTCACGTTTTACGCACTAAATTTAATGTACCCGCACATGCACATTTTAGATACCTTCAAATTGCGCATGCCTATAGGTGTCAGTTCCTGGGCCAACCAGTTGAGTTGTCATACTCAGAGCTTGAATCTACCCTTCGGGTGAAAAACCTGGAGAAGCCCACGTCCTAGCTCTATGGGTCCCTCCTGGTTGCTGCTAGTCCTGAGCTGTCCTCCCTCCGCAGGAAATGAGTGGGGGACATCCCAGAGCTGGATGATGATGACTGGAGGGAGATTTGGGACTTTCCCTTCTCCCATCTGGTTTCAGCAAGAGATAAACTGGTCCAGTACAAAATTCTGCACAGAGCTCACTACACACCCCACAGGCTCCACAGGATGTCTGCAGCATATTCTCCGTTGTGTTGGCATTGCTCACACCAGCCCGGAGAGTTTTTTCACATTTTTTGGAGCTGCCCAGAAATTCAGCGTTATTGGCAGGAGGTAATTCAGGTAATTGTGCACGTCTCCAAGACCCATGTTCCTTATGATCCCAAACACTGTCTGCTGGGGTTGGTTGAACAAATGCCAGTGATTAGAGCGCGAAAAGTACTCATATCCCTACTACTGTATTACGCTCGCAAGGCCATCACGATGACCTGGAAACAATCATCCCCCCCTCTGTTAGATTTTGGAAAAGCCTGATAAATGCCAGCTTGCCCTTATACAGGGCCACCTATTCGAACAGAGGCTGCCCACAAAAGTTTGATAAAGTATGGACATGCTGGCTAGATGATGACACCACAGCAAATGATTAAGTTAGAAAGACCTAGATCAAGACAATATTTCAGGTACATTAACCCAGATACTCTTCTATTTTAGCACCCTGCTATCACCAGCTTGAGCACAGATCCCCCTTAACCGGAACCTCTCCCCCCATTGGGGTAGTAGTTTAGATGTTCATGTTAAGTTGTACATTGTTTTAAGGTTACGGCCCGTTGCTGTGACACAAGAATTGCCCCTGCGTTGGCAATCAATGTTTGGCCCCTGCGTGGGCTAGTTTTGTTGTGAATGTGACTGAAAACTCAATAAAAAAGATTTTTCAAAAAAAAAAAATAGCGGCGTTTTACCGCCGACGCTATAGGCAGATCGGTGTGAAAGGGGTCTTAAAGACCTTAAGAAAACCAACTAACCAGCATAGCATGATACAGAATAAAAGCCAGAGTGTCTGTCCATCACACTCCAATTAAAAATTAGGTGACTCCAAAAGCTTGTACAAAAAGTACGGTTTTCTTTCGAAATTTCCAAAAGTCATTCTCAAGTCTCAGTTTCAGAGGCAAGGAGTTCCAAAATACAGCTTCTTGTACTTCACTCGTTCTCCCTCCACATGTTTTCTTTCAAAATTTTGGAGTCTTCAGTATGGCCAAGTTTGCCAATCTCAAGGATTGGGTAGGCCCATACTTGACATATTTTTCCTTCAGATACTCTGGGCCACGTCCATGCAGTGCATTATGGACAAGACATCCAGTTTTAAACAGAACCCGTTCTTTCACTGGCAGCCAATGCAGGGCTCTAAGGGATGGAGTGATGTGGTCACGGCGACCAACACCTGTCAAGTTCAACCTAGAGTCAAAGATGACACCCAGGTCCCTGACCTGAGTGGCCGGAATCGGAAAAGGTTTGAAAGATTCCGGCCATGACGGAAACAAGTTGGAATACACCTGGTTACTAAAGATGATACATTCAGTTTTAGTGCCATTTAGATAATTGGCACCCATCCAGGACTGGATTTCCTCCAGACAGGAGGCCAGCATGACCTGATCCTCCCTTTCTTGGATAATTTGAAGTAGATCTGGGTGTCGTCAGCATAGACATGGAACGGGAGATTGTGACGGCGAATGATGTACAGCAGCGGCCTCATATAGATGTTAAAAAGGATCGAAGATAAAGCCGATCCTTGTGGGACCCCGCAAGACAGGGGACTATTGGAGGAATAAAATGGTCCTAACTTTACCCTCTGAACCCTGTCTCGCAGGAACGAGGCTACCCATGCCATAGCTATACCATCCATTCCCGCCACCATCTTCAACCTATCCACAAGTATAGAGTGGTAGATGGTATCAAAAGCTGCCGACAGATCCAGAAGTACCAAGGCTGAAGCTTCATTCTCATCCAAGACCCAGAGCAAATAGTCCTGGACTTTTACCAGGGCTGTTTCCGAACCTCTCCCAGGACGAAATCCTGACTGGAAGTCATCAAAAATTTTATTAGACTCCAGGTGAGGTTGAAGTTGCCATACTGCAGCTCGCTCCATGATTTTTGCCAAAATGGGATGGTGGAAATCGGGCAATTGTTGCTCAACACAGTGCGATCCACGTTAGCTTTTTTTAGCAGGGGTATAACCACCACCTTCTTCAGAATACATGGAATGACACCGGTAGCAAAACACATGCTGACAATGTCTGCAATAAAAGGGGCCAGAGCATCTAAGGAGTCCTTCACCAACTGCGCAATGCAGGGATCAAGTGATGAGGACGAGGCTCTGAGAGACTTGAGAATGGTTTTAATATCTTCTGGAGTCATCGAATAAAATACCTAAAAGCAGGTCCCTACATGTGGTGGGCATGTTTCTTCCACCTCCACATATGAAATGTTTTTTCTAATAATTTCAATTTTTTCTTTAAAATAACAAGATAAAATGTCGCACAATTCAGCAGAGTTTTTCTCTTCAGGTTGACCACACGTGGGATGAGCCAGCATGAAAAAGTACACAGTACACAGGGCTTTCCATTTAAAACCACATTTATTAAAACAGTGTCAGGAAGAAATACTCTCACAATGCTTTAGTGCACCTATTTCCAGTGAACATAGAAAAAGGCACAGTTATTTAAAATCATCCCCAATGCATATACAGCTGGTATATTTACAAGTGACAGCTAGAAGCTTCCCGGTCCATGCTTGTGCACAATGATGTCAGCCAAGCTCAGCCCTTGTGTGTTTCATCACAGTCACATGACAAAATGTGAGGATCCTCTTCATAAAGTCTATGTGGCGAAAGGCATTGAGGAAGTGATTCAGACGCTTGACTTTGTTAAAGCGACCACATCCCAGACTGGAGCACATTTTTAATAATAATAAAGATGGTTTTAAGATTACTCCACTATAGGTTTTGTGTTTTGTTTTCTCCTATGACATCTAATGGAGGGTAAAGAACAAAACAAAAAAGACTGGATGGCCGCACTCCAATGAAAAACATTTCCTTTATTTAATGTAGATCCATACAACAGGGATAAAAACCGTTAACGCGTTTCACATCGTTAAGGCAGGTGCTTATTCATAGCTAGGTTTTAAGAAATAACAATGACATATATATATATATATACAAAAACAGACAAAACTGTAATTTGGCCTAATTAGGTATCACATACGCCCACTACAGGTGATGTGATGTTCTTGATGAATACCAAGGTAAGTCAGCTGAACTTCTCTTTCACATAAACACACAATTAACTCTTTAGAGAAAAAGAGAGGAATAAGGCCAGTCCACATAGATTGAAAGCCAGATATTTCAATGATAATACATATATGACATAATGACAACCTAGACTAGTGGAAAACATCCCACCTAAACCATGGTTTAAAAACAAAAAGTCATTTTAAAAAAGAAAAGCAAAACTTTGAATAAATGTGAGCATATACTTGTGAATATATATATGTATACTATAATAAAATGTCTGTTGCGTTTTCTGACGGAGACACCTGTGTGTGCCTAGCATAAAAACTTTACAGAAGTTGTAAGCATAAACCTTATAAGCATATATATATATATATATATATATATATTTCTGTCACGCACACACACAGGTGAAAAAATTCTAAAAATAGCGCCTGTACAGCGCCTGAAAAAATCCGGCCCCATTCACTCCAGTGTGAAAGCCGGCGTGAAAGGGGCCTGTAGCGGCGTAGCGGCATAGCGGCGCTTTGCGGCGGTATTGCCGCGGTATTACCGCGGTTTCCCATTGAAATCAATGGGTAGGAGCGGTGAATACACCGCTCCTATACCGCTCCAAATATGCTGCTAGCAGGACTTTTTTGACCGTCCTGCTAGCGCACCGCTCCAGTGTGAAAGCCGGCTGGCTTTCACACTGGAGTGAATGGGGCCGGATTTTTTCAGGCGCTGTACAGGCGCTATTTTTAGCGCTGTACCGCCTGAAAAACGCCCAGTGTGAAAGGGGCCTAAATAGTCATTCTCCGTTAAAAAAGCATCAACAGGTATACATGACTCTTATCGCACAATACAACAAGAACAAGCTGTTATTAGCCCCATGACTAATAAACCAGATAAGCCATACACATGTATGCGACTCAAAATCACAGTGATCGACATCAAACATTATGATAAAAACCTATGTGGATAGGTATGGGTATGCATTTAGCCTTACACTGACATTTAAGACCTCGTATCAAAAATACATGTTACTGTGCAGTCGCCAAAAATCTTAAGAATAATGGAAGAAATAAGAAAATGAAAAAATCGAAAATTTGTGAAATTGAAAAAGGGTGTGCATGAATGGTTCAGATGAATATAAGTACACCGGGAAAATAAATATTCACAAGTATATGCTAACATTTATTGAAAGTTTTGTTTTTCTTTTTAAAATTACTTTTTGTTTTAAAAACCACGGTTTAGGTGGGATGTTTTCTACTAGTCTAGGTTGTCATTATGTCATATATGTATTATCATAGGAATATCTGGCTGTCAATCTATGTGGACTGGCCTTATTCCTCTCTTTTTCTCTAAAGAGCTAATTGTGTGTTTATGTGAAAGAGAAGTCCAGCTGACTTACCTTGGTATTCATCAAGAACATCACCTGTAGTGGGGGTCTCCTCTGCTGTAGTTTACTTGTCCGGATTTGTATATCTAATGGAGGGTACTGATGTAGAGAGCGGACCTGGCATCTGGTAGCCTTTTAATATATTGTAAACCCTTACAGACCACTTTTACCTACAGGCAAGCCTATAATAAGGCTTAGCTGTAGGTACTGGAAATATGTGCTAAACCTGCACGGTTAAGGAGATATTTGCCATATACGCTTGCGCCAACGTCCTGCAACGTCATGCGCATAAGCCCATTATGCATTTACTTTGCAGGGAACAAAAGAGGAAGTAAAACCCATCAGGGTTTACTTCCTCTTTAATATCTAAGGGTCTTAAAAGCTGGTGAGAGTCCATTTATATTTGATGTTTGCTGCACGTGGTGAATTTAGTGATGGGAACAATCACATTTCACTTTGCTGTGGATACTTTGTGGATTTAAAAATGTTTGTGCACAAGACTGCGAACACGAGGACTATATATTTGAAGCAAATTTCTTTTCATATATGTATCAACACATAATTATTGTAGAGCTAGCATTGATACATATATAGCATCTTGGGAAAGCCGGTGTCATATATTGAAATGGGCGTTCTAGCTAAATTTTGGGATGGTGAGGTGCTATAAATAGTATAACCCGAGTCATAGGAAGCGCCCTGCAGTGGGAAATGCATGTAGGTAGGGACAGATACCCATTTGTGAGGGACAGAAAGTTCTGACTCCTCAAGCCAGGAGCAGGTTGGAGACCAGGGATCACCTGTGTACCCTGTGTATCACAGCAAGGACCTGCCTGATTCTCCAGAACATGTTTTTCTATTTGTTGCCTATCAGTAGAGCCTGTCCAGTTCTAGTGGGATTGTTGCTGCTGCAAAGCGCCCCAGCCCTTCCCGAAGTTTAAGGAAGACGAGCCCTGTTTTACTTCTGCAAAGTAAATAGTTGGTTGATTCCATGATTTGGCCAAAGTTTGCCTGACATCTAGAAATAAATACTTCACTAGCTTTCGCTCATGCTTGATGAGATCTGAAATTGGCCCATGTAACAGAGCTTCTCAAGGATTACAAATAAGACAGAAGGCTGGGCAGATAGGATGAGGACGTGAGTACGTGTCTTGGCCTCAGGGAGGGAGTGGCCTGACCCAAACAACATCAGACGGCAGAGCGAGAGCACGCAGAGAGAGAGAGGCTGCGTGACTCTCGTGAATGATTCCCCCAACATGAGGTAAGCGCCGCATCACTCGGCTGGCGTTCCTGGAAACAACGGCGCATCTACGATCACTAGAGAGACTGGATACGCCGCTGGACTGAAGCGGTCGCTTTACACCTCCCCCCAGCCCATCTCTTCTCCTGCGTCTCCCCTCCTTCTCCCCCGGACATCCCAAGCCGACAGAAGGTATGTGACCATCCTTTAACAAGGGTAAGTCCCTGTACAGCGTCAGACGGCATCGCAGACGACCTACTGAAAGGGGTGAGTGTCAACTTACTTGTTCCCTTGGATAGAAGATTTGAAGTAAGGTGTGTAGAAGTGACGTACTAGGGGGGGGCCTATGTGAAACTAAGGCGAAAGAGGACATACAATTCACATGCATATGGACTCAGGCTGAAGGAAAGGTGAATTACAGGACATATGTGAAACCTGACATAAATGATATAGCCGGCAAGCTCAAAGTAATTTAAATCAGCACTTTACTCCACCACATATCTTCCACAGACCCTCTTATCCATTCACCCACCCCGGAAAGAAAGGACACCGATCTTCCCCTTCTTGCAAATGACACGCAAGAGATCAATTTATTTTTTTATTTTTTTGGAAAATAGATCTATACTCGTTAATTCTAAGCAAGGAGAACAAAAACCACATGTGTTAATAAATATTGGGGTTGGAAGAGAGGCAGGGGCGTAGGGGGAGAACTCGCTCCCCCCCCCCCCCCCCCTATCCTTTTTCTGTTTTTTTTTTTTTTCCCTCCCTTTTTATTATTATTTTTGGGGCCATAAGAGACAAAGAGCTAATATAAATATCAATATAATATTAAAAACCTAAAGAGTACTTAATGTAATTCTCTATATAAATTTTTGTATATAAATGCGTAAGAGCTGTAGCAACAAACCCCTAGCTCAGCCCTTAAGTGGTTCAGATTAAGGCCTATCGGTCTCAGCTGGTGGCTCTCTATCTGTATAGAACATCCGTAGTACAGCAAAGGAGGCACGGTTAAGGAGATATTTGCCATATACGCTTGCGCCAACGTCCTGCAACGTCATGCGCATAAGCCCATTATGCATTTACTTTGCAGGGAACAAAAGAGGAAGTAAAACCCATCAGGGTTTACTTCCTCTTTAATATCTAAGGGTCTTAAAAGCTGGTGAGAGTCCATTTATATTTGATGTTTGCTGCACGTGGTGAATTTAGTGATGGGAACAATCACATTTCACTTTGCTGTGGATACTTTGTGGATTTAAAAATGTTTGTGCACAAGACTGCGAACACGAGGACTATATATTTGAAGCAAATTTCTTTTCACATATGTATCAACACATAATTATTGTAGAGCTAGCATTGATACATATATAGCATCTTGGGAAAGCCGGTGTCATATATTGAAATGGGCGTTCTAGCTAAATTTTGGGATGGTGAGGTGCTATAAATAGTATAACCCGAGTCATAGGAAGCTCCCTGCAGTGGGAAATGCATGTAGGTAGGGACAGATACCCATTTGTGAGGGACAGAAAGTTCTGACTCCTCAAGCCAGGAGCAGGTTGGAGACCAGGGATCACCTGTGTACCCTGTGTATCACAGCAAGGACCTGCCTGATTCTCCAGAACATTTTTTTCTATTTGTTGCCTATCAGTAGAGCCTGTCCAGTTCTAGTGGGATTGTTGCTGCTGCAAAGCGCCCCAGTCCTTCCCGAAGTTTAAGGAAGACGAGCCCTGTTTTACTTCTGCAAAGTAAATAGTTGGTTGATTCCATGATTTGGCCAAAGTTTGCCTGACATCTAGAAATAAATACTTCACTAGCTTTCGCTCATGCTTGATGAGATCTGAAATTGGCCCATGTAACAGAGCTTCTCAAGGATTACAAATAAGACAGAAGGCTGGGCAGATAGGATGAGGACGTGAGTACGTGTCTTGGCCTCAGGGAGGGAGTGGCCTGACCCAAACAACATCAGACGGCAGAGCGAGAGCACGCAGAGAGAGAGAGGCTGCGTGACTCTCGTGAATGATTCCCCTAACATGAGGTAAGCGCCGCATCACTCGGCTGGCGTTCCTGGAAACAACGGCGCATTTACGATCACTAGAGAGACTGGATACGCCGCTGGACTGAAGCGGTCGCTTTACACCTCCCCCCAGCCCATCTCTTCTCCTGCGTCTCCCCTCCTTCTCCCCCGGACATCCCAAGCCGACAGAAGGTATGTGACCATCCTTTAACAAGGGTAAGTCCCTGTACAGCGTCAGACGGCATCGCAGACGACCTACTGAAAGGGGTGAGTGTCAACTTACTTGTTCCCTTGGATAGAAGATTTGAAGTAAGGTGTGTAGAAGTGACGTACTAGGGGGGGGGGCTATGTGAAACTAAGGCGAAAGAGGACATACAATTCACATGCATATGGACTCAGGCTGAAGGAAAGGTGAATTACAGGACATATGTGAAACCTGACATAAATGATATAGCCGGCAAGCTCAAAGTAATTTAAATCAGCACTTTACTCCACCACATATCTTCCACAGACCCTCTTATCCATTCACCCACCCCGGAAAGAAAGGACACCGATGTTCCCCTTCTTGCAAATGACACGCAAGAGATCAATTTATTTTTTTATTTTTTTGGAAAATAGATCTATACTCATTAATTCTAAGCAAGGAGAACAAAAACCACATGTGTTAATAAATATTGGGGTTGGAAGAGAGGCAGGGGCGTAGGGGGAGAACTCGCTCCCCCCCCCCCCCCCCTATCCTTTTTCTGTTTTGTTTTTTTTCCATTTTTTTTCCCTGTTTTTTTTTTTTTTTCTTTTTTGCTCCCTTTTTATTATTATTTTTGGGGCCATAAGAGACAAAGAGCTAATATAAATATCAATATAATATTAAAAACCTAAAGAGTACTCAATGTAATTCTCTATATAAATTTTTGTATATAAATGCGTAAGAGCTGTAGCAACAAACCCCTAGCTCAGCCCTTAAGTGGTTCAGATTAAGGCCTATCGGTCTCAGCTGGTGGCTCTCTATCTGTATAGAACATCCGTAGTACAGCAAAGGAGGCACTCTGGGAAAAACAAAACTCCAAAAAAAAAAAAAAAAGGAAAAAATTAGCATGAAAGGCAAGACCACTAAAGGAGGTGAACCTAAAACCCCCAAAGATAAAGCAAACACGAGCACGATTAAACATTATATGGTAAAAGGTTTGAGCCCTAAAAGCCCAGGCCTAGGCCTAGGCCCAGAAAAACAACAAATGAGCAAGCAAGCTAAAAAGAAGGAGACAACTAGAAAAAAAGAAGAACCGGTTGAAGCCTCAGGAGGGGAGGTGACCCTGGAATCCGTGATGGACAGTAGTGCACCGGAGGAACAAACGATGAATACCCAGATGCCAACCAAAATAGAAATATCAGAGATGTTAATCAGAAAATTCAATTAAAGAGGATATCTCAGCACTTCGATCAGATCTAAGCCACTTGTTAAATCGCATAGAGGAAATCGAGAATAAAACAGATAACCATACTCAGGATATGATTAAGATACAAGAACAACTCAGAGAGTCAAAGTTGAACCAAAGGAGATTGAACTATAAACTAGAGGAACTCGAAAACCAAAATAGAAGACAGAACCTAAGAATACGCGCACTAGCGGAAGAAAACGGCGAAGACCTTAGGAAATCAATAATAGAGATCCTCAATCCTATCTGGAATAAAGGCCCTGAGATGGAGCTGAAAATAGACAGGATACATAGAGTAAGAAAACCCCAACACATTCTAACAGAAAGCCCTAGGGATATTTTGGTAAAATTTCAGAACTATGAGGATAAGGCGGCAATATGGAATAATCTCAGAGGAAAACCCCCATTAAAAATGAATGGGTCAGAACTGCAAATTTACATAGACCTGGCCCCGGAGACGCTGGCTAGGAGGAGATTACTCAGACCATTATTAACACAAATGAGAGGGGAAAACGTGAAATATACCTGGGGATTTCCGGCCTGTCTAATAGGCTACAAGGAGGGCAAATCCGCAAAACTTAGATTTCCAGAAGAGTTACCAGAATTTTGTAAAAAACTAGACCTGCAAGAAATGGAAATTCCAGAATGGTCACAAAGAGAAGGGCTGGGCTAGAAGATATACTAATGAGGTCTGTGGCCCGCGCCCAGTATTATTATAGATTTTTTTTTTTTCTTCTTTTTTTTTTTTTTTTTTTTTTTTTTTTCCCGTTGGGGAGCGGGAGGGGTTGGGGGAGGGGACCTCGGGCAATTGAGGGAGGAGAGCTCTGCCCAACATAGGCACTCCACTCCCCTCCTGGGAATAGCCCGTGGGAGGGGCGCGGAGTGTTGGAGGGGGTTAGAGTTACACCTCGAGGAAAGAAGACCATAGGCTGAGATGAGATTTGTTTCAGCCAACGGCCTAGGGATCAGTATTGATCGAGAGGAGGGAGGGGGGAGGAAGGGGGGGCGGGTGAGCGCTGGGGGGTAGGAGGGGGGATGAGAGGGGGAGGGGCGGTAAAGGGGGAGGGGGTTCAGGGAAGGGGGGGAGGGGGGAAAGATAGTCGGATTAGAGAACAATACCTCTCAGTGTTTTTGATTAAAAAAAAAAAGAAAAATTCAAAGTAAGATTAAGTTTCTGACATATAATGTCCGAGGATTAAATACAGCTGCCAAAAGACACAAGATTTTAAAAGAGCTTAAATACCATCATGCAGATATAATCTTTCTTCAAGAGACCCATCTCTTTCTAGGAGGCAATATAAAATTATATTCCAAGGAACATCCTACCTGGTTTTACGCTGACTCAACGACCAGTAAAGCTAAGGGAGTTGCAATCGGATTCTCAAGAGAAACAAGATTCAAAGTAGAGGAAAGGCTCACGGACCCAGAGGGGAGATTCCTCTTCTTAAGAGGACATCTAGGTGAAACAGAATGTACTCTGGGTAATATATACGCCCCAAATAAAAAGCCAGCAGAGTTTGTAAAAAGAATGATAGGGATTCTCGCACAGTTTAGGAGAGGGATAGTAATAATGGCAGACGACCTCAATTTATGTCTGAGCCCAAAAGAGGATAGTACGTCCCAGGTACAGGGGACGGGACAGATGTCCCTCAAAAAACTGAAACAAAAACTGCACCAAAGCCAACTGGTGGATGTATGGAGAGTCTTACACCCCAAAGTACGAGATTACACCTTCTTCTCCCCTGTACATGGGACGTACACACGCATTGATTATTTTCTAATTGATCACAACACACTGACGAAAGTGACAGAAGTTGAAATAGGTATTGCTACCTTCTCAGACCATTCCCCAGTAATGCTGACTATAGAAGAAATTAAAATACAGAGACCAGCCTTTAACTGGTCATTAAATGAAGCACTTCTTAGCGAAAATCAAGATGTAGAAAAGATAAACGAAGAATTGATCCATTTCTTCAAAATTAATGACACACAAGATATCCCACATTCTACTCTATGGGAAACACACAAGGCATATATAAGAGGTATATTTATATCCATGGGGGCTGGGAAAAAAAAAGGCGAGAGAAAGGGAAACAAGAAAACTAACAGAGGAAATATACGAACTAGAACGGCTACATAAAAGACCTGACGGGGGACAACAAGAAATATACCATCAACTTATATCCAAAAGAGACGAACTAAAAGATCTACTAAGACAGGACACAAAAAGGGTTTTCAATAGAATTTTGAGAGGAAAATACCTGAGCGGCAACAAAATTGGGAAACACCTGGCAAAGACCCTGAGGAAGGAAAAGTCGAGAAACTACATCGAAAAAATTCGAAATAAACAAGGAGAAACAGTCTATAAAACAAAGGAGATAGCAGAAGTTTTTCGAAACTACTACAGTACACTCTATGATGTCAAGAAAGACAAGGAAGGAAAAGGTAAAGCAACCAAAATAAAACAGTTCTTAAAAAAATCAGGCATTTCACAATTAAACCCAAATGACAGCGAAGACTTAGAAAGCCCCATCACGGAGCAGGAAATTAAAAAAGCTATCCTAGAAACACCAACAGGGAAAAGTCCAGGCCCGGACGGATTCTCCATGAAATATTTTAGAAAATTCGAGAAAATCCTGATACCCAGGCTTTGCAATTACATGAACGGACTAGGCATAGATTACGGGCTAAGTCCAGAAGCACAGAGAGCACAGATAACTGTACTTTTAAAAGAAGGTAAAGACGAAATGCTATGCCCAAGCTATAGACCAATTTCTCTATTGAATTGCGATACAAAACTCTACGCAAAAGTTCTGGCGAACAGGCTGAGAGATAAAATGAGTGAATTGGTCCATATAGATCAGGTAGGCTTTGTCGCAGGAAGAGAGGGTCGCGACAATGGAGTTAGAACACTCTTGCTGCAAGAAATGAAAGTTCACGGGCCCCCAGGTCTATTTCTGTCAATTGACGCTGAGAAAGCGTTTGACAGAGTAGACTGGGGGCTCATGATGGCGACATTGAAGCATATGGGCCTGGGCGACAAGATTATGCAAAAAATTAGGGTACTATACGAAGCACCGACTGCAACAATAAAAGTTAATGGAGATCACTCAACTTCTTTTACAATGAGAAATGGGACGAGACAGGGTTGTCCCCTCTCTCCACTTCTTTTTGTGCTATCGCTGGAACCCTTATTAGCAACAATCAGAGCAAATAAGGACATTAGAGGAATAAAAATCGGCGACGTCGAGCATAAGGTCGCGGCTTTCGCCGACGACCTTCTGTTCTACGTCTCTGAACCCAAAAATACAATGCCACGATTGATTGAAACACTACAACAATATGGAGAAATAGCAAACTTTAAAATCAATCTGAATAAATCGGAAATCCTGAACATAAATATGGAAGCTAAAGAGGCATATGCGCTACAAAGGGAATACCCATTCCCTTGGAAGAAGAAAGGTTTAAAATACCCGGGGATCAAATTAGCAAACTCAGTAGAACGATTATTCAGCGAGAACTATATCCCACTATTGGATGAAATCAAAAAGGATACTAAAAAATTATCCCTTAGGCCCCTATCATGGTTCGGCCGGATCAATACGGTTAAAATGGTGCTTTTACCTAAAGTCACATATAAATTCTCAATGTTACCAATCCCTCTCCCAGACTATTACTTTCAAACTTTGAACTCTATAATAAGTAGATTTATTTGGCAAAACAAAAAACCTAGGATCTCCCGCAACACTCTTAAGCAGAATAAAGACTAAGGCGGAATGGGTATCCCGGACCTAAAAAAATATTACTATGCAGTAGAATGGGCACGGGAAACAGAAGATAAACACTGGGTGAAAATGGAGAGTATTATAAGCGAAAAAAGTTTAAGAAAGGTAATTTGGATTCCCTCACATTTAAGAGGTTTAGGCACTAATACACAAAAAATAACAAAAAATTTATTTAAAATATGGGATTTATTACACAAACAATATAAGTGGAAATATAACTCACCGTTAATGATTTTAAGTGATAATGAGTATTTTCTGCCAGGAAAAAGACACGTAGGGGGTCATTGGTTAGGGGAAAACACGCAATTGAAAGATATAATAGATAAAGGAAGATTAAAAACACTAGTAGAACTGCAGCACAGTGTAGCACAAATAAGAATAAATGAGTGGCGATACCTACAGTTGGCCCACTTTGTAAGAAGTCTCCCCCAACCGATGAGATCAAAAGAAAATTATACGGCCTTGGAAAAAATTTGCGCCGAAACGGGGACAAAAAAAAGAAAACAATATCTCGGCTTTACAGAGCGATTCTTGCAGAGGAGAAAGTGGAGATACCGCCTTTTTTTTTAAAATGGGGCACGGAATTGGGTGCACATGATTATATGCATAAAATCAAAAAAATACTGCAACTAACCCACAAATCAGCTATTGACACTTCGACTGTGGAGATGAACTATAAATGCCTCTCCAGATGGTATAGGACACCTGACAAACTTAACAAATTTCACACAGACAACTCACAGAACTGCTGGAGGGGATGCATTAAGCTGGGCACAATGGCTCATATTTGGTGGGAATGCCCAAAAATAAAAACATTTTGGAGAGAGATTCTAAGCCTCATAAAAACAATCACCAACGTTACCATAAAGGAAGATCCTTGGATATGCCTATTTCACGGGACCAGTGATCCAATAAAACAATATACAAAAACACTGATCCCTCAGATGTTAAACGCCGCTAAGGGTCTTATCCCGAAAAAATGGCAATATGAAGAAGCACCAACTAAAAGGGAATGGGCTCTAAGAATGGAGGAAATATATCGCCTTGAAAAGTAGAGATATAACGGAGAGGAAGGAGAGGAAGATGATCTGAAAAAATGGGAAAAATGGCAGACATTTAAACAAACTTGGAAATATGTCGAAACGATTATATAAACCGTAGGTAATAGAAAAACGGTCTGAGATAAAGAAAAGACGAGAGGTATTGGGAAGTAGGGAGGGTGGGACTAGGGGGGGGAAGGCGAGAGAAAGGAAATAGGAAGGGGAAAGGAAAGAGAAAGGGAAGAAAGGGGAAGGAAAAAAAGAATAAAGAGAAAAAAAAAAAAAAAGAAAACCCACACACTATAAAAGAGTAATGAAATCTAAGAGGGATTAAAATAAATATTATATGATAAGTCTCACGATTTAAATTTCTTAGCAATAAAATTCCACAATGATGTAAAATATAACGAGAGATATAAATGACCACAAAGTTGAATAATAATCTCTCGAAAATTGCTGAAGTGGAAAAAAAAAAAAAAAAAAACAAATAAGACAGAAGTTCAAAACTGAGCATGTTAAATACACAAAACATTATGCAAATTAAATGAATACATTCATGATATTTCCCATTGTATAATTCATAAATTATTTTTTTTCTAAATTATTTGTATAGTGTTTTAACAAGAAATTGGACTATGAGAAATTCCAATTTTCAAAAGATATATTTATAAATGATGAGCCATATAACCTGTGATTCAGTGGGCACTGCTATAAAATATTGCTCTCCACTATATCACATTATTTTTTTATAACTTTTATATAGTAGTTATCTGGAAATTCTATTAAAATATATCGCACATAAACCATCTTATGAAAATGATGTTAATTTTTACTTTTAATTTTAGAAATTCAGTCAGTAGTGATCTGTGCTGGAAATGAAGACTTCAAATCTTAGTGAAATGATTCCAGTTTAAACTAGAGCCTGTAGTTTCTGTGACACCAGAAAAAAAGATTCAGATATGTGGCATGACAACTTTCTGGACTAGCCTGTCATATGTGAATGTGTGTTTAAAGGGAAAAGGCATTGTCAGCAAATATACATTATTCACCTTTAAAGTGGTTCTCTGCTTTTACTTACTGCCCCTTAAGCATAATCCTGGAATGTGGTAAAGTAATAACCAGTGGTGGCCATGCACCCTAAGGCTCTAATTGGCTTCAGAAATGGGTGGGCTTCAAAATTGGCTTCAAAATGGGTGGGCTCAGGGCGCAGAGCACTGCATCCCGAGCCCACCCACTTGTGTAATGTCTTCCTGCTTCTCCTCCCGGCCAATCAGAAAGCGGGTCTTAAGACTCGATTGGCCGGGAGGAAAAGCGACCAGATTGGCTGGTAAGAGAAGCAGTGTCGACGATCGCCCCCCCTAAAAAAGTTTAAGCACCAGCTGCCACTGGTAATAACTATTACTGTTTTGGAAATAAAATGAAGCCTTGGCCCTGTATGCCACACTGCTAAAAGTATAACTAAACACAAAACTTTTTTTTTTAGTTTTGGATAGAGTGGAGAGTGATTAGAACATTTGTATTTTTTTTTTTATAGCAGCAGCTACTACAGTAATTTCCTTTTTCCAGAGAAGTCACACAGGTGTGGAATATGTATTACAAGCTGGACCAATGTAACTATGCAAAAAAATCCATACTTTGCTTTCAGCTTTAACATATTTACCTGGAATTCTGCTTTAAAGACTAACATGTACTAAAAGAAATATGAGGACTGCTAATGATGTGATCTTTATTTCCTGGCTGTGTCTGTCCACAATTCTTATAGCTTGTAAAGTCCCCCCCCCCCCCCCATGTTATTGTATTCTGACAGTGGGTAGACTTCGCCACCATTAGAATACAGTAATTAGCGCTGCAGGCTATAGCCAGAAAGCACTGATCAAGCAGGGAAAATCCGCCAAGGCAGTTGTACAGAAGTCAACATTGGTAACAATATAGTAGCTGAAGTAAACTGACTCATCAGCATGAGACTTGGGCCTTTTTGCTTTGTACTACACATCAGGCATTATACTGTGTGACTAATGTGTGTATGGCTATAAATGTTGTAGTGTATTATGAGCTGTGTTGCAATACAGGGTGGATTATACCCTTACAGTTTTTGTTTTGTATATAATAGGGTATATTTTTTTTAACATAAACAATAGCCCCTTAAAACACATAACTGTCTCCACTGACACAAATTCTAGTGTAACACACTGCACTGTTACTGATTGCAGGATGTAAATTAACCACAAGATGGCAGTGTTCTGCAATTTAGTTATTCAGACTTTAAAGTGGTTGTATACCCTAAAAATTAACTTGCACCTACAGGTAAGCCTAGATTAAGGCTTACCTGTAGGTACAAGAAATATCTCCTAAACCTGCACGGTTTAGGAGATATTTGAAAAGAACGTTTTACAACGTTGTCTACGGCGCATGTGCGCCGTAGACAACGGTGCATTTACAGGGTTAATCCCCATCTTCAACTGCGGCTCACCACAGTTGAAGTGTCCAGCGCGCATGCGCGGAGCGACGTCCTCGCCGCTCTGGCCAATCACAGCGCCGCAGCGGCGCTGTGATTGGCCGGAGCGGCGATACCCGGAAGGGTATCTGTTTTGAGATGGATGCGGCCGGAGGGGGAGAAGAACACGGCGTCGGGGGCCCCGATCTAAGGTAAGTGATGCATAATGAGCTAGTATGCTAGTCATACTAGCTCATTATGACTTTCTCTTGCAGGTAGTTACCAAAAAAAAAATGTTTAAGAGGGTATACAACCGCTTTAATAAAGTACAGCAAAGCATTGTTGAACTTATATGCCGATAGCAGGACTTCTGTACCCAGACAAGCTAAATGCAGACTACATTTCCCAAAAGAGCTGGCAAAGGGGTGGGAGCCTATATAATCTAAAGCCTGGGAACTTCTGGGGGAAAAAGGAAGGAGAGTGTGAGCGGGTTAGGACATGTGTGAGACTTCAGTGCAGGAGAGGACCCAGGCCTGGTTGGGTTGCATCGGAGAGCCCGAAAGAGGGACTGCAGATCACTGGCATCACTGAGAGGCAGGAGAGTTGACCCTAAAGGCAGTCGGATTGTGTTATCCACATCACTTCTATCACAGAGGGACTGAGAAAACAAAGGGGCCCCCCAACTAATGCCGCGTACACACGGTCGGAATTCTCATCGGAAAAAGCTCTGATAGTTTTCCCGTCTGAATTCCGACGGAATTTCGCTCAAACGGTCTTGCCTACACACGGTCACACCAAATTCCGACGGTCAATAACACCACGCCTTAAAAAACGTTCGACTGCACTATAAAAGGGAAGTTTAATGCTTCTGAGCATGCGTTGAATTGTTTCCGAGCATGCGTCGGAATTTTGCGTGTTGGAATTGCATACACACGATCGGAAAATCCGAAAGGTTTTCCCTCGGAAAAATTAAGAACAGGTTGTCACGTACCTGGTGGTGCGAGCCCGAATTGCAGAGGGAGGCCTCCCTTGCGGCTCCCACTCCTGGTTCCCTAGTAGGGTGACAGGAGACCCAGGAGTGAGGAGGTGCACGGGTGCCTGGCAGGATCAACAGACCAGTGGAGCGGCGCGAGGTCAACTCAGCGGACAAGGTGAGTAGACTGGGTCCAAAGGTAGGTCGGATCAGGAAAGCAGACTGGACAGCAGAGCAGGCCGGATCAGCACAGGCAGACAGGATCAGCAAAGCAGACTGGACAGCAGAGCAGGCTGGGTCAGCATGGACAGACTGGATCAGCAAGGCAGACTGGACAGCAGAGCAGGCCGGATCAGCACAGGCAGACAGGATCAGCAAAGCAGACTGGACAGCAGAGCAGGCTGGGTCAGCATGGACAGACTGGATCAGCAAGGCAGACTGGACAGCAGAGCAGGCCGGATCAGCAAAGGCGGACAGGATCAGCAAAGCAGAATGGACAGCAGAGCAGGCTGGCTCAGCATGGACAGACTGGATCAGCAAGGCAGACTTAACAGCAGAGCAGGCCGGATCAGCACAGGCAGACAGGATCAGCACAGGCAGACAGGATCAGCAAAGCAGACTGGACCTCAGAGCAGACTGGATCAGCACAGGTAAGCTGGATTAGCAGAGCAGACAGGACCTCAGAGCAGACTGGATCAGCACAGGTAAACTGGATCAGCAAAGCAGACAGGACCTCAGAGCAGACTCGATCAGCACAGGTAAGCTGGATCAGCAAAGCAGACAGGACCTCAGAGCAGACTGGATCAGCACAGGTAAACTGGATCAGCAAAGCAGACAGGACCTCAGAGCAGACTGGATCAGCACAGGTAAGCTGGATCAGCAAAGCAGACAGGACCTCAGAGCAGACTGGATCAGCACAGGTAAACTGGATCAGCAAAGCAGACAGGACCTCAGAGCAGACTGGATCAGCACAGGTCAACTGGATCAGCAAAGCAGACAGGACCTCAGAGCAGACTGGATCAGCACAGGTAAACTGGATCAGCAAAGCAGACAGGACCTCAGAGCAGACTGGATCAGCACAGGTAAACTGGATCAGCAAACAGACTGGTTCTCAGAGCAGACTGGATCGTCAGAACAGGCCGGGTCGGGTATCAGGCTGGCAGCAAGGTACAAGTGGGTTAGGCAGAAGGATGGTCACAAACAAGCCAAGGTCGTGTGCAGGCAGACAGATGGATAGTCACAGACAGGCCGGGTCAACACAGGTCAGAGGTATCAGGATCAAGTTACAGGCACCACAACGCTGTAGAGCAGACAGCGGGGACCGTCTGCTCTGGCCGGATTTAAATAGCCTACCTGGCGCCAACAAGAGCGCGCGCCTGTCTACCTGCGCGTGCTGGGGCGGCCAGGGTTCAGGTTTCTGGCAGGATCTTCATGACACAGGTTCTCAATCCAAAGTTCGTCGGAAATTCCGACAGAAAAAGACCGATGGGCATACACAAGGTTGGAAAATCCAATGAAAAGCTCCCATCGGACTGTTTCCATCGGAAATTCCGACCATGTGTACACGGCATAAGAGTCCTTCCTTCGCTCTGCTAAGACTACAGACTGGGTGAGAGAGTTCCATAACGCAAACCATCACAAGCTACAAGTGATTCTGTTGTTTCCAGTTGTTTCAGTTTAGTACACCTTGCATCACAGTTTGCCACACTGAGACACAGACTTCCTAGCCCATTCAGTACTTTGGCCTTCTGCTTAGTGTCTCCATATTGCTCTTAAATCGCAGGACTCTTGCTACAGTACATGTTTCCCTGCAGACAGGAATACTGTTAGTACCTCACCTCAAGCTTCTTCCATCTGTAAAGGAATTTGGTTCATCAGACTAGTTCACCACCTACAGGGCTTCAATTCTGCTGAAGTCTCTTTCCGCCCCATTCTCAACTTTAGCCATTCTACATTCATCTTCAGTGTTTTTTTTTTTTTCAAAACTCTTTATTACAAATTTTTCTTACATGTTAATTTACATAATTTATATTTTGTTTTACTTTAGCATCTTAAACTTTACATTTACTTCCTTTTTCATATTCACTCATTCTTAACTCTCATACCATCCCTTCACATTCATACAATGGTCATCATTATTATCTTCCAATTATTATTCACACTATACTGTATTTTCACATCTTCCTATATCTTCAACTGAATGGTTAAGTACGATCCATTCCACTTTGCCCATATTTTTTCATATTTTGAAGCATTTCCTCTTTGTTCATACATTACTCTCTCATGTGGTAAAACCTGATTTACTGCTCCCACCCATTGACTGAGTGTCGGTGGAATTGGCTGGATGAAAATAAAGCCTCTTGCAGAAATATCTTGGTGTATGTAGACAATCTCTCCTCTTGTAATATACAATATGTAACATCGTGTGCAGTTTGGCGCAGCCATTCTCCCCATTCTATACAACCTATTAGGACCAAGGTAAGTCTGATGTATTATATTTAACTGAATTATTCTATTATTCATTGCTGGTGATACTTTCAAGTGAGAAGAACAGATTTCACCACAGTCCTGATCAGTAATATCTGGGATAACTTCCTGCCATTTATCCCTTTCCCCCACTGGTTGATCACTTATTTTACATTCCAGAAGATATAAATATAATTTTGATATTAATCCCTTTGGTCCCTGTGTTTTCAGGATCCCTATAAGGGGATATTTAGATATTTTAAGTTTATCCCTACCAAACTGCGCCTGTAATATATGTCGCAACTGCAAGTATTTATAGAACTGTCTACTCGAGAGGTTATATTGCTTACACAAGTTCTCATAAGATCGTATTATATTTTTATCATATATCTGTCCAATTGTTATAACCTTTTTCTGTTTTCAGGATTCACTGTCCTCAAATACTTCTAACTGTTCAAATGTTAGGTTATTCCACAGGGCAGTTTCTGGCGGGATATCAGTAAATCCTGTCAGTTTTTTGCCTCCTTCCATACTGATCTAGCCAGCATCAGAATATGTATTTTTACTCCCATTTTCTTCCATTCAGTTGTTTCCAGACCCACCAGGAGATCGTTTACTTGCATCTAATTAATAAGTATTGTTCCACCCCCATTTCTTGTTCCTGTGTTACCCAGGTTCTTAAATGTTTTAATTGACCTGCAAGATAGTATAAATATAGATCTGGCAATGCCAGCCCTGCTGGTATTTTAGGTCGCTGTAACATAGTAAGCTTAATTTTACATCTACCTTGTGCCCAAATAAGCGTTGTATTTTGGGAATTTTATTTTTTAAATATCTGTTTTGGTATCCTTACTGCAGAGTCTGAAAAATTGTATCCATATCTCCAGTTTATTTTTAACATAGTCCAGCAGGGGGTATACATATATATATATATATTGGCTTTCAGTGCTCTAGCTGGGTCCAAGGTAAAATGTATTCCTGCCTCCATTAAAGATGTCTGAGCATCTCCAATATATAATATAATATCATCGACATGTAGACCTATATGCTCAATCCTTCCCCCCAACATGATCCCCCTATAGTTTTTTGATTGCCTAAATCTATTTGCCAATACTTCTATCGCAATGGAAAATAGCTGAGGGGATATAGGCCTTGTTCCCTATATAGCCTTATAGTGGGGGATAATAATCCATTTATCAACAAATTTGAGCATGGTTGTTTATATAATATTCTAATTCAATTTCTAAATCTCTCCCCAAACCCACTTTTCTTCAATGATGCCTGCAGGAACTCCCATTCTATAGAGTCGAATGCCTTGACAGTATGCAAAGATGCCAAGGCACTCGTCTCTGGTGCAAACCCCCTCAACTGTGCCATTAATTGTGTTCTTCTTATATTATTTGAGGTAGACTTCCCCGGCATAAACCCAGTTTGATCATCACTAACAATAGACAGAATTACTCCATTAAGCCTCTTAGCTAATATTTTTGCCAGCACTTTATAATCTATATTTAATAGGGAGATTGGTCTGTGTGATGCACAGTCACTTCTATCCTTATCTGGCTTTGGTATTAATACTACTGTTGCATCATACATAGAAGATGCCATCTATCCCCGTTGAAAAATCTCCCTAAACAACCTCCAACGGTATACCATCTGGTCCTGGGGACTTTCCCTTTCCCAAAGAAAAGATGGCTTCACGTACTTCCTTCTCCTCTATTTCTTGCTCCATCATCTTTTTGTTCCTCCGTTAATTTAAGAAATAATAGATCATCCAGGTATTTCTCTACTTCTTCCTCTGTACATTTCAGCGTTGATGTGTACATATCAGTGTAATATTTATAAAAACTCATGAGTATGTCATCTGCTGCACTGGCCTCTTCCCCTTTCCCATTTCTCACTTTTGATATCACCAGTGACAATGCAATGATTGTTGTTTTATCAAAAAGTTCAACATTTTATTAGCCTGATGTCCCTGCTCAAAGTTTTTTTGTTTTAAGAAGAACCTTTTATGTTTGGCTGGTGCAATGCTTTCCTGATGGCTCCTTGTCAGCACAGCTGGGTATAAGCTCCGCCCCCCACGCCTCCAGGACTACAGCCTCGGCGTTCTTCTTTTTTCTATGCGCAGGACCTAGGTGTCCTCCTCTACCTGGCTGGTCTAGATGGCTGGCCGTCCATCCGTCCATGTGTGGATTAGACTGGACGCTGTCCCTGGTGTCTCGGCTAAATTACCCATAATCCAAGGAGCCCTGCTGCTGGTCCTCGGGGCGGCTTTTGTCAGGGCTAACAGCATGTTTATTATGTCTACAATTCCCTTGGTTTGTGTACATTGCAGAATATTATTGTAATTCTGTTGAAAATTCCTACCTTTTTTGTCATGACAGTATGTATCCCACTGGCTCAAGCAGCCAGGGATAAGGATGACACCTAATAGGATGTCACATTCAATAAACACATTGTCAATACACTCTAAAGGAGTGGTTTCTGCTCACCCTTTGAAAGGGTTATTTGCTCTGGCAATGAGAAGCTGCTTAGCCATACCAGGTGAAACAGTCCATTTACCGAATTTCCGGATGAACATGACTGCCTAATTCTGCTTTGTTCAAGCAACCAAGAATAAGGATGACGACACCTAACAGGTTGTCACATTCATTACGCCTGTGGTCAATACACTCTAAAGGAGTGTTTCCATTCACTATGTGACGGGGTCATATATGGTGCCAATGAGTAGTCCCAGAACCTCCTCAGGCAAATTAACCCTTGTCAGCTTCTTCCCAAGTAGGGGTGAAGGAATATGTGATTCCTACTTTGTTCAGGCAGGCTATGATTAAGATGATGGTGACCAAGTTGTCAAAATTAAGCATACGGTCAAGACACTCTAAAAGAATTACTGAATTCATCTTCTGCAAGGGCCATCTATTCTGGCAATGTCCAGTCTTCTGTTCAGGGCCTTCTCAAGCCAATCAATCCTCTTCAGTCTCTTCTGCACAGGAAGATGAGGAGCTTTGTCCAGATTGGTATGGTTGGTGAAATGCCTTTAAATAGAAGTGACGTTTTGGAAGTATTTTGAAGTACCTCCAGAGGACAGCTTGACAATTCTCTTATGTTGGATGAATCAAGTGCTCATTCAACAAGATTGGAGTATGTTGTCACAGCAGGATTTGAAGTTAAAGGAGACCGAAAAACTCAAGAGTCAGTTTCCACGCTCACTCTCACTCCAGAGAGGTTAGCTTCTGCATTTCTGGCTGGGAGTCTAGGAAAAACTGGGAAGCTAACGCAGTAAGTCAGTAAAGAGTTCCATGTCAGGATGCTTTCTGTTATTTTGGGATTGTGCCTCCCAAATACATGTCTTAGGGGCACTATGTAGCTTCTCTGTGCACATAGATACGGCTTTGGTGATTGACACGTGGTTCATTAAGGCAAGCATTTTAGGCCATATTTGGAGATCTTCTATCCTTCACGTCTCAGATTGAGCCATAAAAATTGCCTCGCTCCAGCAGCTTAGGTAGGCTCAGTTTAACTCTCGCTCCCGTTCAAGTCGGGTTTCTGGACCAGTGGCCTAAACTTGTGGTTGAAGAAACTAAATTGTCTGCAATATTCCGGGGTAAGACTGTGGCCTACATTTGGAAACAAAGCTGTCTCTCCCTTCTGAAGGAAGTTTCTCTATTTCTAGAATCTGCCCAAGTCAATCTTCTGCAGCTATCTGCAGCCTATGTGCCTGGTCAGAAGAATCTTCAGGCAAACTATTTGTCCAGGACAAGTCTGGATGACAATGAATGGTCCAGACTACTGCAAGTCTTTCAAAAACTAACAGAGCTTGGTATTTTTCTTCCAGAGGTAGACCGCTTACATCCCCAGTCAACACCACGTTGCTGAAGTTCCATTCCAGGGCCTAGAATCTGCAAGCAATCGGGGTGGAGGTGCTGACTGCAGAGTGGATCTCCAAGACAGCTTATGCCTTTCTGCTGCTCCCTCTGATTCTCAGCTTTCAGCTGAGGCTGTGGCGGGGGAAGGTAACACTTCTGGTGATGATCCCAGTTTGGTACCCTTTTGTTTATCCTTATAAGTGTTAAAGCAGTGTTCCGGCCATAATTTTAAATTTTTTGTTACATTCTTAATATTATTACAATATAGATGCATTAATAAATATCATTAGATGCCGAAAGGAATAATTGCTCAACAACAACCAAAAACAAATCACACCCCCAAGAAAAAAAAACAACAACATAAACATAACAATAAACAACATTACAAACACATTAACTCAATACACAACACGATACATATACAAAAATACACAAAAACAAAACAAAAACTAAAAACAAAAACACAAAAAGAAAAAAAAATAAAAAAAAAAATTAAAAAAAACAAATAAAAAACAAGAAAACACCAGACACCGACAAAAAATCAAACACCAAATAAAAAAACACACAACAAATCCAAATAAAAAAATACAAATTCAATCAAAAACACCAAAACCAAAATAAACTATCAAAAAGACAACAACCAAATTCAAAAAAAATCCAAAACACTGAAATACTCTACAACAAACAAAATAAAAAAAACAACCAGAAACATTAAAACAAAAACCATATCACACAACAAATCATGAAAAAACCTAAAAATAAACACAAAATAACGAAAAAAAATAAAAAACAAAAAAACACAACTACCCGAACAAAGAAAGATATAGCCAAAAGAAAATAACATCTACACAAACATCAACACGAAATAAACCAAAAAATTCAAAAAACAACAAAGGACATAAAAAATGATAAAAAAGAAAAAACAACAAATCATACAATACGAATAAATAGAGGGGGAAATCACTCAAGGACAATAAAAACAGTCCACAAAATCACGGGTAAAATAAAAGCGCGAATAATTAAACAAAATAGCATCAACAAAAAACAGCACATCAACCATAAACTACAACAAAGTACAAAACATTACGACAAAATAAAAAACAAAATAGGAACAAAAAAAAACAAAACAAAAATTAAAAAGTAAACAGAAAATCACAAGGTCAAGAAACAAACAACACATAAATACCAAACCCTGGCTCAGAATAACTGACGATTACTCAAAAAAGCACATAACAAAAAAACAATAATAGATCACTATAACATAGCAACGACATAATCCAACATACATCAACCAAACCAAAATAATATCCACCCAACATAGACAATACACAACCACGCATAAAAAACTAAAAACCAGAAAATAAAGACCCATAACCACAATAACAAGTACTACCAAAAAACAACATAGAAACAAACCAAAGTCCTGATTATAACCTCCCAGGCAATCAAATATACACCTAAACAGTATTACTGAAAAAAACCTAACAAATAAACACAATACACCACACAGGAAGACAAGACATACAACAACCCCACACCTAAAACAAATAAAACAACCCCAACCCCACTAAAACCCAAGTACATGAACAAGAAAATAACACTAAAATAACTACACCAAAAACAACTCTAAACCACAAACAAACCCACCAAAACGCACAATCAACTGCCAACCACACAAAAACACAAACATATGGGAAACACCTACTCGCAAGAACTAAAAAAAACAAAAAAAAATACACAAAAATCAACAATAGAAAAACTAAACATACAAGAAAAAACAACAAAAAAAAAACCAAAAAAAAAGCTAACAAAAATAAATAAAAACAAAAAAACAATAACAAAAACAACCAAAGACAAAAATGATAAGACAAAAGAGACCAAAAAAATAAACATAAAAAAAAAAAAAACACAAAAAATAAAAATGCAAAAACTTCACAACAAAAACAAAACACATAAATTCAACCAAAAAAAAAAAATAAAAAACAACATACGAAAACTAAACACAATAATACCACAACAAAAAAAAGCCAAAACCACACAACAAAACACAAGAAAACTCCCAAACTAAAAATATAAAAAAATAATAACAAAAAAACCACAAAAATCAATAAACAAGACAAAAAAAACCAAACAAGACCAAAAAAAAAAAAATGATAGAAAAAAACAAATAAAAACACACAACCCCAAAAAACAAAAAAAAAATAATACCAAACAAATGACCAACACCAAAAACAAAAAAAAAATGATAAACCCAAAAGAAAAAAACACACGCCACACAACCACCCACCATAACCCCCCCCCCCACCCACCCCCCCACACCCCCTCCCGCCACCCACCCCCACCAAACCCAACACAACAACCCGAAACAAAAAACAATATAGATGCATTCATAAATATCATTAGATGCCGATCTGTTCAGTATTCAATTAATAAACGTACAGAATATTGTCTGAGCGATCTTGTGGCCGTTTCCATCTTGTCTATTGGCATGTGAAGCCCAGTTGTTTGCTCCTTCTGGTTTTCGATGAGAGAGGTGCATGCTGGGTAACCAGCATGCACCTCTCTATCTCGAGCATGCGCAGTTAAACGGCGCTCGTATCGCTGTTAGTTTGTATAGTTGCCATAACAACGGGCTGCGACGGAGGAAGGTCCCGCCCCGTAGTTATGACAACTAAGATAACAGAATAAATCGCGTCATTACCTGTATGGAAATAACAAGATTTTTAAACACAGTAATGCCCACAGGACTCCTGGGAAATGATGACACTCATTTCCCAGGAGGCCAGGCAAGTCAGGAACAGAAGTAAGACCACCGCAGAATAGGAAGTAGGCAGATTAGGAAATCTGCCTAGCAACAGGGTCTTACAGGAAAGTGAAATTTATTTTTTTAACTAAATGATTTTTAGTACATTAAAAGGAAGCTATTGATGTAAAATTTATTTTTAGGGTGGACCTACACTTTAAGGATTAACTCCCCCTGTAAGATCAAATCTTCTCCAAAGACCCATTCATCCAGCATCCTACAGGCTCAGGCTGATGGCCTGGGTCTAGAGAGGCAGAGGCTAATGGATTTTGAATGCTCTGTGAAGATTGTAAATACTCTTTTGAAAACAAGAAAGGACAGCGCTAACCGTGCCTATAGTAGAATGTGGCATAAATTCCCAGTATTATTGCTGATCAAGTTTTTACGCTGGTCTCTTCAGAAGTCTGTTCTGAAATGCCTGCAGGCATGTCTTGATTTAGGTCTATGCCTTCACCGGCATACAGTGGGAATCCAACACTTAATTATACTGTTTTTCAAGATGCAATTTGGTTGAAACCTTGGATTGTTGTTTCCGAAATGGGATCTCCAATTGCTGTTGGATGTTATTGCATCAGATGCCTTCCACCACCCTGTGATACCTCTCACTGAAAACTCCTTCACTGGTGGCAATAACCTCAGCCAAAAGAGTCAGCATTTGTGGCTTTGGGGTTTAAAGAACCCATACTTGCATACTTCTAGACAGGGTGGTACTCATGCCAATGCTCAAATTTTGTGCCTGAACTGACCTTCAGAGTCCATATCACATAAGAGGTTGTCCTCCTACGTTCCTTTTGGGGAGTACTCAAGAAATTAGCCCATTGGATGTGGGCCAAGCTTTAAAATTTTTAATCAAGGCGACTTCTGCCATCAGGAAGTCGGAGCATCTGTTTGTCATTCCAGGTGGAACACATAATGTTTGTTTGGCTTTCAGCAAGATTTTTGCCTCTTGGTTGGTAAAGCTCATCTCCTTGGCCTACAAGTTGAAAGGGTTGGCTGTGCCAGGAGTAGGGATGAGCCGAACACCCCCGGGTTCGGTTCGCACCAGAACCTTCGAACCGACCGAAAGTTCGCGCGAATTTTCGAACCCTATACGTTATAATGGACGCGAACGTTCGAAATCAAAAGTGCTAATTACAACGGCCAATATGCATGTTAATGTCATAAAACAGGTTTGGGGACCCGGGTCCTGCCCCAGGGGACATATACCAATGCAAAAAGAACTTTTAAAAACTAACGTTTTTTCGGGAGCAGTCATTTTAATGATGCATAAAGTGAAAAAAAAAAAGTGAAATTTTCCTTTAAATATGGTACCTGGGGGGTGTCTAAAGTATGCCTGTGAAGTGGCATGTGTTTCCCGTGTTTAGAACTGTCCTTGCACAAAATGACATTTGTAAAGGAAAAAAAGAAGCCATTTAAAACCACTTGCGGCTTTAGGTTTGTTCTTAAGTAGAATCTGAACAGGTACATTATGAAGTGTAGCTCCATCCCAAAAAAATCTATTTTTAAGCTTTTTGGAGAACATAGGGAGGGGTTATCACCCCTGTAACATTTGCTGTCTTTGCACATCTGTTCAGAACATGTCACCTAACTTTCCGTCCCAATGACAAATGTTTTTGGAAAAAGTGGGGTTTTAATTGAAACAAGGATTGGTGATAAAGTATCAGTAGAGAGGAGATACCTTTTTCCCAAATTAAATCTAACAGGATAGAATTTCCCTTCCTAGGGGTAGATTTCCTCTCACTTCCTGTTTTCCATTTGCAAGTAGGAGTCGTTTGTAAGTTGGATGTTTGAAAGTAGGGGCCTGGCGTATATACTCTGCAGAAATTTGCCCTATTAGATGTTGGTGTAGCCACAAGACTGGTGGGCACAGGAATGGGCCCTGCTGTGAGTTAATATATCAAGATTTGTAATTGCATGCACCTGTTGAACAGGGCAGAAAAATTGGGGGTGGTGGTGGTGGTGGACGGTGTTGCCACAAGACTGTAAGCTCTCACAGTTACTCTTGGTGGGCGCAGGAATGGGCCCTGCTGTGAGTTATTAGATCAAGATTTGTAATTGCAAGCACCTGATGAACAGGGCAGAAAAATTGGGCCTTTGGCGGTGGTGGTGGACGGTGTTGCCACAAGACTGTAGGCCCTCATAGTTACTCTTGGTGGGCGCAGGAATGGGCCCTGCTGTGAGTTATTAGATCAAGATTTGTAATTGCAAGCACCTGATGAACAGGGCAGAAAAATTGGGCCTTTGGCGGTGGTGGTGGACGGTGTTGCCACAAGACTGTAAGCTCTCACAGTTACTCTTGGTGGGCGCAAGAATGGGCCCTGCTGTGAGTTATTAGATCAAGATTTGTAATTGCATGCACCTGTTGAACAGGGCAGAAAAATTGGGGGTGGTGGTGGTGGTGGACGGTGTTGCCACAAGACTGTAAGCTCTCACAGTTACTCTTGGTGGGCGCAGGAATGGGCCCTGCTGTGAGTTATTAGATCAAGATTTGTAATTGCAAGCACCTGATGAACAGGGCAGAAAAATTGGGCCTTTGGCGGTGGTGGTGGACGGTGTTGCCACAAGACTGTAAGCTCTCACAGCTACTCTTGGTGGGCGCAGGAATGGGCCCTGCTGTGTGTTATTAGATCAAGATTTGTAATTGCAAGCACCTGATGAACAGGGCAGAAAAATTGGGCCTTTGGCGGTGGTGGTGGACGGTGTTGCCACAAGACTGTAGGCCCTCATAGTTACTCTTGGTGGGCGCAGGAATGGGCCCTGCTGTGAACTATTAGATCAAGATTTGTAATTACCCGCCCTGTTAAACAGGGGCTGAAAAATTGTGCCTTAGGCACTGGTGCTGGTGCCACAACACTGCAACCCCTCACAGATACTGTACTTGGAGCACAGCAGTCACACGTGTTGCGAAGCATTTTTTTTAAAAATTGTAATTACCCGCCCCTGTTAAACAGGGGCTGAAAAATTGTGCCTTAGGCACTGGTGCTGGTGCCACAACACTGCAACCCCTCACAGATACTGTACTTGGAGCACAGCAGTCACACGTGTTGCGAAGCATTTTTTAAAAAAATTGTAATTACCCGCCCCTGTTAAACAGGGGCTGAAAAATTGTGCCTTAGGCACTGGTGCTGGTGCCACAACACTGCAACCCCTCACAGATACTGTACTTGGAGCACAGCAGTCACACGTGTTGCGAAGCATTTTTTAAAAAAATTGTAAGTACACGCCCCTGTTAAACAGGGGCTGAAAAATTTGCCTTAGGCACTGGTGCTGGTGCCACAACACTGCAACCCCTCACAGATACTGTACTTGGAGCACAGCAGTCACACGTGTTGCGAAGCATTTTTTTAAAAAATTGTAAGTACACGCCCCTGTTAAACAGGGGCTGAAAAATTTGCCTTAGGCACTGGTGCTGGTGCCACAACACTGCAACCCCTCACAGATACTGTACTTGGAGCACAGCAGTCACACGTGTTGCGAAGCATTTTTTTATAAAAATTGTATGTACACGCCCCTGTTAAACAGGGGCTGAAAAATTGTGCCTTAGGCACTGGTGTGGTGGCATGGATCATTGAGGAGGAGGAAGAGGATAGTCAGTGAACATAAGAGGACAGTCACTCAGCATCAGCATAGGCAGTCTTGAAGGGATGTGATATTAAAAATTATTCGGTTATATCCGCCTCAGGTGCCTGGTAGCTGGTGGTGATCCAAGACTGATTCATTTTGATGAAGGTCAGTCGATCAACCGAGGCGGTGGACAGGCGCACCCTATGATCGGTGACAAATCCTCCAGCAGCACTGAATGTGCGTTCGGAAAGAACGCTGGAGGCAGGACAGGCCAGTAGCTCAATTGCATACTGTGCAAGCTCTGGCCAGTGATCCATCCTCAGGACCCAGTAAGCCAGAGGATTTTCGGTGGGAAAGGTGTCCAAGTCTGACCTTGCCCCAAGGTATTCCTGCACCATGTATATCAGACGCTGGCGATGGTTGCTGGAACCGATCATACCTTGGGGCTGCGGACTAAAAAATTGTCTGAACGCATCGGTCAGACGTCCACCTTCCCCACCGCTCCTTCTGCTACTGACCGAAGCCTCAGCAACTCGTCGCCCAGGACCAGGAGTTTGTAGCCTCCCAGTTTCTGGGAACGCGTTGCACAGACCTTTCTGCAAGGCCTCCCTGAGATGTCTCATCCTCTGCTCCCTCTGCGACGGCAAGATAAGGTCCGCAACCTTACCCTTGTACCGCGGATCAAGGAGAGTGGCCAGCCAGTAATGGTCCCTCTCCTTGATCCGAAGAACACGAGGATCCTTCCGCAGGCTTTGCAGGATCAGGGAGGCCATGCAGCGTAGGTTAGCTGAGGCATTCGGTCCGGAGTCTTCTGGGTCACTGAGGATGACATGATCGCCAGCCACCTCCTCCCAGCCACGTACAAGTCCACTGGTTTGTTGGGACTGTACATCATCCCTAAAAGACTGCTGCTGCTGATGCTGAGTGCCAGGCTCCACCTCCATGCTCACACAATCCTCCTCCTCCTCCTCCTCCTCATCCTCTTCCTGTGTGATGGGTGGGACAGAAGGAACACTGTCCGGATAAAGGGGGCCTTGAGAGGCAAGGAAGTCCTCCTCTTCCTGCCTCTGTTCTGCCTCAAGTGCCCTGTCCATTATCCCACGCAGCGTATGCTCCAACAGGTGGACAAGAGGGACAGTGTCACTGATGCATGCACTGTCACTGCTCACCATCCTCGTGGCCTCCTCAAATGGTGAGAGGACAGTGCATGCATCCCTGATCATGCTCCACTGACGTGGGGAAAAAAAACCAAGCTCCCCTGACCCTGTCCTGGTGCCATAGTCGCAAAGGTACTCATTGATGGCCCTCTGCTGCGTGTGCAGTCGCTGCAGCATGGCCAACGTTGAGTTCCACCTGGTGGGCATGTCACATATTAGGCGGTTCTTGGGCAGGTTCAGCTCCTTTTGCAGCTCAGTCAGCCGAGCACTGGCATTATAAGATCGGCGGAAATGCACACAGACTTTCCTGGCCTGCCTCAGGACATCCTGTAAGCCTGGGAACCTGCCCAAGAACCGCTGCACCACCAGGTTGAGGACGTGAGCCATGCAGGGCACATGGGTGAGCTGCCCCTGTCACAGGGCGGAGAGGAGGTTGGTGCCATTGTCAGAAACGACCATTCCTTGCTTAAGCTGACGTGGCGTCAACCACCTCTCGGCCTGCCCCTGCAGAGCTGCCAGAACCTCTGGCCCAGTGTGGCTCCTGTCCCCCAAACACACCAGCGCAAGCACGGCATGGCATCTTTTTGCCTGCGTACTTGCGTAGCCCCTTGTACGCCTACGGAGCACCGCTGGTTCCAAGGACAGAGCACTGGAGGAAGAAGAAGAGGAGGGGGGGGTGGAGGAGAGAGGTGTGTCACAACCAGTAGCAGTAGTAGCGTTTTGGAGGCGTGGTGGCGGAACAACCTCCAACACTACTGCACCTTGTCCTGCATCCCTCCCAGCTGCCAATAGAGTGACCCAATGGGCCGTGAAAGAAAGGTACCGTCCCTGTCCATGCCTGCTGGACCATGAGTCAGCGGTAATATGCACCTTACCGCTGACCGCCCTGTCCAGCGAGGCATGGACATTGCCCTCCACATGCCGGTAGAGAGACGGAATCGCCTTCCGTGAGAAAAAGTGGCGTTTGGGAACCTGCCACTGAGGAACCGCACATTGAACAAACTCACGGAAGGGGGCCGAGTCTACCAACTGAAAAGGCAGCAGTTGAAGTGCTAGCAATTTAGCCAAGCTAGCATTCAACCGCTGGGCATGTGGATGGCTGGGAGTGTACTTCTTTCTACGGTCCAGCAGCTGGGGCAGGGAAATTTGCCTGCTGCAATCGGATGTCGGTGTACTGCAAGTACTTGGTTGTGACACACCTAATTCTACACCTTCAGTCCTCTCAGAGCAGCTTTCAGAGAGGACTGAAGGTGTAGTGGGGATGGAGATCCCAGCTGATGAGGAGCAAGGAGAGGTCCGCTTAGTTCTTTGGTGTGGGTCTTTTATGTGTGCCTGCCAACGAGCTGCATGGCAGGTCGACATATGTCTGGTCATGCTTGTGGTGCCCAAGCGGCTGATGTTTTGGCCACGCGAGATACGCTTGAGACAAATATTGCAAATAGCAGTGGTGCGATCTGATGCACTCGTCTCAAAAAAGGCCCACACCAAAGAACTTTTCTGATAACGTGCAGAGGCAGCGCCCTGCACAGGCGGAGCTCTGCGGTGTTGTACAGTTGCTGTGCTGGCCTCTACCTGGCCTCCAGGGGGCATCCTGCCTCGTTGGACATGTGACGCCGCATCCTCCTCCTCCTCCTCCTCGTCCTCCTCCTCATCCTCTCTCCCTTCAGGCACCCACGTGGAGTCAGTGACCTCATCATCCCCTCCCTCTTCACCACTAGAGCAAACCTGGCAGTAAGCTGCAGCTGGTGGAACAGTACTGCCAGATTCCTCAAGCTGGGTATCATCATCCGAGCCTTCGAATCGTTGGGCATCCTCCTGGAGCATGTACCCAACACTGTGCTCAAAGAGTTCGGGGGACTCCTCAGGAGGACATGGTGGGTCTAGGGAAGGGGTGGCTGATGATGCTCTGCCAGTACCCTGAGCCTGGGTGAGAGAGGATGAGGAGGATGAGGAGGGCTTGGTCATCCATTCTACCAAGCCTTCAGCATGATGCGGCTCCACATGTCCAGCTGCCGAAAACAAAGACGCGCGTGTCCCATGGCCACGTGCTGATGACGATGCACGACCACGTCCACGGCCACGGCCACGGCCACGGCCACGTCCACTAGAAACAGAGCCTGCCTGCCCTGTGTTCTTGGCTCTGCACGCTCTGCCTCCCCTTGGCGGTCTTCCAGCCATTGTAGTCGGTAGTCCTGTGGGTGCTGCTGAGAAGAATATATAGGAGCTCTGTGTGATGCCACTAACACACTAGAAGTCCTATGGGTGCTTCTGCAAAGAAAATAGAGGAGCTCTGTGTGATGCCACTAACACACTAGAAGTCCTGTGGGTGCTGCTGAGAAGAAAATATAGGAGCTCTGTGTGATGCCACTAACACACTAGAAGTCCTATGGGTGCTTCTGCAAAGAAAATAGAGGAGCTCTGTGTGATGCCACTAACACACTAGAAGTCCTGTGGGTGCTGCTGAGAAGAAAATATAGGAGCTCTGTGTGATGCCACTAACACACTAGAAGTCCTATGGGTGCTTCTGCAAAGAAAATAGAGGAGCTCTGTGTGATGCCACTAACACACTAGAAGTCCTGTGGGTGCTGCTGAGAAGAAAATATAGGAGCTCTGTGTGATGCCACTAACACACTAGAAGTCCTATGGGTGCTTCTGCAAAGAAAATAGAGGAGCTCTGTGTGATGCCACTAACACACTAGAAGTCCTGTGGGTGCTGCTGAGAAGAAAATATAGGAGCTCTGTGTGATGCCACTAACACACTAAAAGTCCTATGGGTGCTTCTGCAAAGAAAATAGAGGAGCTCTGTGTGATGCCACTAACACACTAGAAGTCCTGTGGGTGCTGCTGAGAAGAAAATATAGGAGCTCTGTGTGATGCCACTAACACACTAGAAGTCCTATGGGTGCTTCTGCAAAGAAAATAGAGGAGCTCTGTGTGATGCCACTAACACACTAGAAGTCCTGTGGGTGCTGCTGAGAAGAAAATATAGGAGCTCTGTGTGATGCCACTAACACACTAGAAGTCCTATGGGTGCTTCTGCAAAGGAAATAGAGGAGCTCTGTGTGATGCCACTAACACACTAGAAGTCCTGTGGGTGCTGCTGAGAAGAAAATATAGGAGCTCTGTGTGATGCCACTAACACACTAGAAGTCCTATGGGTGCTTCTGCAAAGAAAATAGAGGAGCTCTGTGTGATGCCACTAGCACACTAGAAGTCCTGTGGGTGCTGCTGAGAAGAAAATATAGGAGCTCTGTGTGATGCCACTAACACACTAGAAGTCCTATGGGTGCTTCTGCAAAGAAAATAGAGGAGCTCTGTGTGATGCCACTAACACACTCGAAGTCCTGTGGGTGCTGCTGAGAAGAAAATATAGGAGCTCTGTGTGATGCCACTAACACACTAGAAGTCCTATGGGTGCTTCTGCAAAGAAAATAGAGGAGCTCTGTGTGATGCCACTAACACACTAGAAATCCTGTGGGTGCTGCTGAGAAGAAAATATAGGAGCTCTGTGTGATGCCACTAACACACTAGAAGTCCTATGGGTGCTTCTGCAAAGAAAATAGAGGAGCTCTGTGTGATGCCACTAACACACTAGAAGTCCTGTGGGTGCTGCTGAGAAGAAAATATAGGAGCTCTGTGTGATGCCACTAACACACTAGAAGTCCTGTGGGTGCTTCTGCAAAGAAAATAGAGGAGCTCTGTGTGATGCCACTTACACACTAGAAGTCCTATAGGTGCTTCTGGGAAGAAAATATAGGTCTGTGTGATGGGACTAACACACTTCAAGTCCTATAGGTGCTTCTGGGAACAAAATATAGGATCTCTGTGTGATGGGACTAACACACTTCAAGTCCTATGGGTGCTTCTGGGAAGAAAATATAGGTCTGTGTGATGGGACTAACACACTTCAAGTCCTATAGGTGCTTCTGGGAACAAAATATATGATCTCTGTGTGATGGGACTAACACACTTCAAGTCCTATAGGTGCTTCTGGGAAGAAAATATAGGTCTGTGTGATGGGACTAACACACTTCAAGTCCTATAGGTGCTTCTGGGAACAAAATATATGATCTCTGTGTGATGGGACTAACACACTTCAAGTCCTATAGGTGCTTCTGGGAACAAAATATAGGATCTCTGTGTGATGGGACTAACACACTTCAAGTCCTATAGGTGCTTCTGGGAAGAAAATATAGGTCTGTGTGATGGGACTAACACACTTCAAGTACTATAGGTGCTTCTGGGAACAAAATATATGATCTCTGTGTGATGGGACTAACACACTTCAAGTCCTATAGGTGCTTCTGGGAACAAAATATATGATCTCTGTGTGATGGGACTAACACACTTCAAGTCCTATAGGTGCTTCTGGGAAGAAAATATAGGTCTGTGTGATGGGACTAACACACTTCGAGTCCTATAGGTGCTTCTGGGAACAAAATATAGGATCTCTGTGTGATGGGACTAACACACTTCAAGTCCTATAGGTGCTTCTGGGAAGAAAATGTAGGTCTGTGTGATGGAACTAACACACCTCAAGTCCTATAGGTGCCTCTGGGAACAAAATATATGATCTCTGTGTGATGGGACTAACACACTTCAAGTCCTATAGGTGCTTCTGGGAAGAAAATATAGGTCTGTGTGATGGGACTAACACACTTCAAGTCCTATAGGTGCTTCTGGGAACAAAATATAGGATCTCTGTGTGATGGGACTAACACACTTCAAGTCCTATGGGTGCTTCTGGGAAGAAAATGTAGGTCTGTGTGATGGGACTAACACACTTCAAGTCCTATAGGTGCCTCTGGGAACAAAATATATGATCTCTGTGTGATGGGACTAACACACTTCAAGTCCTATAGGTGCTTCTGGGAAGAAAATATAGGTCTGTGTGATGGGACTAACACACTTCAAGTCCTATAGGTGCTTCTGGGAACAAAATATATGATCTGTGTGTGATGGGACTAACACACTTCAAGTCCTATAGGTGCTTCTGGGAACAAAATATATGATCTCTGTGTGATGGGACTAACACACTTCAAGTCCTATAGGTGCTTCTGGGAAGAAAATATAGGTCTGTGTGATGGGACTAACACACTTCAAGTCCTATAGGTGCTTCTGGGAACAAAATATATGATCTCTGTGTAATGGGACTAACACACTTCAAGTCCTATAGGTGCTTCTGGGAACAAAATATATGATCTCCGTGTGATGGGACTAACACACTTCAAGTCCTATAGGTGCTTCTGGGAAGAAAATATAGGTCTGTGTGATGGGACTAACACACTTCAAGTCCTATAGGTGCTTCTGGGAACAAAATATATGATCTCTGTGTGATGGGACTAACACACTTCAAGTCCTATGGGTGCTTCTGGGAAGAAAATGTAGGTCTGTGTGATGGGACTAACACACTTCAAGTCCTATAGGTGCCTCTGGGAACAAAATATATGATCTCTGTGTGATGGGACTAACACACTTCAAGTCCTATAGGTGCTTCTGGGAAGAAAATATAGGTCTGTGTGATGGGACTAACACACTTCAAGTCCTTTAGGTGCTTCTGGGAACAAAATATATGATCTCTGTGTGATGGGACTAACACACTTCAAGTCCTATGGGTGCTTCTGGGAAGAAAATATAGGTCTGTTTGATGGGACTAACACACTTCAAGTCCTATAGGTGCTTCTGGGAACAAAATATATGATCTCTGTGTGATGGGACTAACACACTTCAAGTCCTATGGGTGCTTCTGGGAAGAAAATATAGGTCTGTGTGATGGGACTAACACACTTCAAGTCCTATAGGTGCTTCTGGGAACAAAATATAGGATCTCTGTGTGATGGGACTAACACACTTCAAGTCCTATGGGTGCTTCTGGGAAGAAAATATAGGTCTGTGTGATGGGACTAACACACTTCAAGTCCTATAGGTGCTTCTGGGAACAAAATATATGATCTCTGTGTGATGGGACTAACACACTTCAAGTCCTATAGGTGCTTTTGGGAAGAAAATATAGGTCTGTGTGATGGGACTAACACACTTCAAGTCCTATAGGTGCTTCTGGGAACAAAATATATAATCTCTGTGTGATGGGACTAACACACTTCAAGTCCTATAGGTGCTTCTGGGAACAAAATATATGATCTCTGTGTGATGGGACTAACACACTTCAAGTCCTATAGGTGCTTCTGGGAAGAAAATATAGGTCTGTGTGATGGGACTAACACACTTCAAGTCCTATAGGTGCTGCTGGGAACAAAATATATGATCTCTGTGTGATGGGACTAACACACTTGAAGTCCTATAGGTGCTTCTGGGAACAAAATATATGATCTCTGTGTGATGGGATTAACACACTTCAAGTCCTATAGGTGCTTCTGGGAAGAAAATATAGGTCTGTGTGATGGGACTAACACACTTCAAGTCCTATAGGTGCTTCTGGGAACAAAATATAGGATCTCTGTGTGATGGGACTAACACACTTCAAGTCCTATAGGTGCTTCTGGGAAGAAAATGTAGGTCTGTGTGATGGGACTAACACACCTCAAGTCCTATAGGTGCCTCTGGGAACAAAATATATGATCTCTGTGTGAGGGACTAACACACTTCAAGTCCTATAGGTGCTTCTGGGAAGAAAATATAGGTCTGTGTGATGGGACTAACACACTTCAAGTCCTATAGGTGCTTCTGGGAACAAAATATATGATCTCTGTGTGATGGGACTAACACACTTCAAGTCCTATGGGTGCTTCTGGGAAGAAAATGTAGGTCTGTGTGATGGGACTAACACACTTCAAGTCCTATAGGTGCCTCTGGGAACAAAATATATGATCTCTGTGTGATGGGACTAACACACTTCAAGTCCTATAGGTGCTTCTGGGAAGAAAATATAGGTCTGTGTGATGGGACTAACACACTTCAAGTCCTATAGGTGCTTCTGGGAACAAAATATATGATCTCTGTGTGATGGGACTAACACACTTCAAGTCCTATAGGTGCTTCTGGGAACAAAATATATGATCTCTGTGTGATGGGACTAACACACTTCAAGTCCTATAGGTGCTTCTGGGAAGAAAATATAGGAGCTCTGCCTGCCTGCCACGAACACACTACAAGTCCTATAGGTGCTTCTGGGAACAAAATATAGGAGCTCTGCCTGCCTGCCACGAACACACTACAAGTCCTATAGGTGCTTCTGGGAACAAAATATAGGAGCTCTGCCTGCCTGCCACGAACACACTACAAGTCCTATAGGTGCTTCTGGGAACAAAATATAGGAGCTCTGCCTGCCTGCCACGAACACACTACAAGTCCTATAGGTGCTTCTGGGAACAAAATATAGGAGCTCTGCCTGCCTGCCACGAACACACTACAAGCCCCTCTTTCTAAATCAATCTTTCTAAATGAATCTATCTAACTCAATCTCTCTAAGTAAATCTCTCTAACTAACTAAATCCAGCAGAGTGTCACAGAACTATCCTGCTCTATCTAGGCCGGAACAGCATGTGACCGGCGCAGACGGCGTGGCGGCCTTTTATAGGGGGGGGCGTGTACTAAAGCCCCTGAGCTGTAATTGGCTACAGGCGTCCTGCCTGTAGCCAATTATGGCTCTTCGAGTTTCCGGCGCTGTGATTGGCCAAGCATGCGGGGTCACAGTGCATGCTTGGCCAATCATCAGCCAGCAATGCACTGCGCCGGCCGCGCCGGCCGCAATGCATTGCGGGGCCGCTCGCATCACACGATATAGTTCTGGGCTCGCCGAGCGAGCGAACACCCGGTGCTCGATGCGAACATGGGTTCGCATCGAGCACCGGGCCCATCCCTAGCCAGGAGAATCACGGCACCCTTCACTAGAAGGGTCTCGACCTTGAGAGTGGTAGCAGGCCAAGTGTCTGAAACTATCTGCAAGGCAGCTACGTGGGCACCAAAATATTCATATTCATGGCTTAATGACAGTTGAGTTTGGCAGAGGCATCCTGGCTTTTGTTTTTTCTGTCAGAATTGAGGAGTGTGTAGTATTATCCCTCCCCTGTTTTGGCTAGTTAGTTCCCAGCTGTGCTGACATGGAGCCGTCAGGAAAACGAAAAATTGAATTCAAATACTTACAATAATTTTCCTTTCCTGACGAGCTCCATGGCAACACAGCTCCCACCCAGCTTGGTAGGACTAGTTACAGAACGCCGAGGCTGTAGGTGGGCTCAAATTTATATGAGTTAAGTCCTGGAGGCATGGGGGGGTGGAGCCTATTCCCAGCTGTGCTGCCATGGAGCTCGTCAGGAAAGGAGAATTACGGTAAGTATTTGAATTCAATATTCCGCTTTCTAGGTTTCTAATACCTGCAAAAAAAAAATGTATTTATTATTTTTGTTTAAAAAAAGTGAACTTATCCATTAACACATTGAGCCCAATTAAATAAATATTAGTTAAAACCTTTATTTCAGCAATTTCAGTTTACAACTGTCAATGCTGCTGGCTCCTGCTTTCTCAGTGCTGCTTTCATAAACTTTTAATCTTCACAAGAAAGAGTTAAAGTAGAACTATAGGTGGAAGGAAATGTTTTTTTTGTAATTTTGGATAGAGCAAGGGGGGGTAGTAACCCATGTCAGATTTATTTTTACCATCTGTGTTCACTTCCTGTGCCATAGCCAAACAGGAAGAGAGAGAAAATCCCTGCAAATTAAGGGAATTCCTTGGGAACCCCCAGGTCACCAAAACTAGTGTCCCCATTGATAGATTTCCCCTCTATTACTTTTCTGGGGACAACCCAATATTTGAGATTTTCTTTTACTTTCACTTTTATCGATTATGGTAAACAGGACATATAGAGAGGGGGATCTCCATAACAGGGGCACTTCCTCCTGTGGTCACTGATCCCAGCACCACCTTCTCCTCTTCAGGCCCTGCCAGCCCTCCTGGCTCAGCAGCCCCTTTCTCTAGCCCTCCTGGTTACTTCTCCACAGTCCTCCTGACTGGCACTCCCCAGACCTCCAGACTAACATTCACCAGCCCTCCATACTGACACTCAGGAGATCTCCCGGACGTGCTGACTCTTTCTCTTGCTGTCCTCACACCTGCTCCCCTGCATCCAAGCAAGGATTCCTCTGTGTGTTGTAGAGGGTCCCTCCAGCACCTGAGCCCCATGGTGAGGCTACCCCCCCAGACTAGGGGGCTTCCTCAAGGGCCACCGACAGTCTCCTCAGCTCTCCATCTCCATATCCCACCTGACTGGCCCTGACCCAAGAGTATTTAAGAGTTGCCCGCCCCCTCCCAGCCCACTTTGCTGGGGATTGGCTGGGGCCCACCTCAATACTCCAAACATCTCCTCCTGGACTCCACCCTCTACTTCTGGAAGCTTCTCCAAGGTTCCAGAGAGCAGGGGGAGTTACCAGAGGCGCTGCTCAATGAGTCATCCAGCCTCCCTGAGTATAAGGGGGGAGAGTTGGAGGCACGGGGAAGAGACTGTCCCTCAGGAGAACACATCAATTGTACTCACTGGGGTGTTCGATCCATCCGACTGCTAGGCTATGCGGCCCCGCTGATCCAGCCAAGCCACAGCCGCAGCTGGGTCCTCAAAGAACTGCACACAGCTGTCCTCTTCCACCCTAAGTCTGGCTGGGAATAGCATGGCGTATTTGAGGTGCATTATATGGAGTCGGCGTTTGACGTACTGAAACTGGGATTTTCTTCTTTGCACTTCATTAGAGAAATCAGGGAATACTGCCACATGGCCGTTGCCCACCTGGATATTGCCTTTTTCTCTGGTTAGACGCATAATTTTGTCCCTGTCTCTGAAATTGAGGAACTTAGCAATGAAAGTTCGGGGGATGCTCCTGCTGGAGGGGGTTTCGCCGGTATACGGTGAGCCCGCTCCACCGCGAACATAACTGAGAAGGCATCCCTACCATATGTTGTAATAAGGAGAGTTTCCAGGTATTCGGCGGGGTCGTTACCTTCCATTCTTTCAGGGAGCCCTATGAACTGGAGATTGCAGTGGCGTAATCTGTTCTCCATGTAGTCTTGGTGTGAGTGCAGCTGTTGTATTTGCCTCTGCATATCTTCTGTGGCGTGCTGCAGGGGGTGCAAAATGTCCTCTGCTGTGCAGGTTTCAGTCTCCATAGCGCTATCCTTAAGTTTTGACAAATCTTGGTGGAGAAGAGAAATATCGATCTTGACTTCTTCAATTTTAGCGGTGAGGGTGCCCTAGAGCGTGGCTAGAGCATCGTGATACACGTGATACATGGTTGAAGAGAAATCACCTAAGAGTTAGTTCCCAGAAAACTCCTACCACATCCCATAATACAACAATTTTGGAAAGAGATGCCCTTGAAGGATTGTGCGGGTAGGAGTGTAGGTAAGGGATGGATACAAAAGTACCAAAGTATATAAAACATACACATTTATTACACAATAACCAAAATTACAATATACAGTTGAACATTCCTAAAAGCAGTAAATAGGACATATATTACATATACAGTTGCTTGTTTGTTGGACCACATGAAGACTCCAATCATATGGACGGTGTGATCACTAAAAATCCCAAAATGTTTAGGAAAAACAGTGGGATGGGGGTATAAGTATTCATTTCCTTCCTCAGGGGTTAAACAGAAGCAAACTGTTATGTCTAATAAAGAAAAAGATTTGAGTATAATGAAACATACAATGAAATATATATATATGTATATAGAGCAGTTAGTGTAAACAAAGCAGAGCATGTCAGAACATGGGAAAGCAATACTCACAGTATCAATATCCTTTTTATGAATAATGCACAAGCCTTATCTCTTTGGTTCCCATCAGCACAATAGTGCTATACAGCAACTTTTGAGACCCGTGGCACCGCCCCTCTTAAATGAGGCTTGTGCATTATTCATATAAAGGATATTGAAACTGTGAGTATTGCTTTCCCCATGTTCTAACATGCTCTGCTTTGTTTACACTAACTCACTGCTCTCTCTCTCTCTCTATATATATATATACATATATAGGAAGGCCAGTATGGGAGGAGCCCGGAGGGTATTTAACCAGACCACCCACGATGGTCTATGTCGGCTCCAGTGCGCGGTACCGCATGTCACGGGGCCGACTCTTCCCAGCTCACCTCGTGTTCGTCAGTCTGTGCATTCAATCGCAGGTGCACTTCGGTTTCTTCATTCGTGGTCTTCTTCGGCGGTTCCCGCTCACGGTCGCAGGTAGTATCGAACCTTTTCGTATCATGTGCAAACTTGCGGTTTACTATGCTTCCTATCCTGCACCCCTTTCGTAAAACCCTGCCTCTGAGTTGTGGTCGCCCATGTCCCGACATCATTCTGCACAGGCTTAGTACATTAGTAAGTTCCTTCTGCCAAACATACGATTCATTCGTAGATCTAAGCCTCCGAGCCACTGTCGGTCGTTCTCCGATATCACTCGCCATAGGCTTCACTGGTTATAAAATTCACTGTCCATGGGGTTGTCATCTCATCCATTTGGAGATGAGCATGTATTGTTTGTATGGGTTTCTGTGGTTGATTGAGGTGTAATTAAACCCACCTGGTGCCTTCTCTGCACTTGGTTAGCCTGGGGGTATGGGTGTTTGGTAGGTGTTCGGTTTCACAGTAAAGGATGGCATACACTCTACAACCAATTTGTATCAGATACTCCTTACTACCAATTTATATGGAATTCATTTCATACTTTTTTACAAACTGATTCGTATCAGATGCATTGCAGTGGCCGACTCTGCCAACTCACTGCGTGTTCCTGTAGTTGTGCTTTCGAGATCAGTCGTAGGTTTTCATTGATTGTCCCACACTCGCTGTCGCAAGGTAGGACTTGTTGTTACCCTCTTTGCAGCTTCAGGACCATAATTGATGGACCCATGAATTCTGAGCTCTACCAGAAAATCCTAAAGGAGAATGTCCGGAAATCAGTTTGTGACCTCAAGCTCAAGTGCACTTGGGGTATGCAGCAGGGCAATGATCTGAAACACAACAGCAAGTGTTGGATTCAATATGAACTCATGTAATATCACATCGGTTCATTCCCAATATCTTTGAGGACAGAAGGCATTCCCCGGATTGGAATGTAGCCAGGTTGGAAAACACACCAAAAGCTTTGAACAATGGCTTGGCTCGAGGCCACCTGCTGTGACATGTGTAATTACAAGCTTCAAGCGAGACTGTTACTACTAAGGTGGCTATGGATACCTATTGGATGAAGGCAAAGGGGGGGGGGGTGGCTATGAGTGAATGTGTGGGTTTGGGTGAAGAGTTCGCACACACAGGAAGCCAGCCTCTGTTTGCTGGGAATCCCTGACATGAGAAGGTGTCTTTCTGCCTTTTCTCCTATGAACAAAGCTGATGGTGATTCTATTCAAGCCGCATGGCTTGGCAGCCATTTTAAGGTTTTCATGGAGGGCCTTGTGATAAGTATCTTTGATATTCTTGTATTATGTGATTTGATTGTAAACTTTGTGATATTGTAATATATCTTTTAATACTTTATGTTAGCGTTCCTGATTCTTGGGAAATAAATAAGATAGTGTTTTACTAGCAGTAGTTTGTGTTTGGTTTCATAGCTAACCTCGTATTATTGTGATACTAACAGTAGCATGCGCTCATAGGTTTAACAGACTAACAACATTATAGGGACTAGACAAATTAATACACAGATATAATTATTATATCGGGTACATCAGATGGCACCCCAAAGGCGTGTAGAATGTATTTTTACACAGAATCCACATGTATTTTTGTTTTGAGTCCTGGTAATCAAAGACACCCAGAACTGAAAATCGTCTCTCGTGTGGACAAGATTGGCGCTGGCTCGCGAATTCTGAAACCACGCTTGGATGATCATAAAAATTTGGTGAAATATTTCATCGGATAGCGGACGCGCGACAAATCTGGTGAGACCTTTTTTTTATTATCCGAGATATGTATATATATGTTAAATGTTGTATTGCTAATGCAAAGTGTTAGAATACTTGTAGCTGGTCAAGAGGGCTGGTGAGTAAGGGCTGATCACCCTTGGTTAGGAATTGACAGGAATTACCATACATCTTTGAGGAAAAAAAAAGTGATAGAGATATTGTTAGTTTATTTTTGGAAGTTTTATTTTTGGAAGTTTTTTTTTTTTTTTTGTCTTTTTTTTTTTTTTCATTTTTATTATTTCTACTCACGTGAGAGTGACATAACTCTCTGATCCAATAGAAGTTCAATGTGGCCTGCAAACTAACAGGAAGGCATTGATTAAGAGTCTGCCTTGTGTCTTAGGATGTGCCTTGTGTAGGCTGTAGAACTACAGGTAGCAAGGGGTAGTTTTTGTTTGTTGTAGGCTTTTGTGGGACTACAAACTAGCTTGCAAGCGAAACCTTTGAATAGCCTATCTGTTTATCTGTATTGCAGTGTAACCAAAACAGGTTTTACAGCTCCAGTGTAGAGGGCTTGCTTGGCATATCAATGGAGATCCTTGAAGAATTTCTTAAAAAATATGCTTCTATTCAATTAGACAGTCTACCTCAGGGTCCTTTAGCATACCAGTTCATCAACCTATTGGAACAATGCAACACTCATAATGATGCCATAGCATTTAAAAAGAATTAAAAAAAAGGCAGGAAACAGAGATTAGCAAATTTGATGTGCATGTTTTTAAAAATTAGAGACATTTCTGAACGGAAGGAATCAGAATGGATAGATGAAAGGAAGCAATTCATGCAGCAGCTACAAAATATAACAAAAGATATATTAATTAGGGTTGAAAATGCATATGCACAAGCGCGTAGTCAGATTGAACAATTAGTGACGGAAAAATGCGAATTAGAACAGAGATTGGAGGAATTAGGAAAAACGTGTGAGTTAAGAGAAGGTTGCATCGTCTTTTTGAATCAAAGGGAGGCTGAGAATTTGCAGGTTATCACAATGCTTAAGGAGGAGTTACAGGGTGCACAGGCAGCCATAATGGATTTATCCTCCAAACATACAATAGCCGAAGATGCAATGGTGGAGGTACCCTCCGCACATGCTCAGTGTACAGAAGTAGAAGTGGAACATAAAGAGGACCCATATACTATTGTTGCTGCAAATCATGTTACTATGATGGGAATCGATGCTGGAGACGTAAATACGAACGTGATAACTGCGCTTGAAATTGATTCAGGAGTTGAAATGGACACTTCTGATGACTCCTCAGACGATGAAAGTGTAAAGTCTGTTAATTCCAATCACAGTAATATTATCCAGCAATGTGAGTTTCCAGCACAAGATGTCAAAAAAAGGGCCTATGCAGGGAAGCCAGAGCTAAAATGTTGTTTGTGTAAAAGGGGAGGTCACATCGGAAAGTATTGTTGGGCGAATAACGATATCAAAAAAAGATCATACCTGAAAACTACCCCAAGGCATTATGAATGTTATTCGGCCAGGTGGGGTAGCAATCCAAAGCATGGAGCCCATAGTAAGCAAACCCAATTCCCCGTTAAGACCCAATTACGGAGTCTACAAACTGAAAAGCAATATGTAGGACAGTTGCATAAAATCAAAATGGAAGTAGCCGCATGGTTATTCAAACATAGCACTGGGGGAAGCAATGCTAGCAGCACCTAGTCAGCTGCAAGTATGTTAAAAATACTCTGATCAAAGTTTCCTTCCTATGAATAAGGTTTTAAGTATTTTTGTAATTTTTATTTTTTTTTGCTTGTAGGTGTTCCCCTAGCAGTACAATTAATGGGAAGAGGCCTGGGGCACTTAAAGTCAATTGTCATGATAATCGTGTTTAATCATTGTCTTTGTGTTCCTTTCCCAGAAATCAGGGAGAGAACAGGTTTGGATACTAAACATTTGTGTTTTGTTTGCAGGTCCGTCAAAGTGAGACCAACACGGGGGTTAGGTTATTGTAAATGCATAATCGATTATCACATGGTACCATGAGCTCATTAATTAGTAATTGTTTGCAAACAATTAAAATATTTAAACAATAATCTGACAAAACTAAAGAGTTACAAATGAGGTAGCAAATGTTGTGATGAAGTTACAAATGTTTTGTTTGTGTTGTTTTTCCCATTAACTTATTGTCTTTCAGATAAAAAAAAGAAACATGTACTCTTCTCAGGAGAAAATCCATGGATGTCTTTAATTAAAAGTTGAGTGTTTGTCATTGTTGTATGGTGGTTGTCTTGTCATGTTGTTCTTGGGTGATAATGGCCAAACTTTTAATGTTTATTCTTTTTTAAATTTTTTTTTTTTTTGGAAAAAAAAAAAAAAAAAATATTTTTTTTTTTTGTTTTTGGGTATTGGCTTAGTCAGCTATTTTATTGTTGTTTTGTTCAGGTGTAAAAAAGCTCCAAAAGGTTTAGGCTTTGTACACCTGAAAGGGGATTAGTGCATACATCTTGAAGATAAAGATAAATGCATAATTTTAGAATTTTTGAGAAACAACATTGATGTCTGTTTTGAATGTTTTGACCATACCATGGGGATCCATTTTAGAGTGGGTTCTGCCTAAAGAGGTCATGGTTGTTTTTGATAGTTTGGTCAAATTGCAGAAGCCAGGAATACTAAGTTCCTGAGTTCCAAGGAGGGAAATAGGAGTAAATATAATAAGCAAGCAGATATTATGGATAAGAATTTGATTCTGCTCTTGTTTTTAAATTCCAGAATCCTGGTGGAGCGAGATTGGAAAGGTTCTGGAAAATGGATGACAGATGATCATCTGGTTGGCAGTTTGTCTGTGCCATACCACGCCCCAAATTTATTCTACTAAATATCAGGAGAGATGGGACAAACAAAAAGATTCACTTTAACACTTTTTCTTTTCCTATGGACGATCTGGTGCTGAATCTGAAAGACTGTGCCTATCAATAAGACTTGAAACATTTTTTTTGCTGGACTCTCTCCTGATGAATGCAAACGTGTTATTAATATACGTACAATGGGTTGGAGGTTGGGGGAAGGAACATAACACATCCAATCCATCAGAACATGAAAATGTAAAATATATATGTTTTTTGTTGGAGGGAGGAGTTGAAATAAGAAAAGTTGTGTAATGTATGACATGTATTGACGTAACAGAATTTATATGGTGCAGGTACCCAGGAGGCGGGCACTTATGCATAATAAGGTGTCTATTGGCTGGACTAGAGGGTGTCAGGTGACACATCAATGGGGTGAACATTTCCTGGTATGGGGAAGATGCGCCTGGTTGAGGTCTCACCTGAGAAGTTGAAACCCTGCACAGGGAATGCCAGTGTATACACACAGGAGCATGCTCCGATAGATAAAGGGAACAAACGCTGACTACCAGAGTACAGTATGCCTTCACCACATGGCGCTGCAACATCTCACGGTGGTTGATAAAACCTATTACCCTATATTTGCTGAGAACACGCTGAATCAAGTGCGGTCATTATAGAAGTGACTTACTCCCAGAGAGGTGCGGACACAGAATGAGGTGCATGCAGGATGCTTATCTCTGAGGAGTAACCACAAGAGGAGGCATGTATTCAGCACTATATTGGGGGGAATGGGCGCTGGGAGGGGTGTTGTTAATGGAGTAGACATCGGTATCCTGAGGAACAACTCTCAGCCATAGCCATGAGCGGGACTTTGTTACTCAGAGAGATTGGTGGCATCCTTAATAGCATTCATAAAACACCCAGAGTAAATTAGCTCCAGAGTTGGTGAACCATGTTGAAGAGGTTGGTGGAGGGTGTGAGGGTACAGGATAGAAATCAGTCATGGGCTCTGGTGTACACTCAGTGGAGGGCGGAAGTGTCAACCAGCATCAAGCTGATTGGGCAATCTCTGTTTTAAGGGCAGTGGCCTGATGAGTTAGCATCACCGCTCAGTAAGACTCTGCCACAACAAGTCGCTTACACTAATCCAAAATGGTGGTCGAATGCCTGGATGGGCTGTACCAGTTTGGATTGTGAAAGGGGTTAGGCTGTATGATCCCATATACAGAGGTGCGGACTTGGTCTGTATATTTGGTGGCATCAATGGGCTTACTGATTTGGGATTCTATCTTGTCGCATTTGAGGCTAAATCACCCACATGTGATCAGAGGAGATGGAAGCAGGTTGATACTTCCCTCGGTCGGAAGCCTGACCATGATGTCCTTTGTATGCCAGGTCAATACATCATGGTGGTGAACATAAAAATGTTGGGAAGTTATTTCAGGGATCATTGCTGGGGAGGAAGCACCTGGGTGTCGTTTGGGACATAGACGAATTTATTTCTTTGTCCTAAAGAATACCGATGTAACGCTAGTCATAAAACTGGAAGGTTCCTTGAACCTAACCATAGGTAGAGGTGCATGGTATACCCTGGGCATGGTCTCTGAAATCCAGGCACAGGGATGGAATTGTGTGTTTTTTTTTTAATCATTTTTGCAGATTTATATGTGTGATTAGACTCAGTATTTATATAGAAGGATCTCCCATTTGTCTATGCAAGTTGAGGGACGAATTGACGGTAGGGTCTCTGTGTTCAAATTAGAGACCTTGCTGCCAAGTCAGAACCCTGCAATACCGCTGTGAGCAAGCCTGCCTAATCCCGACCCATATGTACAGTAAAGGGTTATAGGATTGGGAGCGGGGTGCATAAAGGGATGGGATACAGATATATGTATATGGTATGATAAGAAGTTATGTGAATGTGTGCCCCTCGCGCTACTTGGAGTACGTGAAATAGTCAAAAATAAATAAATAAATAGTGCTCTGCTGCAAAATGTGGTGTGTTCACAAATACACAATAAGTTATAAATATTGAAAGAATTTCGCGCAATACGTAGCTAAAAATAAAGTGCAATAAAGGATATTCCAGTCATATAAATATTATAAAAATATCAATATTACTGGTGAGAGGTAATCAATAATACAGTACTAATAAGCGTGGGTGTCTACATTAAGTAGCATATAAAGTGACTTGTGCATATGTGCAAAAAACTTATCAGTAATAACCATATAAAAGTGCTGTGAAATACAGGTGAAATAAATTCAAACGATCAAATAAAATAAATTCAAACGATCATAGTGCATTAAAGTGCTATGCAATTAAAAGTGATTAATAGTAAAACGTCAAACAATGGATGAGTAATCAATACTCTAAGGCAGATGAGTGGTTAACAAATACTAATGGTAAAAGTTGATAAATATAGTCCCAAGTTGGATAAAATATAAATGAATATGACAGTGTCCAAGTTAGTCCATCCGGTCCTGATAATATAACTATATATAGTCAGGTACCGTGTTCACTCTGATCATGCAGTAATAGTGTATTCCATTCACTCAGGTTATCAACGCTAACTGCGTGATTTAAATATTAAATCCTGTATATTTTAAAAAGTTCTGCAGTGGATACTTGGTCCTGATTTTCATAAAATTCAATCCAATCGCCAGTCGCAAACAAAGCAAAATTTAGGTCTGGGAGTGGCCTAGTCAAAGCCCGGACTTAAATCCAATTGAGATGCTGTATCATGACCTTACACAGGCCGTTCATGCTGGAAAACTCTCCAATGTGGCTGAATTAAAACAATTCTGCAAAGAAGAGTGGGCCAAAATTGCTCCACAGCAATGTGAAAGACTCATTACCAGTTATCGCAAACGCTTGAATGCAGTTGTTGCAGCCAAGGGTGGCACAACCAGTTATTAGGTTTAGGGGGCAATTACTTTTTCACATAAAGCCAAGCAGGTTTGGACAGCTTTTTTGCCTTATTAAATGAAACCATCACTTAAAAACTGCATTTTGTATTTACTCGGGTTATCTTTGTGTAATAATAAAATTTGTTTGATGATCTTAGGCATTTAAGTGTGACAAATATGCAAAAAAATAAAAAATCAGAAAGGGGGCAAATACTTTTTCACACAACTGTATATACACCTAGCACACTAGAGGGTGCTACAAGTGTGAATGAGGCCTTAATTAAAAATCAAAAATATGGAAAACAAACATCGTTTTGATCCCGCTAACTATTTGAAAATCAATCGAACATTCCAAAACAAAAGTATTCAAATTAAATTCTACTAGTATATGGCCAGCTTATACCAGAACTAAAGTCTAGTATTAAAAAAATGTAAAAAGACAGTCTCTTTCTTGCAAAAGCGATATTTAATGTCTCTTCTGCAATGAAATAAACCTACCTGCGTGCTAATAGTTCTCTGTAGAATGTACACTGAGCTGTGCATTCGCAGCTCAGTTTAAATTTTGCCACAATGTCTGTGTGCTTTGGTGACTGCACTCCTGCGCAGGCATGACATCATCCTGTGCTAGCCAATCAAGACAACCAAAGACCAGCACCTGGAAGAAGCTGGACTGCTGAAGTAAAGGTAGGTGTCACAGAGTTTAGTTCTGCTTTAAGTACAACATATCATTCTTTATGTCATCAGTGCCTACAGCCTAGAGCCAAAATCATACATCACTGAAGTCCTGGAGCCAGAAGAATATGTGGCAAGGTTTTTATTAGTTAAATGTTGGATCTTTTAAAGAAAAGCTTTAGGACACTTTAACAATATTGCTTCAGAACTAAATAAATAAAGTAGGAGACAGTACCACTAAGTGTTTTTTATCCAATGGCTATAGGCAGACAGATGCGTTTATTCTGGCATACTTTTTAACCAGACGTTCACAGGACAGTCCAAAAGTGAATCTCTGTGTTTGCTTTTATGTGATCTTTGTTTGCTCACTGCATAGACACAGTCTAGACACTTCTGAGTTCAATACATAAATCAGAGCAGTGCTGGAATTTAGGCTCTGTATTGTGGAGCCAGCTATGTACCACAGTTATCTTATATAGGTCAAAACACAAAGTATGCGAAAGTGCTCAAAACAGCACTGGTGCCACTTAAATTATGTATGTGCAAAGTTATATGTTAATGAAAAACCTTATAGATTAATCGGATAAAACATTTATTGAATGCAAACCAATGCCTATGTGGTCAAAAGTTTATATAAAAATGCAAAACAATTCCTATATCATCAAAATTCACGTGAACACAAATAAAAGTGCAAAACAATTATTGTGTCATCAAAAGTTCATGTGAACAGAACACATATAGTGCATCAATTAAATAGTCCAAATATGTGTTAAAATTGTTCCAATATCTTGAACCATATTTAAAAATCCTGAAACAATGTGAATCTTATAAGAATCTTCTATCGATCACCACAACACCACGTGAATCCACCACCAGCTGAAATAAATGAACTCACCAGAGGTGTATGCTGGTAATATTATAAACCAAGCCAGTAAAGCATTTCCCTATGGGAGTAATAATCTGCAGTATTTGAAGTTATCTCCTTCTCATACTCATAAATAGGGATGGGCCCGATGTTCGAGTCGAACATAAGTTCGACTCGAACATCGGGTGTTCGCCCATTCGACACATATCGAAAAATATGGGACGTTCATGGCAAATTTGAGGGCCGCGGAGCAACCCATAATGCACTGCAAGCTCGCAGTGCATTGACGGCTGCTGATTGGCCAAAGCATGCACCTGACCTGCATGCTTTGGCCAATCGCAGCTCAATCTGCTGTGAGAGCAATGATTGGCCAAAGGTAGGGTGCCTTTGGGTAATCATGGCTCAGGGGGCTAAGTCCACGCCACACACTATATAAGGCTGCTTACACGGTGGCCTTGTATAGTGTGATAATACGTGGAGAAGAGAACTTGAGCTAGATTAGGCAGGTTAGTTAGTGGCGTGCAGGTGGTTTAGTATTTATATATATATATATACATAGAGTGGAGTCAGTGTAGAATATATATACAATGCAGGCAATGTATTCATATATATATATATATATATATATATATATATATATATATATAAATATTGTAACGAGCCCCTGCTCGCTCGGTTCCACTCTCCCGACACTCCTATGTCTCCCGACAGATCGCAACATCTGATGGTTCGGTCATGCGATGCTCCAGGATTCAAACTACAGCTATGTGCTGTTCGAATCCAGTTGTGATGGCTCTGAACAAACACCAGGCAGGCTGTATGTAAGTTCAAACAGGAATAAACTTTATTGGATCAACAACACTCTTTTATACACATCAGTTTGAACACCCCGCCCCCAACAACCACTTTCCTATTGGTCAATTGTAAAGTAGACTGTAGCTTTCAATTAGGTCCTCTTCCATGCAAATTAGGACTTGAAACAGGGTCAGCAGGGATTGGTCCGATAGCTTGAATAGGAGGACTGATAAGGTGTAATGACACGGAGAAGCCCCAGGAGGTAATTAAAGTACATAAACAAACGGTCAGACACAGAACAATGCATTCCTTCCAGACCACAGAGACGTCTGGAGGGGGTTAGCCTTAAGACATTGCAGAAGACCCCCCACTGTGTAATAGAATCAAAGGAGAAATACATCAGTGTTTCAAGGTTCATGACAAATATATATACAGTGCCTTCAGTGTAGACTATATATACAGTGCAGGCAGTCTAGTTAGTATATATATATATATATATATATATATATATATATATATATATATACAGTGCAGTCAGTGCAGAGTATATAATAGTTCATTGAAGTGGTTAAGAGGAACCCATGACAGACTAAAGGAAAAAAACGGCATGGAGTCCCCCTCAAAATCCCTAAAAGGCCCTGGTATAGATTTGAAGGGGAACTCCATGCCAAGATGTAAAAAAAAAACAGCGTGGGTTCCCCCCCCCCCCCCCAATACCTATACCAGGCCCTTTGGGTCTGGCATAGATTTTAAGGGGAACTCCATGGCAAAATTGAAAAAATATTGGCGTGGGGTCCCCCCAAAAACTATACCAGACCCTTATCCGAGCAAGCAGCCTGGCAGGAAAGGGGGGGGGGGGCGCTCACTTGCCTCTCCTGAACCATACCATGCCACTTCCCCTTAACATTGGGAGGGTGCTTTGGGGTCAATGGGGACAAGGGCCTCTGGCCTGGCCCTATGGTTGTGGGGGTCTGCGGGTGGGGGGCTTATCTGAATCTGGAAGCCCCCTTTAATAAGGGGGCACCAGATCCTGGCCCCCCTATGTGAATGTGTATGGTGTACCCCTACCCATTCACCAAAAAAAGTGTCAAAAAGTAAAAACTACAATAGACATTTTTTTTGAATTCCTTAATTTAAAAAAAAAAAAAGTGTCCCGTGATGTCCATCCATCTTCAATCACGCTGCTCGACGGACCTGAAAAATAGAAAAAAAAGCTTCGCCTTGATGGGAGGTCAACTGCTATCTCTTGGCTGTAACAGCTGTTGTATAGGCAAGGGCGGGGCAATCCGCCTGACTGTTCATCTGACAGTTGCCTTTGTCAGAATAACTGTGTGCCAGCTGGATCTGTGATTTTTGTTCTGCAAGCAAGTGATGTGCTGGAGAAAAAGGAGTGATAGAGAGTTTATATAGCTGAAGTGTCCCTGAAGAGACTTTTGTTCCAGTCATGTTGGCATCCCATAATATTCCCATCCCCCATCCAGGTTCAATACCCCTAATAATACCCCTAATAAAAAACAAACAAAACAAAACTGCTGGACTGTTTCCTGACTGTGTGAAGTGTGCCTGTGGAAAACAGGGAGGGTGGGTGGGTGGGAAGCTGCTCCTGTCTAAGCTCCCCTCCTATGCTGCCCGGAGCACCCCACATCTCCTTACATAAGTTAAACCCCTCCCTCTCCTCCTGTTCTCCTCCAATCATGATACCCCCCCCCACTTGCCCACTATTATCATTAACCCCCAGTTGTCTCTCTCATCACCCTGTCATGCTGGCCCTTTGCTAGATCCTTTTTTTTCCTCTCGCTCCGGGCCTCACTTGACCAGTGTAGATAAGATGTCCCAACCTTCTTATGACTGCCTAACCATGATGGTACTCCAGTCCTACCCCCTTAACGTTACCTACAATTAAAGAGACCACACATGGAATGGAGTACAAATGGACATATCAGCCTTTTTATTAACAAAATATTAAATATAACATTCTTTAACACATAAACAACAAAAACCCAAACTATCAGTCGCTCAGCCTGGTGGTCTTTGATGGCATCCCCAAAATTAGACTATGTTCCACTTCTACACTGCGGGACCTTTTACCGTGATAGGCCTCCAGTCGTGACACACCAGCTCAGAGACAACCCACATCTGCAGGGCAACCATTACCATATTTCAGCTAAACCATGTTAACTGGAATACACCAGAGGGGCACATACCACAGATGAGTCCCCCATGCTTCCATCTCGTAGGTTTTCTTGCCACCATCAAAGACCAACCACTGCCACCGCAATCAAGGCTAACCCCTTACCCTTGAGAGCCCCTCCACACCTGCAAAGCACGCTGAATCCCATTCTGCAACCCCAGGGACCATAAATCAATACCCACCGTAGACAGGTGAACACCGTCCCTCCTGACGTAAAGCCCAGTATTCCCCTCCAATTCCATATGGCGGGTGACCAGACCCACGTTATGAACACCAAAGCGGCCCACCACCTTATTCACTTTTATACGTGCCTTGTTGACCCTGTCCATTGACCTTGCCATTTGCCAAGTTGTCTGGGAAACAATGTCGGACCACAAGAGCACAACAGCGTGCGAAGCCGCAGGAAATCAAATTTGACATCCATGATGAGCTCCCGAATAGACCGAACCCCCAGATCATTCCCACCGACATGGAGTACCAGAACGTCAGGTGGTCTGTCCAGACGTGCAAAAAGATGCACCTCTGGCACAACCCTTCTCCACATCATACCCGGCAGACCCAACCAACAAATACACGCCCCACCCCTAGAAATACCCAGCTGCCTGCCATTAGGCCTAACGTCTGCTTGCCTGGCCCCCCAAAACACATATGAGTGGCCCATGATCCAGACAAGGCTCAGCTGTGCTCCACCTGAAAGAAAAGAAGGAACACCACAGGATAAACACAAGACAAACAACATATTCTCACCCCACATGACAAAAACACATAGACATGTACTTGCAAAGACACCCCTTGTTTACTCAGCCACCAAATGCGGGCGAATGTAGGTACGGAATCTCCTGGAGTCCCATCTACAGCTGTCTCATCCAACCCACACTGCGTGGCCTCTGTGGCCGCCCCCATCCGAAGGAATGCAAGGCATGCTGCGTGTAATCCAAACCCGCTGCCTTCTGGCCCTTCTGAAAAACAGACACAAACTGAAACTTAGACAATGGAGACCCATCCCTGTGCAACAAAAATGGCCCAGCCGAAACTGGGCGAACCGCTAAGAACTCCATTACCACCCCCACCAGGCACACCGGAGAACCCAGCAGAGAAAACAGCTGTACTCTGATGCCCTTACCACCCTGGTCCTTCTTGGCAATAACTGGATGCTGTCCGCAGACCCTGAGTTCGTAAGCCCCCCGGAACCCTCTTAAATGGGCTGACCAGCTCGCTAATCCGGAAGGCTCCAAAAAAGGCCAGAAAAAAATGCTGCTTTAAACAAGGAAACCTCATAAGCTGATGTACACAACAAACCCAATTGAACAAAAATGGCCTTTAAATTAGTAAAGGACACGGGCCGCCTAGCACCCCTGCGCTTATGTGCCCTATGGTATACTTTTAAAGCCTGTCGCACCCAAAAATTCTTGGTAAAAGCGACAGCCCTGTGATTTGAACAAAAACACCAAACCCGCTAGTTTCCAGACACCGACATCCCCTGTTCCAGGTTCCTGGAAACAAAATAGATGACCAGCAACCGTACCTCCGTGCCATCCGGATCCAGCCCGGCCCGCCTACCCTATCTCCAACCATTCCTGCCATACCTTAGCGTAGGCCGCCCACGTGGCCTCACTCATCGACCTCCTGATCCATCCAAGCAATCGCCCACAGCCATTGGGGACACGGAACCCCTTGTTGCTCGGCCTCCAGTGTCACCTGTCCCACTGAAAGCGAGACAAAGCGCCAGTCAAAATATTGTCGACCCCTGAGAGATGTACAGAATACAGCAAAATATTCAACTGTAGGCAATGCAGCACCAGGTGGCGTAGCAGTCATACTACATGCTGTGATGACGATGAAATGTGGTTAATGACTTGCACCACTTCCATGTTGTCGCAATTCAACCGTAACTTCAAATTCCTGAACGCCTCACCCCAGATTTCCATAGCCAGCACCACCGGAAAAAGCTCCAGGAGCACCAGTTTCCGCATGAGGCCCGACTCTAACCATGAACCCGGCCATGGTCCGTGCTCCAATGATCTTGGCAGGACGCCCCATACCCTGTCGACCCAGCTGCGTCTGTAAACAGCTCCAAAACAAAATTACTCACTTGGCCTGACATCCAAACCAATCTTCCATTGTAGTCGTCCAAGAATGTGCGCCACACCCTCAAGTCCTCCTGATGTTCCCTAGTGACTTGATTAAAGTGGGTGGGGGACCGGACCCCCAGCGGTAGCTTCCTACAGCCGTCGGCAAAACACCCTACCCATGGAAATAATGTGACAGGCAAAATTCATCTTACCCAGCAAAGATTGTAGCTCCTGAAGCTGAATCTTTCGGAGTTCCAAGATCCCACGAATCTCCGTCTTAAGCGCTATCAGCTTCTCCTCTGGTAAGCGACACTCCATGGCGTCCAAGTCTATAACTATGCCCAGGAAGCTAAGAGCGGTAGTCGGGCCCTCCGTCTTATCCTCAGCCAATGGAATACCGAATCTACTCGCCATGTGCTGCAACGTGGATAAAAGTACTGCACACACATTAGATGAAGGTGGCCCCACACACAGGAAGTCATCCAAATAATGAATGACGGAATTAAGCCCCGAAAGATCACAAACCACCCATTTAACAAAGAAGCTGAATGTCTCAAACAAGGCGCAGGAAATGGAGCAGCCCATGATCTGGCAACGATCAAAGTAATATTTCTCTTGCCTGCAGCACCCCAATAGCCGAAAGCTGTACGGATGGACCGGGAGCAAGCAAAATGCAGATTCAATGTCGGATTTAGCCAGCAGTGCCCCTTTTCCATAGTGGCAAATCCAACCAATTGCTGCATTGAAAGAGGTGTACGACACCGTACACGCCTCCGGATCTATCGCATCATTGACTGAACCACCCCTCGGAAAAGACAGGTGGTGTATAAGTCAAAACTTATGTGGCTACTTCTTGGGCACCACCCCCAGAGGGGAAATCACCAAATCCGGAAAGGGCTTAACCGTGAAAGGCCCACCCATGCGACCAATCGCCACTTCCTTACCCAATGGCCAAACGTAAATTCCATGCCATAGGCACGACAGTAGCCAAGGAACATGGAATCCAAAAACACTCCGAGAATCCCACACGCAATTGTCGGGCAGCCTCCCTATCTGGATATATATTTAGGAAAGGTTGCATCCTTTCCCCCTCACTAGCGTTATCCCTCTTGTTAGCAAACTCTCCGGAATGGCCCTTCCCTTTTTTAAAGCAGCAGGACATGGGATGAGAACCTCTGCAACCGGAGCACTCATGTTTAAAATGGCATGCCCCCCCAAACTTACAGGATCCCTCGTGGTACTGCCAGCAGAAACCCCATTTCTTTGAGGCCGGTTGTCCAGGGGAAGCTGCACCACGGCCCCCCCCTGGAAAAACTGGTTCGGGGCCCTCGCCACGGACATAAGCTGCATCCAGAGGCTGATGTCCTTGTGGTCCCAGCGCAAAGATGGACGGATGGCTCAACGCTGCCAGAACTGTTCATCGTACCGTAGCCATGCAGATCCCCTGTAGACTATGTAGGCCTTGCTGATGGCGTCCATGTAACAGAAAAGTGCAGAGCAGTGTTCAGGGTTCTCCTCTCCAATTACGCTCGCCATAATGGCTGCAACCAGTTAGAGAACGTGCAGGGAACCAATCTGTACTGCTGTTTTTGCTCATCCTCCTTCTTGCTGTTGTCGTGCTTAACCCTATCCAGGTTAAATTTCTCCAGAGGCAGCAAAGAGAAGATCTCCACGTACTCACCTTTGCAAATCTTTTCCCTGACTTCTAGCTTCAAATGTGCCCCCAACGGCCGCCCCTCAAAGCAGACGTAAACCTTTCCTTTAGGCTGCGTCTGCAATACTAACCAAATCTATTTTTCCCGCACCATCCTGCGACAATACTGCCTTCTCCCCTGACGCAGCACCTGCGTACCCAGAGGCCGGGGGCCACACTGAAAGCCCTGCACTGTTAGGGGTGACTGTTGTAACCAGGGGAGGGGGAACCATCCCACTAGACCCAGTGCCGTCGGCAGCTGACCCACCACCTGACAGTACCCCTTTGCCCCTTGCAACCCGCTGCACTAAATCTCGTAAACCACCCAGCAAGGCCTGCAGCTGCGCATCAGACCCCGAAAGGGCAGGCGCAGAGCCCGCCGCTTGGGGATCCCCTGTAGCGCCCGCAGCAGACCGCGGCATGACTCCCATGGCCCCAGTAACACCCCCATCTTCTACCCCCAACAAACCAAACAATGCTGCATTTAAAGACAGGTTAGAAAAGGAAGAGGACTTACCGGGCTGACCAGAGGGGCCCCCAACAGCCGCTGCTCCAGAATCCACCGGCGCCGGACGTTCTTGCGACACCTCCACCTATGAGCCAGACAGCTCTCCCTCAGACCCTCAGTTACCCAGCATCCCGAGGAGGGCCTGGATGCTGAAGATCCACACTGCTTCTGGCCAAGCCTCCCAGCACCGTACCCGCCCATCGACTTGGTCTTCCTCTTGCCTGTACAACCTGTGCCTTGTGCCTCCACTTACGGGCCTCTGCTGCTGCTCTGCCCGTCCCTCCTAGCAGGGGAACCCGCCGCCAATCCAGAGCCGCCGGCCACATCTGGTAGGGGCCCGGCAGCCGTTCCTGAACTCCTACCTCACCGAGACTCCCCCCAGACCGGAACATCAGTGGGGGGAGTTCCGCTCTCTCCCGATAGTGTTTCCGGGGAGGCGCGTACCGTAACCCCCGCCCGCCGAGCTCTGCCGATGCCGAGGATTCCATACAGGCCCTCCACCAGCAGAAGCAGGCTGATGCTTTGACGGTGGGCCTGACGGGTCCTGAGCGGGGCTCCTTTCGTTGCACAAAGCTCGGGGGGAGGTTCCTGGGGAAAAACGCTCTGGAGACCGACGAGCACATGAGAGTTCCTGCCCCCACCACCGAACCAGATGCTTGATCCTCCAGCAATGAGGCCACCTGGCCGCCCGGAGCTGGGCCAAAATCCTATCCACGTCAGCCATGCTGGCAGCAGGAATACGGTAGAAGTTGCTCCTGTCTAAGCTCCCCTCCTATGCTGCCCAGGGGAATCCCACATCCCCTTACATAAGTTAAACCCCTCCCTCTCCTCCTGTACTCCTCCAATAATGATACCCCCCACTTGTCCACTATTATCATTAACCCCCAGTTGTCTCCCTCATCACCCTGTCATGCTGGCCCTTTGCTAGATCCTCTTTTTTCCTCTCGCGCAGGGCCTCTCGCTCAGGGACTATCAGTGTTGTAAGTAACGCGATTAAAGTAAACGGCGTTACGTAACGCCGTTACTTTAAAGGGTAACGAGTAATCTAACTGATTACTCTTCCCCTCGCGGTAACGCCGTTCCCATTACTGGGGCGGCGTTACCGCAATTACTCGCCGCGATCCGCGGAGCTGTCCGCGGCCTCGGCCTTAGGGAAAGGCCGTGGCTTCGGCCTAGCTCCGGAGCGGCGGCCACCTTGGTGCACCCGTCGGCCGTTTACAATGTGATTGCTCCGTCAAATGACGGAGCGATCACTTGTAAACAAACCGGCGTCAAGATGACGCCGGTTCCTCTCTCCCCTCTGTGTACAGATCTGGGGGGAGAGATCGGATGCCAGCACATACCCTGCCAATACTCTGCAATACCAGCCAATACCCTGACAACACCCTGCAATACCCAGGTAATACTCTGCAATACTCTGCCAATACTCTGCCAATACTCTGCAACACTCTGCCAATACTCTGCCAATACTCTGCAACACTCTGCCAATACTCTGCAACACCCTGCCAATACTCTGCAACACCCTGCCAATACTCTGCAACACCCTGCCATACCCAGCCATACCCAGCCATACTCTGCAATACCCCGCAATACCCCGTAATACCCATCCATACTCTGCCATACCCAGCCATACTCTGCAATACCCCGCAATACCCCGTAATACCCATCCATACTCTGCCATACCCAGCCATACTCTGCAATACCCCGTAATACCTAGCTATACTCTGCAATACTCTGCCATACCCAGCCATACTCTGCAATACCCCGTAATACCCAGCCATACTCTGCAATACTCTGTAATACCCAGCCATACTCTGCAATACTCGGTAATACCCAGCCATACTCTGCAATACTCGGTAATACCCAGCCATACTCTGCAATACTCGGTAATACCCAGCCATACTCTGCAATACTCGGTAATACCCAGCCATACTCTGCAATACTCTGCAATACTCGGTAATACCCAGCCATACTCTGCAATACTCGGTAATACCCAGCCATACTCTGCAATACTCGGTAATACCCAGACAATACTCTGCGATACCCAGCCAATACTCTGCAACACCCTGCCAATACTCTGCAACACCCTGCCAATACTCTGCAACACCCTGCCAATACTCTGCGATACCCAGCCAATACTCTGCAACACCCTGCCAATACTCTGCAACACCCTGCCAAATACTCTGCAACACCCTGCAACACCCTGCCAATACTCTGCCATACCCAGCCATACTCTGCAATACTCGGTAATACCCAGCCATACTCTGCAATACACAGTAATACCCAGCCATACTCGGCGATACCCAGCCGTACCCAGCCATGCTCAGCCGTACCCAGCCATACTCAGCCAATATTACACTTGAGGAGATGACGTGGATATTACAGTGGGTGAGATTATGGATATTACAGTGGGGGCTTTATGGTGGTGGAATTTTTACAGGTTTTTGCAAATTCAATTATTATTTGCTGTTACGAAAAATTATCCGATCCGTGACTCTGATCCAAGCAACGATCCGATCCGTGAGTTTGGGGGGGACAGATGTACAGAGGGGGAACAGATATATGTGTGTGGGGGGGGGACAGACGTGTAGTGGGGTACAGAGGGGGAACAGATATACGTGTGTGGGGGGGACAGATGTGTAGTGGGGTACAGAGGGGAAACAGATATATGTGTTGGGGGGAACAGACGTGCAGGGGGGTACAGAGGGGAAATAGACGTGCAGGGGGGAACGCACCCCTTGCTTACAGTAATACTAGACCCGCCCCTAAGAATATAAAAAAAAAAAAATCACAGTTACTTTTCTGAGTAACTAATTACTTTTCCAATGTAGTAACTGAGTTACTAACTCAATTACTTTTTTGGGAGAAGTAAATTGTAATGTAACTAATTACTTTTTTAAAGTAAGATGACCAACACTGGGGACTATACTATCACTTTTTGTTCTTGATACGCTTTAATACACAACTGGTTTAAAAAAATGTTCGCCAGTGTCTGGTAGTCATTAGCAGTTACAGTAGCTTTAATTAAAAAAACATTTTTACTAAAACTGCATGGTGCAAAATCTGGTGCAGCTCTGCATTGAAATCAATCAGCTTTCAGGCTTTACTGTCAAAGCTTATTTGAACAAGCTGAAGTTAGAAGCTGATTGTCTACCATGCACAGCTGCACCAGATTCAGAGTGCGCCAGTTTTAGTAAGTCTCCCCCAATGTGACTCAATAGAGTGTAAAACAAACAGTTCCATAATCTGGCTGTTATCAATGTGTTGGTGCCCTCTACTGTCAGCACAGTGTTGAAATAGTCATACTAATGGCTTGTAATTAATGACCCCCACTGAAGAATTATATTATGAGCAACTGCCAGGAAATGAGTCACTGCTTACTGCTAAACACTGTTCTGACTAGGTATGTGCACTCTGTAACCGGAATGTTGAACAAAAGCAGGAAATGAAATATTAAATCTTAGAGGGAAACAGTTATTTTCAGTAAATCTCTTTAGCACAACTTATCTCTATTGGTTACCTACCTAATCTTTTAAAATAAATTGAACACAATGATATTAAAAGTCAGATAGCTGTCATCCATCTATACAAAGGACTCTAGCACCCTTTAATGTGTTCGTTGCATATTTCTGATAATTCCTCTTTTCTGGAAGTGTAAAAAGTTTGGCTTAGGTTCCCCAAAGGTAATTGTTTCCTCGAGCGATGGATGGGTAATGTCAGCTCCTTATTATTATTATTATATAGGATTTTTATAGCTCCAACAGTTTGCGCAGCGCTTTAAAATGTTAGGGCAGACAGTACAGTTACAATACAATTCAATACAGGAAGAATCAGAGGACCCTACTCGTTAGAACTTACAATCTAAGAGGGAGGGTCAAGTGATACAAACAGTAATAACCGTGGGGATGAGCTGATGAGGAAAATTAAAGTATAGTTGTTAGGTGGAAACAGGATAGGTTTCCCTGAAGAGAAAAGTTTTCAGGGATTGCCTAAAAGTGGATAGAGTTGGAGATAGTCAGACAGATTGGGGTAGGGAATTCCAAAGGACGGGAGAGTCTCAGGAGAAGTCCTGGAGGCGAGCATGGGAGGAGGTGACAAGGGAACTAGAGAGCAAGAGGTCTTGGGAGGTCTTCACTGCTGATCCTTGTGTGACTCATCCAATTATTATTGCATTCCTTTCTTCTTGCACTTTGGGGTATGCCTAACTGGCCACAGTATTTATTTAAACTGGCCATAGACAGTTTGAATCTTGGACGGTTCAGCAGGGACTGGCGGAGATTTGAACCATGTATGGGCAGGCTGATTAAGTAAATGTGAATGTGATGCGTGAATATGATGGTTGGTTTGTTGTACACATTACATATAGTCCATGATTTTTCATGTGTTCTTTGTATATTTTATATCCAGGTACAAGATTGCATCAAAGGACATATTGCCTATGTGGCTATTTTATTAAATAAGTCAATGGGGCTTTTGAATAAAATAAATGGTTCAAGAGTGAATGACCAAGAAAGGTCAACAAGCCTTGTTTTAAAAGGGAAATTATGAAGAAGTTACCATTTGACAAATATTTCCTTTAGGCTGGATTCACATCTATGCATTTTTTGTGCTTTTTTCATTTTGCAGATTTGCACTACAGAACGTGTTCCATAGGAAACCCTGTTAAATGGACTGTAGAGCAAATCTGCAAAATGCAAAAAGCACTAAAAATGCATAGGTGTGAATCCAGCCTTACACAAGATCATAAGTAAAGAAGTTGCCCAGTTTATCATCATCCAACCCAGGGATGTAGATATGGAGGGGGTTAAAATCCCCTCCCGGAGCATCCGTCAATGTCACAGCAGCTAGTCTAGTGTAACCTTTCAGCTGCAGGAGCTGTGCTGCCACACACTAGCCTGTCTCCTCCTTGCTGCTGATAGGTAGGGCGGCATGGCAGGGACACTGCATACAAATTGTAAAATAACAGACCAGAACTTCTGAGGTCCCGTAGGTTGTCAGGAGGGAGAGACTTTAGCTACCCATTGGCTGGGAAGGCAGCAGGGGGCGTTGCTGCTGCCTCCTCAGCCAATGGGTACACAAAGTGCGCTGTCCATCACTCCAACTAAATCTTCATCGCACAGATCAGTCCTAAATTTAAAGAAGTCCCCTCTGTAAAAAGCCTGACAGACTGACCTCTTTAGTAACCAGACTTTGAAGTCTAACTCCATTTTTACAATTTGCATCACTAACAGATGTGCCTGCTGGGGGCGCTGTATATACTGTTTATACACCCATAATTTGTTATTGTCCTCTAGGTACATAAGCTTAAAAAAAATATTTATGACCCTGATGCAACCAGCAGGACTCATGGAAAGCAATTATGGGCTTATATACAGTATAAGATTGGTCTGTATTAAGAAAAACACTTGTTAAACTTAGGGTTTGATGCCTTTACATGGTCTCCATAAAACGGTATGACATGTTTTTAGTGCAGAAGACAGGACATGGGTAGTATATTTTCTGTACCATAACCAGATTTTCCATTTATTACCATAAATAGACACAGAGTACAACAATGCCTTTTGCTCTGGGACTGTGAAAGATGAGTCATACCTTTACCACCTGACATGGAAAGTCAACTGGGATTAAACCAATGACTTTAAGCAGGACTGTTCTTTAAAATGAGATAAATACAAATGCCATTCTAATAACTTGGAAAAGGTGAAGGACTTTGTCTGCCCTGCAGGATGACAGTTACACTGTCTGTTGTTCATAGCTGGCCTTGCAGTTGGAATATGAAACAGTTCATACAATTAAAATGGAATGGTGCCAAAGCATATGACTGAATATAATGAAGTTGATTCACAAATCTTTTTTTTCTACCATTCAGCAAAGCAATAGAAAAAGGAATCAGCTTGATCCTATTTGTGTCTGTCAGAGACATTTAATTAAAAATATTTTTTTTAATATTACATTTTACATTGCTTACTCAACTTTGCAAGGTACAGTAAAACCTTGGTTTGAGAGTAACTTGGTTTTACTTAATATACAAGCGATGTCTTGATATACAAGTAGCGTCATGTCACAACTAAGTATAAAAGACAAGAGAGGTGCCTCTAAGTGTAGCAATACGGTTACATTTAATGAAGGTACAACATTTAGCAACTCACATGGTTGATGATTAAAAGAGGCACATCTAAGTATGCAGGCATCTGTGGTAAAGCGGTCCACATAGACCATCCTCCTCACCGCTATTGATGTCGTCCCTTCCACTCTGCGCTCCACGAACGATTCAAGCCTCGCTTTCAGATCGCTCAACTGCAGGGTAGTCTTCCTGATCACTATCACAGACCGACAGCGGTGAGAGCCGGCTGTGCGGGTGATGATCTATGTGGACATCTTTACCCCAGATGCCTGCATACTAATGCCCCGTACACACGGTCGGAAATTCCGACCACAAAATTTTGTCCGACACATGGTGTTGCATACACACGGTCGGACAAAGTTGTTGGAAAATCCGATCATTCTGAACGTGGTGACGTTCGTTGCGTACAACGGGACTATGTAGAGGCTAGTAGCCAATAGCTTTGGTCTTGTAATGTGATCTGAGCATTCGTGGCACTTTGTCCGTCGGAATTCGCTACACACGATCGGAAAAAGTCCGATAGGACTTTGTTGTCGGAAAATTTGAGAGCAGGATCTCAAACTTTTTCTGTCGGAGATTCCGACGGAAAAAGTCAGATGGAGCCCACACACGGTCGGAATTTCCGACAACATGGTCGGATAGGACATTTTCCGTCTGAAAATCCGACCGTGTGTACGGGGCATTAGATGTGCCTGTTTTAATCATCAACCATGTAAGTTGCTAGTGACTCCGGACAGTCACAGACACCGCGACACCGGAAGGAAGATGAATGTTTCCAGCCAGCGTGGAAATCAGGGACATCGCAGGCTCCTGTGTCAGGTAAGTGACACATAATGGACTACTATGCGATGCATAGTAGCCCATTATGCTTTGCCTTTGCAGGGAAACAAAGAGGAAGTAAACCCATCAGGGTTTACTTCCTCTTTAACTAAAAGGAAAAAGTTTATGGGAATAAGATTTACCCATAATCCCATGTTTTTTTCACACAGTTAACCACTTAAGCCCCGGACCAATTTGCAGCCAAAGGACCAGGCCCCTTTTTGCGATTCGGCACTGCGTCGTTTTAACTGACAATTGCGCGGTCGTGCGATGTGGCTCCCAAACAAAACTGGCGTCCTTTTTTTCCCACAAATAGAGCTTTCTTTTGGTGGTATTTGATCACCTCTGCGGTTTTTATTTTTTGCGCTGTAAACAAAAATAGAGCGACAATTTTGAAAAAAATGCAATATTTTTTACTTTTTGCTATAATAAATATCCCCAAAAAATATATAAAAAAACATTTTTTTTCCTCAGTTTAGGCCGATACGTATTCTTCTACATATTTTTGGTAAAAAAAAATCGCTATTAAGCGATTATTGATTGGTTTGCGCAAAAGTTATATCGTTTACAAAATAGGGGATAGTTTTATAGCATTTTTATTAATATTTTTTTTTACTAGTAATGGCGGCGATCATCGATTTTTATTGTGACTGCGACATTATGGCGGACACATTGGACATTTTTGACACATTTTTGGGACCATTGTCATTTATACAGCAATCAGTGCTATTTAAATGAACTGATTCCTGTGTAAATGACACTGGCAGTGAAGGAGTTAACCACTAGGGGCAGGGAGGGGCTAAGTGTGACGTGTGTTTGTTTTTTTACTGTAGGGGGGCGTGACAGGAAACAGACGATCAGTGTCAGTCTCACTAGGAAGCACAGGGAGAGGTTTGTTTACACTTACCTCTCCCCGTTCTTCAGCTCTGTGACCCGATCGCGGGACACCAGTGGCGATCGGGTCTGCAGGTCCCGCGGCCACGGTCACGGAGCTCTTGACCAGCGGCACGCGCGCGACCCACAGCTGGGCTCTTAAAGGACAATGTACATGTACGTTGATGTGTCCAGCCGTGCCATTGTGCCGAAGTAAATGTGCAGGAGGCGGTCCTTAAGTGGTTAAGAGGGAGAATGAGAATCTGCTGCCTGCTGAGAAAGGGAATGTTTTAATTAAGCTAAATCATATATTTATATGTTATATCATAATAATCTATTTACTGTGGAATTACTGGTTAGAAGTTATAACTTCAAACTTCAGTAATTTGTCCGTTAAAAACAATATATAATAATTATTTGTATATTACTTACTTATGGTAATTAACCACTTGCCACCCAGGCCAATTCTGACACTTCTCTCCTAGATGAAAATAATGAATTTAAGGAGGCCTAGTGTGCATCAACACAGCCTATACCCCTGAGAGAAGCTTAAACAGATAGACGTAGAGAATGTATGCATATAAACAAAAGTAAGTTTTATTAGGGCGGTGAGCCCAAAACAGATTAAATAAATAGGAATACAGGTTTGCATAGAATCAACGTATACATGAGACAGCATATGACCATAAACATGTACATATAATGCAGTATTTGCACAACAACTTGCAATAATGTCAGGGTCTTTCAGGAAAATGCCGACATGTTTCGGACGGGCGTCCTTTCTCAAGGCAATTACAGTTCCTGTCTTTGCACAGTATTATTCTATAAAACAGAGTAAAGGCATTAGTATACAGCGTGTGTTGTTAACAGAATAGAGAGCTTGTTGTTTGCCGTTGAATGGTCATGATACTCACTTGCAAAACATTGAGGGGGGGGGGCCAAAATTGCCCGGTGGTCTTGGGCTACAGAGGTATGGTCTTGAGGTGGTTACAAGATATGTTTGATCTATGCTATTAAAAGCAAAAGGCTGCTGGGCGCTCGGATGGCTGCAAGATCTCAAGCCAGGCACCGTGAGGTTGTTGTGGCTGTGTATACCTGGGCCAAAGTAGGTAAAAAGCTGGGGGATGGATAAAGTAAATAAGACGTTATTAGACTCAGTGACAGGTCTAAAGAGTATGTATTTGGAGGAACGAGAGGTCTGAAGAGTAATTTACCTTGTAGGCAGAAGTCCTGTGTAGAGGTACATCAGAGCGCCGGCAGGGAGGTGATATGACTGAACCTGCCATTGCTCAGGTTTAAATAAGGTTGGTGAGTGCAGACAGCTGGGCGCGCCGTCATGTGTGGTCGGCATGCTCAGCTGAGGAATAATGATGAGGGCCAGGTAAAGGGATAATGGCACAGAGGCCGTGTATATTCCCCAAGAGATCTCTGAGGCGGCGGCGCCGCGCGTCGTCCCGCCCTGGGGGGGCGGGGCCGCGTACGGCGTCGTAGCGTCACCGACGCGGGCAGACTGTCCCCTCCCCGTTCGCTGGAACGCAAGCAGGGGGCGCAAGGGGGAAGCGTGCGCCTCAAGGGGATAATGGTGCGCACGCGCATAAACCAATCCGCGCATGCGCACTGTCTTACCCACGCCGGGCAGCCGGGTCTCGAGTCCATACAGAAGGAGCCAGATAAGAATTTAAAGGGTATTGGAGTAGTACTTCCGTGCGATTGGGTTAAGCAACGGAATGTCAATGTGTTGCAAGTGAGTCAGAACATCATGTGAACGGACTGTGCACCCCCCCTAGGGCACCGCCCTAATAAAACGTACTTTTGTTTATATGCATACATTCTCTACGTCTATCTGTTTAAGCTTCTCTCAGGGGTATAGGCTGTGTTGATGCACACTAGGCCTCCTTAAATTCATTTTTTTCATATCTGAGAAGCAATAGACTCCATTTTCTACCAACTACTTGCCCAAACATTTTTCTCTTATTCATATATGGTTACCCCATACAAATCCCCTACCCGGGCAAGTAATTGCTAGAAAAAGCTACTTCTGAATATTTTTGCCTATGCATACTCTAGTCTAAATACTATTATTGATTTTTCTCTACTAATACTTTTTACCTACTTTTTGAGCCTGTTCTAAACATCTCCCTCCCTGCCCCTTTTCCAACCATCATGGCAATCTTCCTTGGAGAGGATTGGGAGACCCGCATGACCAATACCCTACAACAGTTCGAGTCTAATGAATTTATCGAATCTCAACTCAGATTCGTTTTTCTCAACCTCACGCATACTGTCCAAAAAAAAGCCTCTCTTTTCTGGCACATCAAATCATTTAAGGACTATATTGCTCACGGTATTAACCCTTTCGGTCTCAGGGTACAAATCTTTCCAACGTTTCAGGACATTCCCCCAGACTTCAAGCAGGCCTGGGAGGGTGTCCTCAAGCAATGTTCGATCGACTTAATGAAACTACTCATACAACAATACGAGACACAAATGTCCCTTCTTGATACTAAATTAGCATCAATAAACACCCAATTGACCCAGTTTTTAGATCATCCACTATACAAAACTTTAGATCTTCAACTCAAAACACGATTTGATAAATTCAACCATGACACTTTGTCGCAGAAGGACAAAAAATTCTTCCGCGACAAAAAAGCATTCCAAGAGGAAAGAGCATACAAATGGAATGAAGCCAATCGTGCTGCACGCCCACCAGCCTCTGCACGCTTTGCTCCTAAACCATTGCCTCCCAAGTCTACTGCTGACCGAAACACGACATCTTCACATGTCCCACCTAGACCTAACCCCACACGGGCCCACGCAACCCCAAAAGAGGCCGCACACCCAATCTATCCAGTGATGAGGTCTCCGATCTTGAGGGACCGACCGACGACTCACCGGCCAGATACCCGTCGTCCGCTTCCTTGATTTCGAAGACCTCCAGATCACACTCCCTACCCTCTTCTTCCCAACACTCTGATTTTTTAGATTTGATGCGTGCATCACAAAAATTCCAACACAACAATTCTCACCAACCCAAAAGAACACCCAGATAAACACCCCCTCATGCAACATCATCAATCTTTCTAGTTATTCACTTACTAACCATGAAATCTCAGTCCTAGAAAAGGGACTCACCTTTTGTCCTGTATCCCACGTAGACAAATTTACTGTTATCAAGGACATTCACCTATTTGTCCGTAAACTCTTACTACACAGCATCTACACCCCTTCTCAGATTCCCTTCTACACTCTGCATCAGAGACCACCGCTCTCCAACAGCTAACAGAACTCTTGGAGGAAAGCGACAATTCCAATTTGATAGACACTCTAGACCTGGACACTATTTTAGCTTGCACTGAGGAAGACCCTCCTACCCAACCCTGCCCACCTTCGAAAATCACCATTAAAAAGAAATCAAGTTTCTTCCCACCCCCGAGCACTAACCCACGGGCAGCATTATTCTTACAGGCAGTGACACGGGAAATCCGTAATTTAAAAACCTACCCCAACCGTTCCAAGGTAAGAAATTTCTCATATAACCAACACCTCGCCCTCCAAAATTTAAAAACCAACCCCCTAATAATCATAAAACCCGCCGACAAAGGCGGAAATATAGTCATCCTTGATAGATCGGACTATACCCAAATGTGCCATGATATCCTACAAAACAAGGAATGGTACAAAAAGATCCCTATATCCTTTATTTCTTTAGCACAACAACAACTATATACACTCATAGACTCTGCCACCACCCAAGGGGTACTTGACAAACATACCAGTGACTATGTTAGAACCAAATTTCCGCGCATAGCCACGTTTTATGCACTCCCCAAGGTGCATAAAAACCTACCTAGACCACCAGGTAGGCCTATAGTCTCCGGCAGAGGTTCCCTCACTGACAACCTCAGTCGCTATATTGACAAATTACTTCAACCTTTAGTTACCCAACTCCCTTCCTACATACGAGACACTACACATCTTTTACAAGGACTGTCTTCCCTTGTGGTCGATCCCGATACTCTCCTTGTCGCGATCGACGTCGAGGCACTGTATAGCTTGATCCCCCATTCCCTGGGACTTTCGGCTATCCGACATATATTAGCTACCACCTCCCTTTACTCTGCTGACCTTTCTGCATTCATTATCAATGCACTCAATTTTATTTTAAATCATAATTTTTTTTTTCCTTTGATGGTTCCCACTACCTCCAAGTACAGGGCGTAGCTATGGGCACTTGCTGCGCACCGGCCTACGCCAATCTGTACTTGGGGGAGTGGGAACGTCTACTCTTTGCAGACCCTTCTGCCACTGTCTATACAAAACATGTTGTTACCTTTCGTCGATACATCGACGATATTTTTATTGTCTGGCAGGGATCCAGTCAAATACTACAAGACTTTTTGACCTACCTCAATACCTCCAACCAATTAAACCTTAAATTTACCATGACATTTAGCCTCACATCTATTTATTTTTTAGACCTTACTCTCATAAAAGACCAGGAAGGACACATTCAAAGTCATCTATACCGTAAACCCACCGCAGGTAATACCATCTTAGCTGCCTCAAGTTTTCACCCCGAACCCCTCCTTAATTCCATCCCATATGCCCAATACCTCCGTGCCCGTCGCAACTGTTCGACCGAGGCTTCTTTCGAACACGAAGCCTCTGTTCTACGCAACAGGCTCCGAGCACGAGGTTACCCACATACAGTTTTAAAAATCGCATACAAAAAAGCGAAATCTAAAACACGTACCTCCTTACTTTTCTCCCCGAAATCCAGGGAAACCAATACTCCTCTTAGAATCATTACTAACTACTGTGAACAACACTCTTCAATCACTCAGATTTTAGAGAAACATTGGCACATCCTAACCACAGACCATTCTCTGTCTCCCTTCGTTCCTATACACCCATTACTCACCTACAGACGAGCCCCCTCTCTCCGTGATAAGTTAATTAGAAGCGAATATATTGCAGCTGACTACCTGCATAAACAAACAAAAGGCACCTTCCCATGTGGGAAATGCAAATACTGTAGATACCTATCCAAATCCAACAGATCCAATATTTTACCCAATGGACAACATTTTTTCCCCCAACATTTTGTTAATTGCCGCTCGATCGGCATTGTATACTTACTCGAATGCGAATGCGGGTGTTTTTATGTGGGAAAAACCAAACTACCTTTTTGGAAACGAATTTATCGGCATACCCTCAGTATCAACCAAAAAGACCCTGACCTTCCCTTAGGGCGACACTGTGCAACTGTCCACCAAGATTCAACCCCCCAAATTATATTTAAAGCACTTGACCACATTCCCCCACCCAATCGAGGTGGTGACTACAATAAAGCCCTGCTCCAAAGTGAGCTTAGATGGATATTCCACCTCAATGCCACATCTCCCCCCGGCCTCAACGAGGCATTCAACTTCAAGCCCTACCTTGAAGGTTTTGAATCAGGGGTATGTGAACTTGACCTTTAATCCCCTTGAAGTTACACTGGGTTTCACCCAATGTTTCTATCCTTGGGTTTCAGTTTATCTCCTACCCAACCCATACTACCCCACCCCACACGACAGCTTTTTCAGTTTTACCATCTGTAGTGTCTACTATACTGTTATTCAAATTGATCAAGCTTATGTTTATACACATGACAGCCCTAATTCTACTGTCTGCGTTGTCCACCATATTGTTATTGATTAAGTATATGCTTATTTCCTTTATTGTATAAAAATATACTCGAATACCAGTGTATTTATCATGTTAATGTACTACTCGTTTCTCTCCGACAGGGGGTGCACAGTCCGTTCACATGATGTTCTGACTCACTTGCAATACATTGACATTCCGTTGCTTAACCCAATCGCACGGAAGTACTACTCCAATACCCTTTAAATTCTTATCTGGCTCCTTCTGTATGGACTCGAGACCCGGCTGCCCGGCGCGGGTAAGACAGTGCGCATGCGCGGATTGGTTTATGCGCGTGCGCACCTTTATCCCCTTGAGGCGCACGCTTCCCCCTTGCGCCCCCCGCTTGCGTTCCAGCGAACGGGGAGGGGACAGTCTGCCCGCGTCGGTGACGCTACGACGCCGTACGCGGCCCCGCCCCCCAGGGCGGGACGACGCGCTGCGCCGCCGCCTCAGAGATCTCTTGGGGAATATACACGGCCTCTGTGCCATTATCCCTTTACCTGGCCCTCATCATTATTCCTCAGCTGAGAATGCCGACCACACATGACGGCGCGCCCAGCTGTCTGCACTCACCAACCTTATTTAAACCTGAGCAATGGCGGGTTCAGTCATATCACCTCCCTGCCGGCGCTCTGATGTACCTCTACACAGGACTTCTGCCTACAAGGTAAATTACTCTTCAGACCTCTCGTTCCTCCAAATACATACTCTTTAGACCTGTCACTGAGTCTAATACCATCTTATTTACTTTATCCATCCCCCAGCTTTTTACCTACTTTGGCCCAGGTATACACAGCCACAGCAACCTCACGGTGCCTGGCTTGAGATCTTGCAGCCATCCGAGCGCCCAGCAGCCTTTTGCTTTTAATAGCATAGATCAAACATATCTTGTAACCACCTCAAGACCATACCTCTGTACCCCAAGACCACCGGGCAATTTTGGCCCCCCCCTCAATGTTTTGCAAGTGAGTATCATGACCATTCAACGGCAAACAACAAGCTCCCTATTCTGTTAACAACACACGCTGTATACTAATGCCTTTACTCTGTTTTATACAGTAATACTGTGCAAAGACAGGAACTGTAATTGCCTTGAGAAAGGACGCCCGTCCGAAACATGTCGGCATTTTCCTGAAAGACCCTGACATTATTGCAAGTTGTTGTGCAAATACTGCATTATATGTACATGTTTATGGTCATATGCTGTCTCATGTATACGTTGATTCTATGCAAACCTGTATTCCTATTTATTTTATCTGTTTTGGGCTCACCGCCCTAATAAAACTTACTTTTGTTTATATGCATACATTCTCTACGTCTATCTGTTTAAGCTTCTCTCAGGGGTATAGGCTGTGTTGATGCACACTAGGCCTCCTTAAATTCATTTTTTTCATATCTGAGAAGCGATAGACTCCATTTTCTACCAACTACTTGCCCAAACATTTTTCTCTTCTCTCCTAGATGTAAAAATCATAATTTTTTTTTGGAAAATTACTCAGAACCCCCAAACATTATATATATTTTGTAGTAGACACCCTAGGGAATAAAATGGTGGTCGTTATGTCTCACTGTATTTGCGCAGTTTTTTTTGGAAAGAAACTGTTCCATGAAAAAAATTAAAAAAACAGTAAAGTTAGCCCGAGTAAATAGATACCTAACACGTCACACTTTAAAATTGCGCACACTTGTGGAATGGCGCCAAACTTCGGTACTTAAAAATCTCCATAGGCATTGGTTTAAAAATGTTTACAGGTTACATGTTTAGAGTTACAGAGGGTTACAATGTAACTTGTGTGTATCTGGCTCTAATACTAGCCAGTGCCTCACCAGCCACTGACCTCACCGCACATCCCTGATAAACACTACATAGTGCTCTCCATTTAAAACCACCTTTATTAAAATGTTCACTCACATTCTATTGTGCATTGGTTATCAGTGCACCGAAGTGATTGCACAATGTACAGTATGTCATCTGCAGCCGGTATGATACATACATCATTCGGCTACTTCCTGGTTTGTGTTGTGCGTGATGACGTCACCCAGACTTTGCCTGCAACAGACTAATGCCATCCTCCCAGAATTCTCCTCTCAGGTACACTTTAAGAGACTACACCTGACCACTTTTAATGATAAACAGCATAGTTTTTATTTGTACTGCTTTGATATTTAACATTGTACGAATGTAGACTTGTAAAGTTATTGATAGGTCCACTTTAAGACAATTTAGTCTCATAAAAAGCTAGCAGTGTGTGGATGAGAAGCTACTCTGGTATGTAGTTACAGTATAACTGTGGTATGCAAGTATATTTTCTTTCAAGCTGGAATAAATATATTTTATCATCTCCTGTGATTTTCTATAAATGCAATGCGAGTTCAGTTTTAACATTTTAAAGGCGGCATGCAAGCTTATTATGCTGTCCCTCGCTAACTTAATATATGGAAAAAAAAACCTCTGTCTTGGCCGCAAACACTTCAGGTCATCATGTACAATATGAGCCAAATACTATAAATTTTATTTCTATGGTCAGCTTTTTTTCAGGGAAGTTCACATATTTCACATGACCTGTATTTCCATTTATCCAAACATTTGATTAATGGATAATAATACAAAATACTTTAAACATTTTACTGTTTAATTTCTGAAAAATATATGTGATAACAAAGTTACACATATTCACTTATTTTAGTTTTAACTTTTGTGTAAGGTACCTTTCTTGTTTTTGTGCCTGTAGATTTCAAGCCAACATTTTAGAACTCCCATTCTCTAACCAGTATGCCATGCCTTCCCAAAACAAAGGGTATCTATATACCCACACCTAGTCAAAGAATTGTTTCTTTAATTTAAGAAACACTTACCTTTGTTTTTTTATTCCTTTAAAACATAAAAATACCCGTTGATATGCATGCATTGATTTCTTTCCAGCAAAACAATGCTGCTGCTTTCACTCTCAAGAGTCTGATCACACACTCTGCATAGGGAAAGGACTCTTTGGAGATGTAGTTCTGGGGCGTGTGCTTACTTCAGTAATAAGCAGCTGCTCCAGCAGGAAATGTACAAAACTGGTTATGATGACACAGGTAATAATAAAAGCCGCTTCTACCTACAGGAACAAGGTAAAATATAAAAGGAATAAAGTCTAAATATTGTCCTACCACACCATAAGCTGATTAGCTATCCTTAATAGCCCTCTAACTATTAACCCAAAACATGTAATGATAAGGTTGCTTTTATAAATGCTAGTAGAAACCAGTTTTTACCAGTACAATAATATTCACAAAAGAGAAACACTTGGTTTGATAACCATGCTGGTGTCAGTATCTTTCTAATCCTGTTATTAGTGCTTAGACTATGGCGGTAGCAGGACTTAGCAGGGCCAGTAGGTGTTAGGCTCTACACATAGTATTTTATGAAAACACACACATGCAAGATTGTGGCACTGCAAACCAATCATGCAATCAGGGCCAACAACAGCTCTCTTTTTCCACTCACCATGCCTGACATGCGGTAAAGTCGGCAATCGGGTGAGGATGAATAAAATGTCTATTTATTTCATCCAAGGAGTACACATGTTCCAAACAGAGCCAACCAGTGATGGCCCGTCCATTAGGGGCGCCCGGGCACCACCCTCTTTCTCCACGCCACTCCCTTAATGAATAATGAATAGATTCATGCTATGCATAGCATGAATCTATCCATGGCCACCCCCAATTAAGGCGTCCGGCCCCTTTCAGGATCCCGGGCGCCTGAATTACAGCAGTGGGGGCTGTTTTTTTTGAAGCACGTGATTAGAACAACATATTCGCTGTTGTAACACTGATCCTCAATCCGGCCAATCAGAAGCAGGTCTGAGACCTGCTTTCTGATTGGCCAAAAAGAGAAGAGTCCCAATTGGCTGCCAAGGAGGAGGGAGGAAACGTAAGCTGCCGATGCCCGTGTAGAGCAGTGGAAGGGAGAGCCGTCGCCCCCGCTGACGAGCAAGTGAAGCTGCTGGTGAACCGCTGTATAGATGGGGTAAGTGCACTTGACCCTGTTTGGAAGATGTGTACACCTTGTTGCAGACTTTATCTACACATAGTATTTTATACATTTTAATGTAGAAGACAGAATCCAGAAGCTGACGCAGACAGCTATAGAACTGTGTTAAAGTGGTAGAACCTCTGTTAAAAAAAAAAAAAGTTTCCACCAGCAAAGGCAATATCATAATGTGCTAGTATGCACAGCATACTAGCACATTATGAAAGAAGACTTACCTTAAAACGAAGCCTTCCAGTGGCGTGGAGGCCTCCATCTTCACCCGGGGACTCCGGGCATCACTCCTGTGCGCGTGGGAGTCTCAGGCCGTGACACACAGCTCTGAAGGAACAGCACGGGTATGCCATTCCCTCAGAGCACATGCGCCGATGACATCACCGGCTGCTGCTTGCAATAATATCTCCTAAACAGTGAACATTTAGGAGATATTCATTTTACCTACAGGTAAGCTTCATTATAAGCTTACTGGGTTGTAATAATAAAATTCCAGGGTTTACTACCACTTTAAGCTGCCAATTGATGGATCAAAATTCAACCAGTTCAGCCGGGAGCGACCAAATTTTGATCCATCTATGGCTGTTCCTGATTGACAGAAGTCGATCTAACAATTAATTTCCGTTGAACTGGACTTGGAAAATTTCTCTTGATCAGGTGGCTGCAGGCAATTGGCTGTAGTCACTGATTAGTGTATTATGACAGCCCCACTGTCAGAATACAATGCCCCAGTGGGGAGGATTCCTCAATCCACCTTTCTTGTGTGGATGGGTGAATTAATTTGTCTTTTTTTCAATCAAATAATAAATAAAAATAAATAAACTCTATGGGCAGCCTTAGAGAGGTAAAGGACGACTTGTTTATAGGCTATTTCATTGTTTGTTAAGAATAAGTTAATGGTTTAACCACTTCCCGACCGCCCCATGTACATATACGTCGGCAGAATGGCACGTACAGGCAGAAGCACGTACCTGTACGTGCCATTCTTCAGGCGCGTGGGGGGTCCGATCGGACCCCCCCCGGCCGGCGGGGACGGTCGGGATCGCTTCAGGAGCGATCCGGGATGAGGGGACGGCCAGTGGTTTCTGGCCACCCCCTCGCGATCGCTCCTGGCGAATCAGATGCTTCCTCTGTCTGTGTCAATCAAAACACAGGCAGAGGAAGTGATGTCACGCTCGGTGCGCCGGTCTATGTGACCGGAACGCCGAGCTGTCAACATGTACAGGTTAGTGCACCAACAGTACACTGACACCAGTACACATAGGCACACAAAACACCCCCCTGTCACCCCCAGATCACCCCCCAGATCACCCCCTCCCCCCCCCCAGTCACAGTGTCACTAATTGCAGTGATCATTTTTTTACTGATCACTGCATTTAGTGTCAGTGTGACTGTAATAACTGTCAGTGCAGTTAGTTTTAGGTCCAAGGTAGCCCCCTACCCCCCCCAATAAAGGTTTAACCCCTTGATTGCCCCCCAGGTAACCCTTTCACCCCCTTTTGCCAGTGTCACTAAGCGATCGTTTTTCTGATCGCTGTATTAGTGTCACTGCTGTCGCTAGGTAACCATTTTTTTTTTTTAGGTAACCGCCATGTTTATATAGGTTCATAAATAGGTTTATAGGTCAGGTACCCCCATATTACAACCTAAATAAAGGTTTTAACCCCTTGATTGCCCCTAGAGTTAACCCTTTCACCAGTGATCACTGTATAACTGTCACTGGTGACGCTGGTTAGCCAGTTAGTTATTTCGTTATTTAGGTTCCCCGTCAGGTTTTTATATAGCGTCAGGTACCCCCATATATTACCTAATAAAGGTTTTAACCCCCTGATTGCCCCTAGTTAACCCTTTCACCCCCTTTTGCCAGTGTCACTAAGCGATCGTTTTTCTGATCGCTGCATTAGTGTCGCTAGGTAACCATTTTTTTTTTTTAGGTAACCGCCATGTTTATATAGGTTCATAAATAGGTTTATAGGTCAGGTACCCCATATTACAACCTAAATAAAGGTTTTAACCCCCTGATTGCCCCTAGAGTTAACCCTTTCACCAGTGATCACTGTATAACTGTCACTGGTGACGCTGGTTAGCCAGTTAGTTATTTCGTTATTTAGGTTCCCCGTCAGGTTTTTATATAGCGTCAGGTACCCCCATATATTACCTAATAAAGGTTTTAACCCCCTGATTGCCCCTAGTTAACCCTTTCACCCCCTTTTGCCAGTGTCACTAAGCGATCGTTTTTCTGATCGCTGCATTAGTGTCGCTAGGTAACCAGTTTTTTTTTGTATTACTGTTACGGGTGACGCTGGTTAGTTAGCTTGTTTTTTATACTGTCAGGGCACCCGCCATTTATTACCCAATAACGGTTTAACCCCCTGATCGCCCGGCGGGTGATATCAATTAGGTTTTAGGGTCAAATAAGGTCTGCGTCGCCCCAGGTTAGTGCCAGTACCGCAAACACCCACGCGCAAAGCATACACCTCCCTTAGTGGCACAGTATCTGAACAGATCAATATCTGATCTGATCAGATCTATACTAGCGTCCCAGCAGTTTAGGGTTCCAAAAAAAACCGCATTGTTAGCGGGATCAGCCCAGATACCTGCTAGCACCTGCGTTTTCCCCCTCCGCCCAGCCCAGCCCACCCAAGTGCAGTATCGATCGATCACTGTCACTTACAAAACACTAAGCACACATAACTGCAGCGTTCGCAGAGTCAGGCCTGATCCCTGCGATCGCTAACATTTTTTTTGTGGTAGCGTTTTGATTCAGTCGCTTCAGTCAGGAGCTTTTTTACCTGTGAATCTAAAAAAAATAAAAATAAATAAAATAGTTGTCGTTTTATTGTTCTCTCTCTCACTCTATTCTCTCTCTATTGTTCTTTTTTTACTCCATTCTATTCTGCAATGTTTTATTATGTTTTATCATGTTTTATCATGCTTGCTTTTCAGGTATGTAATTTTGTTTACTGTGTTTTAGTGTTAAGCATTTTTTTGTTTTCAGGTGCGCCATTCAGTTGCAACGCGGATTTATTTATCTTGACAGCAACAGCGTTTGCTCCCACGATACATAAAGCCGCGACTCCAACGCTGTAGGAGGTGATTTCACCACCACAGTTAAAAAAAAGAGCATATATGCCGAAGCATGGGGGCAGCAGGGGGGGGGGAGGAGCGATTGGCTCCTAATGCCACGTACATACGGTCGAAATTCCGACCGTGTGTACACGGCATAACTTTTGCGGGAGGATGCCCCCATGCATCGGCATATATAAATGGTGCATGTATGCCCATCATTAGAAGTGGGTGGATGAAGGGAGGTATTCTAATGGTGGGCATACCCACCAATCAATCTCTTTTTTTCGTTCAGCCAAGAGGCTGCATGAAAAAAAAAAGATTACAATATATGTCCAGTATGTTGCTGGACTTTGAATGGTTATACCAGAATGATGCCTGCAGGTTTAGGTATCATCTTGGTATCATTCTTTTCAGCCAGTGATCGGCTTTCATGTAAAAGCAATTCTAGCGGGTAATTAGCCTCTAGACTGCTTTTACAAGCAGTGGGAGGGAATGTCCCCCCTCCCGGATATAAACCGCGCCATTGGGAAATTGGGAAAGCATTTTATCACACCAATCGTGGTGTGGTCAGATGCTTTGAGGGCAGAGGAAAGATCTAGGGTCTAATAGACCCCAATTTTTTCAAAAAAAGAGTACCTGTCACTGCCTATTGCTATCATAGGGGATATTTACATTCCCTGAGATAACAATAAAAATCATAACAAAGAAAAAAAATGGAAGGAACAGTTTAAAAATAAAATAAAAAAGCTAAATAAATAAAAAAAAAACCAAAAAAAAAAAAAAAAGCACCCCTGCCCCCCCTTCTCTTGCGCAAAGGCGTACACAAGCGTTGGTCTGGCGTCATATGTAAACAGCAATTGCACCATGCATGTGAGGTATCACCGCGAAGGTCAGATCGAGGGCAGTAATTTTAGCAGTAGACCTCCTCCGTGAATCTAATGTGGTATCATGTAAAGGCTTTTAAAGGCTTTTAAAAATGTATGTAGTTTGTCGCCACTGCGTGTTTGTGCGCAATTTTAAAGCATGTCGTGTTTGGTATCCATGTACTCGGCCTAAGATCATATTTTTTATTTCATCAAAAATTTGAGCAATGTAGTGTGTTTTAGTGCATTAAAATAAAAAAAAGTGTATTTTTTCCACAAAAAATGCGTTTGAAAAATCGCTGCGCAAATACTGTGTGGAAAAAAAAATGCAACACCCACCATTTTAATCTGTAGGGCCTTTGCTTTAACATTATATATAGTGTTTGGGGGTTCAACGTAATTTTCTTGCAAAAAAAAAATATGTTTTCATGTAAACAAAAAGTGTCAGAAAGGGCTTTGTCTACAAGTGGTTAGAAGAGTGGGTGACGTGTGACATAGGCTTCTAAATGTTGTGCATAAAATGCCAGGACAGTTCAAACCCCCCCCAAATGACCCCATTTTGGAAAGTAGACACCCCAAGCTATTTGATGAGAGCAATGTTGAGCCCATTAAATATTTTTTTTTTTTTGTCCCAAGAGATTGAATAATGAAAAAAAAAATATATATATATTTTTTTTTACAAAAAGTTGTCACTAAATGATATATTGCTCAAACATGTCATGGGCATATGTGGAAATACACCCCAAAATACATTCTGTTGCTTCTCCTGAGTACGGGGATACCACATGTGTGGGACTTTTTGGGAGCCTAGCTGCGTACGGAACCCCAAAAACCAATCACCGCCTTCAGGCTTTCTAAGGGTGTAATTTTTTTATTTCACTTCTCACTGCCAATCACAGTTTCGGAGGCCATGGAATGCCCAGATGGCATAAAACCCCCCAAAATGACCCCATTTTGGAAAGTAGACACCCCAAGCTATCTGCTGAGAGGTATGGTGAGTATTTTGCAGATCTCGCTTTTTGTCACAAAGTTTTGAAAATTGAAAAAAAGAAAAAAAAATGTTTTTTTACTTTACTTTCTTCATTTTCAAAAACAAATGAGAGCTGTAAAATACTCACCATGCCTCTCAACAAATAGCTTGGGGTGTCTACTTTCCAAAATGGGGTCATTTGGGGGGGTTTTGTGCTATTTTGGCATTTTATGGCCTTCGAAACGGTGATAGGTAGTGAGGAGTGAAATCAAAAATTTGCACCCTTAGAAATCCTGAAGGCGGTGCTTGGGTTTCGGTGCCCCGTACGCGGCTAGGCTCCCAAAAAGTCCCACACATGTGGTATCCCCATACTCAGGAGAAGCAGCAAAATGTATTTTGGGGTGCAATTCCACATATAACTATGGCATGTGTGAGCAATATATCATTTAGTGACAACTTTTTGAAAAAAAAAAAAAAATCTTTTTTTTTTTTTGTCTTTATTCAATCACTTGGGACTAAAAAAAAAAATATTCAATGGGCTCAACATGCCTCTCAGCAAATAGCTTGGGGTGTCTACTTTCCAAAATGGGGTCATTTGGGGGGGTTTTGTACTTCTCTGCCATTTTAGCACCTCAAGAAATGAAATAGGCAGTCATAAATTAAAAGCGGTGTAAATTCCAGAAAATGTACTCTAGTTTGTAGACGCTATAACTTTTGCGCAAACCAATAAATATACGCTTATTGGCATTTTTTTTTACTAAAAACATGTGGCTGAATACATTTTGGCCCAAATGTTTGACTAAAATTGAGTTTATTAGATTTTTTTTATAACAAAAAGTAGAAAATCTCTTTTTTTTTCAAAATTTTCGCTCTTTTTCCGTTTATATCGCAAAAAATAAAAATCACAGAGGCAATCAAATACCATCAAAAGAAAGCTCTATTTGTGGGAAGAAAAGGACGCAAATTTCGTTTGGTTACAAAATTGCATGACCGCGCAATTACCAGTTAAAGTAGTGCAGTGCGAAATTGAAAAAAGACCTCTGGTCCTTTGGCTGCCAAATGGTCCGGGGCTGAAGTGGTTAATGTCCATAGCCTAGGCTAGTTGGAATCAAGTGCTAAATTTTGGTATTTGCGGATGATAGTAAATAATGCCAGGAATTATATTTGGCAAAGGATATAGATAGGGGGTTATGCAGCTACATGGCAGATGAGGTTCAATAATCAGTAAAATTAAGCACTTGAATTTGAAAAAATACCCCAAAATCATAGGCAATAGCATGCAATGCCAAGATGCAGCTAACAAATCTTGTAAAATACTGCCATGCTTTTAAAAGGCTTACCTTCAAGAGATAAATCAGCCTCATCTTAAATATACAGTTTAGTTTTGCTTACCAATCCTCAGAAAGGAGGTTGTTGAATTAGAAAGAGATTCTCAGGGACTGGACCTCAACCAGACCTCTACTTTGTCTAGCAGTAACTCTTCTTAATGACCCACCTGAGATGCTGGACAACTCCCCGGACAATTCCTTGAATGATCCTGCCTTGAACCTTTTTTCTCTTCTACTTTGAACCCTTTGCTCCTCCCATGAACTTCCTGATTTAAGCCATGCCCCTGCACTTCCTGTTTGCCAGATTATTGTGCTTTCTTCAGCCAAAATCTTTCTCTTGTCACTCCTGCTGCCACCAGTATCTTTGCTACCACTTGTTACCAACCTTTGGCTTGTTCCCCAACTAGGCTTCTGCTTGATTCCAGCCTGCAACCACTTGTTGCTAACCTTTGGCTTGTTTACTGACTACTCTTATGCTTGATGCCACTGGATCCCAGCTTGCTCACCTGCTGTTGGCATGACTTTGAGAACAGCAACCTGGTACAAACACGCAGCGGAACCCATCTCTACCATCAGGAGCTCTGGTGAAGTCTGGTTAGTACTTGTACTAGTACACCTTGGGTGAGCCCCCGTCATCCACCAGGGATGCCTGCTTGTATACCTGTCCTGTTGATCGGAGGATACCTCTCTACTGCTATAGCTACTGGACTCCAAGCCTAACTTCAGACCCTAAAAGAGATCAGTGAAGGGCAACAAAATTAATAAGGGAGATGGAGGAGCTCAGCTATGAGGATCATTTACATTGAGTTACTTACACTAGAGAAGAGTGCATGATTATAATGGACAAATATATCAAATATTGACTGTAACTGTAATACATTTTTTACGCTAAGGTCCCTGAAGAGGACATGTCACCATGATTTGAGGTTAGAGGAAAGGAAGTTTAACCTTAGTTTGTGGAAATTGTTCCTTACTGTTAAAGCAGTTAAAATGTGGAACGCTATCCCCCAGGAAATGGTGCTAGCTGAGAGTGTCAACAACTTCAAAAAACTTTTATATATCAAACACAGACAATGCCTGGAGAAAATTGGTTTTATTAATGTTGAATATAGATATCACATAGAGTAGATATTAGTCCCAGGATAGAAGATAAGGCCAAACCAGTCAACAGATTAATCAGGTTTTCGTGTAGTATAATTCCTTTAAATGACACACTTATCTTTTTGGAACCCATAGAAAAAGGGTCAAATAGACAGTTTTTTATTAAAGAAAAATCAGTGGCCAATGGACAATGATCAGACTCAAATTCTTTCAAGGTTCTTATCAGCAATAGAGAAGGTGGTGATTAAAAAAGGTGTGAATTTTTGCCCTGCCAGCAAGACTGATATCCACTTATGAATATCCACTTATACACCAGAAAATGACTCTAAGTTACATACATGCAAAAAAGGATGAGGCCCCACTACATGACCTAATTGAGAATCAGGAACAACTAATGCCACATACACACGAGCTGACTTTTCGACGGTCTTTCCGACGGACTTTTGACGGAGTTCCGACAAACTTTTCGAATGGACGGACTTGGCCACACACAATCACACTAAATTCTGACGGATTCGAACGTGATGACGTACGACCGGACTAGAATAAGGAAGTTCATAGCCAGTAGCCAATAGCTGCCCTAGCGTCGTTTTTTGTCCATCGGACTAGCATACAGACGAGCGGATTTTTCAATAGGAACTGGGTCCGGCAGAGTTCCGGCGGGAAAATTTCTAAAGTCCGTCAGAATTTTCGACAGTAAAAGTCTGATGGAGCCACACACGATCGAATTGTCCGACGGATTCGTTCTGTCGTACCTTTGCTGTCGAAAAGTCCTCTCGTGTGTACGTGGCATAAGTTTTAAGGAGTATAGAGCTCTGAAAGAAGTATGGGAATTATGAAATGAAGAAGATTATGTGGATGATCTTACCATAAACTGAGACCTCTTAGTTATAGGAAGTCTCATGCGCAGAGCTATTGATCTGACGGCATCACACACATTGGCTGAATCCTATGTTTTTTATGTGAGTATGTAAGTTTTAATAAATGCGCGATGTGGAGTTTTTATTTCTCATTAATGTTTCCCTTTAGGATTAGATGCTGTGGAGCTAATTGATGAAGATCTGTACTAGGATTTGCCACTTGCCTTTACCTATTGTTTGGGGCAGTGCATGAGATCTCTTATAACTAAGGTCTCAGTTTTTGGTAGGAGGCGTGTAAGCTATGGTGGTGGAGGAGACTGGACAATTTGCACTATTATACAGTATATTTAGGGGAAATGTATTATGAACTTTACACTGCTCATGCTCTCTTTGGTATTAATTTGCATAGGTGTTATGAATTGCATGATATAATGTTTGAGTTGACATGTTAATGTTTGAGGGTATATTTATATATTTTGCCTTATAAAATGTCTTACACAGATTTACACTGATATATATGATATATATAACATTTGATCATTAGGTCATTTGGTCATTAGTTAATGGGATGGTGCAGCACTTTTAAGTTTAAGAAAACCTTTTACGAGGAAAAAATCATATCATCAGCGAATGGGCTGTATACTTCTCTATTCTGGCGAATGTGAAAACAAATGATTCAAGCATATCTAAATCCAAGAACAAAAATGTAATATATTGCAGCTTACTGGTCTTACTGGTGGCTGCAATAGTTTTTCTTTCAGGTTTTTTTGTCTTTATTTTTATCGAATGATCCTGCCAGTAACACATTTCCTATCCCAATGTGACAATTTTCATCCACTGTACTATATTTATTGAAGATTAGCATGTTTTCCTAGGACAGATGTGTTAAGACTTCAGAACACCTCCCTCTCCTCATCTCCATAATGTAGGGGGTGTTCTGTTGTTCAGAGAGGAAAACTCAGGCAATACTTCTTGAGATAACACTGCAGAGTGCACAGGACACAGGACAGCACTGCTTTCTGCTGGCTGAAATGCAGGACAGACCATGAGAGAGGAACTTCCACCCAGCTCTACCTTTTATTCTCCATCTGCAAGTGGTGAACACAAGCCCCTTTGAGGATGCCTAGTAGAAAAACACGTCAGTGAGCCCTTTTGTTTACATCACAGCTGCCATTGGACCCATGTTGATACTCCCCTGCAATACTGTTTCTTTAACTATATGATCACTAGTTCAGTCTTTATTGCATGGATGGATTGGTCTATAGATGGATTGGTCTATTACAACACTACGCAGTTGGCTGCTACATATACAACTGTTTTACAATAATTTTCCTAAAACGTATGATACATTTGTCCACCTGTAATGCTTTTTCTTGAATTAGCCTGCTAGAATTCATGATGGACCTGTTTGGCTGCATCTCTATCTGCTTCCATCAATCTTCTGGGACTGATCATAGGGGTCTGTGAAGACTTGTGATTAGGGTGCTTGGCCAATCATCAGCCAGCAATGCACTGCGGCTGGCGCAGTGCATTGCGGGCCGTTTGCATCACACGAATGTGATGCGAATGGCCCAAATAGTTCTGGGCTCGCCAAACCAATGGCCAGGGTTGTGGGGAAGAGGCCCTTGTCCTCATCAACATGGGGACAAGGTGCTTTGGTACGGTTCAGGAGGGAGGGGGGGCGCTCTCGTCCCCCCCTCTTTTCCTGCGGCCTGCCAGGTTGCGTGCTCAGATAAGGGTCTGGTATGGATTTTGAGGGGGACCCCACGCCATTTTTTTTTTTTGGCTGGGGTTTCCCTTAATATCCATAGCAGACCTGAAGGACCTGGTAATTGAATTTGGGGGGACCCCCACGCTGTTTTTTTTTTAAAAAAAATTATTTTTTATCAATGACTTTTTTTTTATCAATGGCTTTCAATGAATGACTGTTCTCTGTGTTACGGGATCCGTCAATTCATTAGCCGCGAGTGATTTTAAATAGCTTTTTTTCCTGCAAAAATTACACTTTGTGCAGGGACAGTTCTAAGCACAGGAAACATGCGCCCCATTCACAGGCATACTATAGACACCCCCCAGGTACGAAATTTAAAGGAATATTACACTTTTATTGTTTCACTTTAAGCATTATTAAAATCACTGCTCCTGAAAAAAATGCTTTTTTTTTAAAAAATTTTTTGCATTGCTACATGTCCCCTGGGGCAGGACCCAGGTCCCTAAACACTTTTTATGACAATAACATGCATATTAGCCTTTAAAATTAGCACTTTTGATTTCGAACGTTTGCATCCATTGTAACTAATAGGGTTCTTATGTTCGCACGGTCCGTTCGCGGGTTCTGGTGCGAACCGAACTCGGGGGTGTTCGGCTCATCCCTACTTGTGATATATTTTCATCCTCACTCAATCCATGGATGGTTAAGTAAAATATATAACTATGCAAATGGCTTCTACATACTGTATATAAATTTGCCTCATAATCAACTTTCTGGGACTTGTTGTACATTTGTATACCTAAATTGCCTTTCGGTGAAGAAAAATAATCAAAGACCTGCACTCTGATGGAATGAACTAAAACAATATTAACCTCAGCTGCTGCTATTTATACTCCAACAGGGAGATTCTAAAAAATATAGAGTTAGGACCACCGTACAAAGAGGAGCCTTGATGTAGACACTGAGGCTTGCACATATTGTATATTTGCAAATATGTGCAACTAAAACCTACGTGAGTTGTTACGCAGGGTCAATTTTTTTAGCTGGTAAGTGTGCTGGGAAATTGTTGTTGTTGTTTTGCATTGGCCTTCCATGTGCACTTTATTGCAAAGGTTAGTTGTAAATCGGGGTGGTTGACATCTTTTTGTATAGATACTCAAAAGATATCTGATGGGGTCTGGCCCTGACCTGTGACTTCACATGTGCCTCGTGTAAGTACGCCCGCAACAATATACTACCAGCCAGTTTGGCGGCGCTCCACAGCACATAGCAGAGACTCATCCAGGGTGCTGGGACAGGCATTTTCATTGTGAATTTTTTTTTATCTTAACCGCTTCCCGACCACCTCACGCCGATATACGTCGGCAGAATGGCACGGCTGGGCAAAACCATGTATATATACGTGGTCCTTTAAGAGCCCAGCCGTGGGTCGCGCGTGCGCCGCCGGCGGCGCGCTCGCGACCCGGTCTGGAGCTCCGTGACCACGGCCGCAGGACCAGCGGACCTGATTGCCGCTGGTGTCCCGCGATTGGGTCACAGAGCTGAAGAACGGGGAGAGGTCTGTGTAAACAAACGTCTCCCCGCGCTTCCTACACTGCCTGTCATTGATCGGCTGTTCCCTGTCATCGGGAAAGCCGATTAATGATGTCAGACGTCAGCCCCGCCCCCTAATCTAAAAAAAAAACACACACGTCACAGACCATAAACCCTCCCCGCCCCCTAGTGGTTAACTCTTTCAATGCCAGTGTCCTTTATACAGGAATCAATGCATTTAAATAGCATTGATAGCTGTATAAATGACAATGGTCCCAAAAATGTGTCAAAAATGTCCGATGTGTTCGCCATAATGTCGCAGTCACAATAAAAAGCGCTGATTGCCGCCATTACTAGTAAAAAAAAAATATTAATAAAAATGCTATAAAACTATCCCCTATTTTGTAAACGCTATAACTTTTGCGCAAACCAATCAATAATCGCTAATTGTGATTTTTTTTACCAAAAATATGTAGAAGAATACGTATCGGCCTAAACTGAGGAAAAAAAATGCAAATTGGTCCGGGGCTGAAGTGGTTAATGTACATTGAGGTTTTAAAAAAAACTTGCTCTTATGTTTTTTGCCTCTTATGGATCCTTATAACTTAGCGTGGACATAATGTGAAAAGTGGGACCTCTAGTGGACAAAGAGCTAAGCGCTGGTGACCAACTTTTTAAGTTAAGGGGTCAGTGTATACAGAGCGTAAATTCAGTTGAGGGGAGAGAATCAGTTGGATTCACAGCAACACAGTTTAATATGGACATTGTTTGTTTTCACCAGAATTGATTCCTATTTTGTGACTTTTTTGCATAAGCCAATTTTATTGAAGTCATATTTTCTAAGCATTGGCACTTTTTGTAATAGCGTGTTTTGCACATCTTTTTTAAGGCAGAGCACTTTAGGATTAATTCTAATTGAGAACTTTACGTGTATTATGAATGTCACTGGTATTCAGAATACTTTTTAATGCAGAATCACTGATGTTATAGGTTTTTGCACTTTTGATATAAGTATTATTTTTTAGCACTGCTATATACTGTATGTACAGTTTTTCTCAAAAGTAAAAGCCATTTATTATCAATCAACTGTGTTTACTTTTTTTAAATCATCATAACAACAGAAACTACCCAAATGACCCCGATCAAAAGTTTACATACCCTGGAATATTTGGCCTTGGTACAGACACAGAAGGTGGCACACACGGGTTAAATGGCAATTAAAGGTTAATTTACCACATTTGTGGCTTTTTAACCACTTCAGTACCCGCCCATAGTCATATGACGCCCACAAGGTGGATCTACCATCCTGGGTGGGCGTCATATGACGTCCTCGGGTTCCCGGCCGCCTGGGGGGCGCGCGCGCGCCGCCGGCGGCGCGCGCGCGCGCCCGCGGCATCGCTCGGGACCCGGTGCGAGTGCCCGGCGGCCGCGATGTCCGCCGGGCACCCGCGATTGCCCGTTAAAACAACGGGACCGGGCGGGACCGTGGAGCTGTGTGTGTAAACACACAGCTCCACGTCCTGTCAGCGGGGAGGAGACCGATCATGTGATCCCAGTACAGAGGATCACATGATCGGTCTCCTCCCCTTAAGTCCCCTCCCCCTACAGTTAGAATCACTCCTATTAGGGACACACATTAACCCCTCCAGCGCCCTCTAGTGTTAACCCCTTCCCTGACAGTCACATTTACACAGTAATCATTGCAATTTTATAGCAACGATCGCTGTGTAAATGTGAATGGTTCCAAAAATGTGTCAAAAGTGTCCGAAGTGTCCGCCGCAATGTCGCAGTCACGAAAAAAAAATCGCAAATCGCCGCCATTACTAGTAAAAAAAAAAAAAAAAAAAAATTCAATAAATCTATCCCCTATTTTGTAGACGCTATAACTTTTGCGCAAACCGATCAATATACGCTTATTGCGATTTTTTTTACCAAAAATATGTAGAAGAATACGTATCGGCCTAAACTGAGGAAAAAAAATTTTTTTTTTTTTAAAATGGGATATTTATTATAGCAAAAAGTAAAAAATATTGTGTTTTTTTTCAAAATTGTCGCTCTTCTTTTGTTTATAGCGCAAAAAATAAAAACCGCAGGGGCGATCAAATACCACCAAAAGAAAGCTCTATTTGTGGGAAAAAAAGGACGTCAATTTTGTTTGGGTGTAACGTCGCACGACCGCGCAATTGTTAGTTAAAGCGACGCAGTGCCGAATCGCAAAAAGTGCTCTGGTAAGGAAGGGTGTTTAAAAGCCCTGTATTGAAGCGGTTAAATCACAATTAGTGTCTGTGTATAAATAGTCAATGAGATTGTTAGCTCTCACATGGATGCACTAAGCAGGTGTAGTGCCCACCCCATTTAGGTGGGTGCTTAGTGTGTTTCTGTAAATAGTGATAGGTAAATTTAGCCAGGACCTTGCACTTTTTCTAGGCCTGGTTGTTTATTTGGGAGGTGGGAGTGTAAGAATAGAGGGGGTGTGGCCACCTACATTCTGGCTCCAGTGGAAATGTTCTGGAAGGGAGGCAGGATTTGGGACCTGAGTGGCAGGCAGCTTATGTGGAGATCTCTGGATCAATCATTAAATTGTATTGGCAGGGGCAGGACTCGCATATAAGCTGGGGGTCACATGCTTTCGGGGAGGCGGAGAGAATTCAAGATGTAGAGAGTGCAGCAGGAGCAGGCTTGAAGGACTGGGGGTTCAGAGACCCCAGCGCTGGATAGCGGGAGCAGACGTTGCCATGTAGACCAGAGGTGTCCCAGCCGGGGAAGGGCCGGACCATAAGAAGGAGGAAGTGGAAGTAAAGCGGATGGAGGAAACTGGGAATTGACCTTCCGTGGGTAACATGGACTGTCGATTGGGAGTGAACAAAGGGAGTGCAACCCAGTGGTGCTTATTCGTAAACTTGCTATGTGTCCAAGGACCTAGTGAGAGACACTTTCCAGAACTGTCATGGGCTGATTGCTAGAGTCAAGGAATTAGGCAGTGTGGCCTGGGACTGGCCTGGGACTTTGAAATCTACACCCACGGTATTATTCAGAGTGATGCTGGTCAGTTCACAACAGGGAAGTACGCAGGATCAGAGACAGGAACCAGAATCAATAGAGGTATCTCATATTTTCTATCTACTTGTTCCACCAACACAAGTTCAAGAATAAAAGCTTTACAGAATATAAAGACCGTCTGTTTTTTGTGAAAGTTGCATGGGAAGGAAGAACGGGGCCAATTGACATAAAGGTAATGAACAACTTTGCAGCTCCCAAGGGAGTAGTGGGCTACACAGGCTAGACACCGAGCCATGAGGAGGTAGAAAAGAACAGTCAAAAGACCTGCGTAACAAGGTAATGAAACTTTACAAAGATGGAAAAGGATATAAAAAGATATCCAAAGCCTTGACTATGCTAGTCAGTACTGCTTAAGCGCTTATTAAGAAGTGGAAAATTAGGGGCTCTTTTCGTACCAAGCAAAGGTCAGGTAGACCAAGAATGATTGCAGCCACAACTGGCGGAAGAATTGCTCAGGTTACAAAGAAAAACACACAGGTAACTGCAGGAGAAATACAGGCTGCTCTTCAAAAAGATGGTGTGGTTGTTTTTAAGGAGCACAATTCAACGATACTTGAAAAAAAAAGAGCTGCATGGTTGAGCTGCCAGAAGGAAGCTTTTACTGCGCCAATGCCACAAAAAAGCCAATGAGGCATGTCAATGTGTTGTTGGGCATATTGTAACCAGGCTTTTTTGTGGAACTTGTACAGTAAAGGCTTCTTTCTGGCAACTTGACCATGCAGCTCTTTTTTGTTCAAGTATCATCGTATTGTGCTCCTTAAAAGCAGCCTGTATTTCTCCTGAGGTTACCTGTGGGTTTTTATTTGTATCCCGAACAGTTCCTGTGGCAGTTGTGGCTGAAATCTTTCTTGATCTACCTGACCTTGGCTTGGTATCAAGAGATACCCAAATTTTCCACTTCTTATTAAGTGATTGAACGGTACTGACGGGCATATTTAAAGTGGAAGTAAACCCATCGATTTAACAGTCTAAAAAAAAAAAGGCATGCCGTGAATGTTAACTGCACGTTGGCTGTGCTCTCAACCAAACAGTCAAACCATCCAATGGCTGGTGTCATAACGGATCACATGTGCAGCACTGTGGCAGTTGAAGATTAAACAGAGGCAAAGATGGCAGCTTCCTTGGCTTAAAAAGATAGGGTGGTTTACTTCCACTTTAAGGCTTTGGATATCTTTTTTTATCCTTTTCCATCTTTGTAAAGTTCCATTACCTTGTTACGCAGGTCTTTTGACTGTTAATTTCTACCTCCTCATGACTCTAGCTTGCTTAGTGCATCCATGTGAGAGCTAACAAACTCATTGACTATTTATATACAGACACTAATTGTGATTTGAAAAGTCACAAATGTGGGAAATTAACCTTTAATTGCCATTTTAACCTGTGTGTGCCACCTTCTGTGTCTGTACCAAGGCCAAACATTCCAGGGTATGTAAACTATTGATCAGGGTAATTTGGGTAGTTTCTGTTGTCATTATGATTTAAAAAGAGTAAACACAGTTGATTGATAATAAATGGCTTCAGCCAAACACTAACCATGAGTGAAAGAAATGTTTTTGTGTTATCATTTATATTCTCTGAAAAATGGGCAAGAAATCATAAATTCTGCCAAGGTATGTAAACTTATGAGCACAACTGTATATAATTGTCTCACACTATCAGTTTTCTGTCTACCTGCATATCCTTTTGCTGATTGGAAAGCATGATACAGTAAACCCCCGCTATATTGCGGTTCAGTTATTGCGGTCCCGGTATATCGCAGTATTTTAATTAGGACCTGTTATCCTGATATTGTGGTAATATTTCGCCATTTTCGCAGTTATGTACTCTATTTTTTACTGTACTGTACAATATACTGTACTGTTAAGACAATATTTTTGTGTTTTAAAAATCCTCTTGATCTCTCTCTATCTTTTATGTGTTTCTATTGCATAAAAGTGTGTTTAAAGACCTTTAAATGCTATTAAAAAATTAACAAAACATGCCTAGGGTGTATTTAAATAGGGTCTTTCTATTTCGCGGTTTTTCACTTTTCGCGGGTGGGTCCGGAACATAACCCCAGCGATGGAGGGGGGTTTACTGTATACCCATTTGGCTATATTTTTGCCTGCTGCAATTAATCTGTTGGGACTGAATATACTAGCATGCTAAGGCTTTCCATACATCTGGTTCATGCTCTTTGTGTTCCATCAATCAGCTAGAACTTTTCTAACACTTTTCAAGCTAAAGGTTTATTTGTTTGTACCAGTAGTACATCTTTGCTGATGCAGAGTGTTTATTTCAGCCATTGTTTTAAGCACAGTTGTTTTCTATTGATTCAAGATACAGTATGAGTGTTTCTGCACATAAATACCTCTATTTTAACCATCCAGCCTCTGAAAAACTATTTCAGTTCAAGTACATAACATCATCAAAAACAAAGAACCAACATGACGGATTATCACGGTACCATTGAGGAATTCATACAAATAATACTTAGACAGAGAACATTGTAAAATCACTAGGACATTATCTTGAGGTTCAACATAATAGTTACAGTATATGTCAAAAAAGATGGTTGACGCGTTTCACAAACTAGCTTCTTCAAAACCAATTGTTTATTGACTCGTAACCAAAGAACCTTCAATTGGGAAAATATGAGAGAGGTTATTATCATTAACCACTTGCTTACTGGGCACTTAAACCCCCCTCCTGCCCAGACCAATTTTCAGCTTTCGGCGCTGACGCACTTTGAATGACAATTGCGCGGTCATACAACACTGTACCCAAATGAAATTTTTATCATTTTTCCCCACAAATAGAGCTTTCTTTTGGTGGTATTTAATCACAGCTGGGGTTTTTATTTTTTGCTAAACAAACAAAAAAAGATGGAAAATTAAAAAAAAAAAAAAATCATGTTTAATAGTTTGTTATAAAATTTTGCAAGCAGGTTATTTTTCTGCTTCATTGATATGCGCTGATGAGGCGGCACTGGTGGGCACTGATAGGCTGCACTGGTGGGCACTGATAGGCTGCACTGGTGGGCACTTATAGGCTGCACTGGTGGGCACAGATAAGGTGGCACTGATGGGGACAGATAAGTCGGTACTGATGGGCACAGATAAGATGGCACTGATGGGCACGGATGGGTGGCACGGATGGGTGGAACAGATGGGCACTGATAGATGGCACTGATGGGCACTGATAGATGGCACTGATAGGGGACACTGATGGGCACTGGTAGGTGACACTGATGAGCACTGGTAGGTGACACTGATGTGCAGCACTGTAAAAGCACATTGTGGGCACTGGCACTGTGGGCACTGACAGGTGAAGCTGGTGGGCACTGACAGGTGGAGTTGGTGGGCACTGACAGGTGGAGCTGGTGGGCACTGGTAGGCGGCACTTGTATAGGGCACAGGTGGGCACCATGGACCTGGGGCACATTGCAGTGATCGGGACTAATGTCCCTCTCACTGCCGCCGGTGATCGGCTTTTTTTTTCTCCTCACGCTGTGAGCGCAAGGAGGAAAAAAAGACGATTACCGGCTCTGTTGAAATCACATGATCAGCTGTCATTGGCTGACAGCTGATCACGTGGTAAGGGGTTGGGATCGACCCCTTACTCGGATCTGTGATCCAGCAAGTCTCACAGACTTCAGGGGGCACGCAGGCCGCTCGTGAACGGGACGACGTCAATAGACGTCGTCCCGGCAAGTTAGATCCGCGCTGTAGCCGTCATTCGGCTATAGCGCGGATCTCAGGTGGTTAAAGATAGATGTATGCCTTACATGGATCAAACAAAGATTATCTATATTTATTAAATTAATATAACCCTCAAAAAAAGGGAAAAAGATAACTTACATGTCAAAAACCCACATTAGTTAAACCTTAGGATCAGAAACGGTGTGCCCTATACAAAGGGATGGGAAGAGTGGATGATATCCAGAAACAGCAGGATTGGGACCAGTATATACCCCATGTATAGCAAAAAATTAATAATTAAAAAATTACTTCAAAATAACACTCCAAATATGATTAGAATAAGGAGAAAATCCTATTCATAACAATGATAGCCAGCAAATACTCACTATGGACTCATAAACTATGCTGTCAAGGCAGAAGTCAGCAATCGGTTGTTTTCTTAAATGCAATATAGCAATTATTGGTAAGACATCATAGGCTCCTATATACAAATAAATCCCCTTAAGCCCCATACACACAGTCGGATTTTCCGATGGATTCTGTCCTATCAGACAATGTTGTCGGAAATTCCGACCGTGTGTAGGCACCATCGGACAGTTTCCATCGGATTGTCCGACGGACAAAGTCCTATCTCCTGCTGGATAGATTTTTTGACAACAAAGTCCGATCACACCGAATCCGATCGTGTGTAGCGAATTCCGACGGACAAAGTGCTACGCATGCTCAGATCACATTACAAGACCAAAGCTATTGGCTACTAGCCTCTACGTAGTCCCGTCTTAGGCAACAAACGTCACCACGTTCAGAATGATCGGATTTTCCGACAACTTTGTCCGACCGTGTGTACGCAAAACCAACATCGGACAAAGTACGACGGACATGATCCGACGGACCTGGTCCTCGGATAATCCGAGCGTGTGTATGGGGCTTAAGATGCAATGCCGGGCGTGGCCAAGATGGCGAACTGAGAGGAAGCAGGATCCGGAGTTCTGCTGACCATTTGCACTTATCCTGACTCCTAACTACAAAAAACGACTTGCAAGAACACTCGGTGCAAGCCGGATGCCATACCGGACGTGGCGCAGTGGGAAAAAGCTGCATTTCCCGCAGGGAGCGGGCGATTTACCGGCCCCGGTGGCTCTCCACGTGGTGGCCTCTGCCCCGCGAAGTGGCAACATGGCGTCCCAGACGGAGCCAGAAGACAAGGCCGCAGAAGCTCAGATCGGCTTCCAGGAGGTCATGGCGGCGATTGCATCTTGTCAGGCCGCCCTGACCAACAAAATCGAGGCCGTGCAGCTGGATGTTGGACTGATTCGGCAGGACCTGGACAAACTCCGGTCCCGGGTTTCTGAGGCAAAGCACCGCGTGGGGCTGACAGAGGACCTGGCGGGGGAGCACACGGCGTCTATTCGGTCCCTGCAGACGAAAGTCAAAGCACTAGAATACAAGGTGGATGACGCCGAGAACCGGAACCGGAGGAATAACCTCCGGATCGTTGGTTTACCGGAGGGAGTGGAGGGGAAGAACCCTACCCTGTTTGTTGAGGAACTGTTGCGTGCCGTTCTTCCATCCGCACAATTCTCCCCTTACTTCACCGTGGAGAGAGCACACCGGATCCCTCCTGTCCCCGGCCCGCCTGGCTCCCATCCCCGCACCATGATCTTCAGATTGCTGAACTTCAGAGACAGGGATGAAACCCTCCGAGCGGCCCGCAGGGATGGCGAAGTTAAGTATCAGAATACTAAACTGATGTTTTTTCCTGACTACTCCCTGGAAACACAGAAACAGCGCAGATCGTTCGACCAGATCAAAGCAGAATTAAGGTCCCGCAACCTTAAGTACAGCATTCTCTTCCCGGCGAAACTGAGAGTCCAGCTGGGAGATTCTGCAAAATTTTTTACTACACCGCGTGAGGCGGCGGCATGGCTCAAATCGCTGCCCCCTGCCCGCTAGGCATGCTGCTCTGGATCGCTACAGACCATGATGTTACCCCTCCGGCTTTCCCTTATTTGTTTTACCACCCTTTTGTATCCTGCCACTTCAACACCCGCCGAGGACAATGCCAAGTGTGTTACTAAACGGATGACCCTTGTGCCACTGTGCCTGTATATTGTTCCCAGGATGCGGGGACGCTGTGGATGACTGACCCACGCGGCTGTCGCGAGACGCAGGGAGCACATTACCCGACTAACCCCCCTGGCCTTGGCGGCACCGGTGATGACATCGCTGAAGACCGGCTACACACCCTCATCCTCGTCTAACCGTGTTGGAACACACCGGGAGACCTCGGATCGCAGCCAGGAAGGGGGAACTTACACCAAGCATCTACCTGGCGTCACTGTCGGGCGGGTATGTACCGCTGTTCCACCTTTTTAGATATTGTCCCCCCTGCATGTATCGCCCAGCCTTGTGTGACTTCCATGTGTGGCGCGGCCCGGGTCTCCCCTCCCCTCATGTCCCCGCTCCGCGGGACGGTAACGCTACCAACCTTTCTCCCCGAGGGGATACGGAGGCACAGGGAACATGTCTCCACTTGCTATAAGGGGTCGTGGCCCGGGCAGAACCCTGGAACATTTTTCCCGGAGAGCTAGGAGGTGGACTGGGACGTCACGGATACACATTTACGCGGAACTGCATTGCCGGTGACACTGGAGATAAAGTAGGCTGGGAAGCATCCTACAAATGGCGGTACTGATTGTTGTGGCGGTAATTACTAGACAAGTTGCTTTCTACTGTAACCAAGTTCTGTGCCCCTAGACATGACTAGGAGACCACGTATGTTTTCTTTTTTTTTTATATATCAGCATCTCTGCTGACCTGCACTAAGACACCTCTCGTCTTGAGCGAGCGCCCCTTCTGATCCACGGTTCTAGTTGGGAGTTTTTGGGATCCATGCACCTTCAACCTTTTTTGGGGGTTGGGGAGGGGGGAGGGGGAAACTGTTGTCCTCACGGTTCTGGAGGACTGTTTTTGTTGAACTGTTGTGTTTGCAGTTGCTTGCTGAGAATTCACAAATGTGTATGTTGCTTGCATATTGTACATACAGGCCTAGGATGCGATACTATGTGGGGGACCCTGATGGGTTTGTGCTGCCTGATCTGAGGGGGGACCTGTGGACCGACCCCTTTTATATCACCCTTAAGATATATGGCTAATCTATCCATAGTGTCTTGGAACGTCCGGGGGTTAAACTCCGCCATTAAGAGGTCCCTAGTGTTTAAATACTTACAAAAATATAACCCCCACATCTGTGTCCTCCAAGAAACGCACCTGACAGGTTCACGAATACTTGGCTTAAGGAGGGCATGGGTAGGAACACACCATCATTCAACTTACTCCAATTATGCCAGGGGTGTGAGCATTTTGGTGCACAGGTCCCTCCCTATACAGATTCTGGATGTGCGGATTGACCCGGGGGGCAGGTATGTGATTATGCATGCGTTAATATACAACAAGCCATTGGTCCTGGTGGGGTTATATCTCCCCCCTCCGGCTGACACGCAGCTACTGTATGATATTATGCGTACTGTACTAACATTTAACACGACTGAGGTATTCCTCCTTGGGGATTTTAATATGGTTCCCTCACAGACATTGGATAGACTTCACACGGGGACCCGGCCCCCATCTGGGCTTCAGAGTTGGGCGGACACTTTCTCTCTCACAGATGTCTGGAGGCATTTCCACCCAGACGGGAGGGAATTCACATGCCACTCAACGTCATACAGGGCTCTCTCCCGCATAGACCTGGTATATGCCTCCTCTGGTGCCTTGGGATATGCGAGAGCAGCAAAACACCTTCCCCGTGGGATCTCTGACCACGCCCCTATACATGTCACTATCTCTCTGGTCCCAAATTCGGGTGTGAAGCTATGGCGGCTATCCAGGTTCTGGGCAATTGATGAGAGGCTTCAAGAGCCAATGGAGGAAGCTATTTGTAACTTCTGGGTTAACAATGGGGAACCATCTAGTGCAGCCACACTGTGGGACACCTTCAAGGCATGGACAAGGGGAGAATATATCTCCCAGATATCCTCCCTGAAGAGGGAAGCAACTAGGACATTAGAATCCCTGGAAGTGGAGGCAGCTAAGGCCGAAACCAACTATATTCAAAATCCCACTGACGCCAACCACAAAGCCTGGCAGGGGACACTTCGTGACCTTTCCACACATAATGTGGAACATACTCATAAGTCCATGCTTTATTCTAAGCAGAAGATTTTTGAGTATGGCAATAAAAACGGGAGATTGTTGGCATGGCTGGCAAGAGGGCAAACGAGTACTACACATATAGCTGTCATCAAAGACGTACGAGGACAACTGTTGACAACACCGGAGGACATTAGTGGTAGATTTCTTGACTTCTTTAGGGAGCTATACACATCTAGGGCTAATTTTTCCCCTACAGAGCTACGGGAGTACCTAGAGGGAGTCCCCTTCCCGACCCTCTCAACAGAACATAGGGAGGTACTAGATGGCAATATCTCATTGGAGGAGGTGCAGGCTGCGATCGGGGGCTTGCAGTGTGGAAAAACTCCGGGGGCGGACGGTCTGCCCACGGAGTTTTATTCTCAGCACGCGGAGCTTCTCGCTCCTAGGATGACATGGCTGGTGTGATTTCCACCTTGATCCACATTGACCAGACTGGGTTTATGCCGGGCAAGGGCACAGACATTAATATTAGGCGTCTATTCCTAAACACCTCAATCACACATGACAATACGGGATCCAGGGTCGTTGCCTCTCTTGATGCCGAGAAGGCATTTGACTCCGTGGAATGGGTGTATCTGTGGGGGGTTCTTGAGTCCTTCGGATTTGGTCCCGCTTTCATCCGGTGGATCCAGGTGTTGTACAGAGCACCCAGAGCCAGAGTGCGTACTAACAACTACGTGTCAGACCCGTTCACGCTTCAGAGGGGTACTAGACAGGGATGTCCCCTGTCCCCCAGCCTTTTTGCCCTGGCACTGGAGCCCCTGGCAATTTTGGTCCGGGAGGCTCCGATGGTTAAGGGACTCAGGATTGGTCAATTGGAAGAAAAAATCTCCCTTTACGCGGACGACACACTGCTATATTTGAACGATGCTGGTCCATCTCTGGCGGCGGCTCTTGAGCTCTTCGACAGATTTGTCTCACTATCTGGTATTCGGATCAACTGGTCCAAATCTGTATTGTTCCCGCTTGATGTGGAGGCCCGGACCACGTCCGGACCCACCCCATTGGTGTGGGTCTCAGAATTTAAATACCTGGGGATCCAGGTCGGCAGGGATAATGCGCAATACTGCACCCTAAACATCACCCCACAGGTACGTCTTCTTAAGGACAGGTGTGGTGCCTGGTCCAACTTTCCGCTAAATCTCATAGGGCGTATAGCCATTCTCAAAATGATTATGCTGCCCAAACTCAACTACTATTTTCGAAATAGCCCAATATGGATCCCGCCGGCCCTTTTCCGGGAAATGGACAAGTGTGTTATGTCATTTCTGTGGAATGGGGCTGTCCAGAGACTTGCGAAATCCGTATTGCAACTACCAATTCAGCTGGGGGGCCTGGCCCTCCCAAACCTACAGGTTTATTACTGGGCTGCAATGTTAGTTACGGCGCACTGGTGGTTTGGGGCTCGACGCTCTAATGCGGCTGTCTGCTTAGAGGCAACGGCCCTGGGCTCATTACAAGACCTACAAAACCTAGCATATAGAGGCACACAGGCTTATGGGGATCTACCGGGCCCCACCAGGGCAACAGCTAAAGTATGGGTAAGGGCTAGACGTCGGTTTGCTCAGCCACACTGTTGGTCCCCGGCCCAACCCCTATGGGGAAATCCGAATCTGCCGCATCTGCGGTCGGTTCCTGACCCGCAGGTGTGAGCAAGGTTCAACATCAAGACGCTGAAAGATATTATACACTCGGGCAGCCTGCTATCATTCTCCCAGTTGACCGCCAAGTTTGCTTTGCCGGGATGGATGTACTTCCGCTACATCCAGCTGCGGCATGCTGTCAGGGCTCAGTTCCCTGATCCACTGGTGTTACAGTTGGATCCAGTGGAAGACTTACTAACAGACGACAACCTCAAAAAAACCCTATCTCTATTATATAGCACCCTACTGCCTAAAGACCTCCCCAAAATGGACAGACTGTGGGAACAATGGAAGAGAGATATACATAGATTGGAGAGGGAGGACTGGGAGGACTGCTTAAAACCAACCCCCGAAACTAGTCATAGCAGCTAGCGATAAGCTTATCCAAACAAAGTTCCTCCACAGGGTGTACTTCACCCCAGAGCGCATGGCTAGGATGTATCCGGGTAGGGACTCTCAATGTCCCCGCTGTAGGATGCATCCGGGTACTTACTTACATATGTTTTGGGATTGTCCCGAGCTATCCACATACTGGACGGACATTTTCGACCAATTGAATGTGCGCCTGGAGTTAGCGGTTGTCAGGTCTCCAGAGGTAGCCTTGCTAGGAATACATGACGATGATCAGCGCCCACATCATACTAAATTGTTGATCTCGTACCTCCTCTTTTATGCCAAAAAGGAAATACTCTGTCACTGGACCTCACCCTTTCCCCCTGTGGTTGCTACATGGGAGGCTAAGGTAAATGCTGCACTCCCCCTATACAGACTTACGTATACCAACAGAGGGTGTCCGTGGAAATATGACAAGGTGTGGTTGCCATGGACGTCATTCTGAGCGGGATAGAGGGCAGGGGGGGATCCTTACCCTCTCTGCCTTCCTCCTCTCTACTGTCCCCCCACTTCGGCTAGTGGTGACATCAACAGCCGCACTGTGTGCTCGGCCCTTCTCTCCACCTCTCCCCCCTTTCTCCCTCTCTCCCCCCCCCCCCCCATCCCACCCCCCCATCCCACTTCTTACCACCCTCACAATGTCCACATCCCACTACATCTTTCCCCTTCCTTCTCTTCCATCTCTCACCACCCCCCCTACTGGGATGCACGCGGTGTCTGCTGGTGACAAAATTGAACGGATACTTCCACATGGTGACTAGTGAATAAACTATGTTGATTTCTTTGTATCTACTATCTGCACAACATGTCTTGATATTAAGTTCTGTATTTGCTAACTGCACTTATTGCTCAAATGTAAACTGTGTATGTATATACTGTATAACTTTTTCTCAAATAAAGCACTCCTGTTTGTTAAAAAAAAAAAAGATGCAATGCCAAAAATACCAAATACAAAAAAATATGTCTTACCAATAATTGCTATATTGCATTTAAGAAAACAACCAATTGCTGACCAAAATAAAATGGATGTCCTTTTTCCCCCACAAATAGAGATTTCTTTTGGTGGTATTTGATCACCTCTGCGAATATTATTTTTTTGTGCTATAAACAAAAAAAGGCCGACAATTTTGAAAAAAAAAAACAATATTTTTTACTTTCTGCTAAACAACATATCCAATAAAAATTAAAAAAAAATCTAATTTCTTCATCAGTTTAGTTTTATGTATTCTGCTACATGTTTTTTGGTAAAAAAAAAAAACAATAAGCATATATTGACTGGTTTGCATTAAAGTTATTGTATCTACAAAGTGATAGACTTATGGACTTTTTATTTTATTTTAATTTTTTTACTAGTAATGGCGACACTCATCGATTTTTAGCAGGACTTCGACATTGCGGCGGACAAATCTGACACTAAGTGACACTTTTTGGGGACCAGTGACACCAATACAGTGATCAGTGCTTAAAAAATGCACTGTCACTGTACTAATGACACTGGCAGGGAAGGTGTTAACACCAGAGGCGCTCAAAGGATTAAATGTGTTCCCTGTGAGTGCTTGCTAACTGTGTGGGGGATGGTTTAACTGGGGGAAGACAGAGATCCGTGTTCCTGTTCCTGATTATTAGAAACACAAGATCTCCATCTTCCCCACTGACAGAATGGCGATCTGCCTTGTTTACATAGGCAGACCGCCGTTCTCTCTTCTTTGGGAACGATCGCCGGGTCCCGGCGGACATCAGGTCTGCCAGACGCGCTGATTGACTCCCGCTGTGTCCAATCACAGCGTGAGAGGGTCACCAGCAGCATGCCCGCGCACCCCAGACCCAAAGAAAGAAATCAAATACAGATACGTGATTTTGCGCTTAAGGGTCGTCTTGCCGCAATATATGTACATGGCACAGTCCTTAAGCTGACTGACTTTACAAACTATAGAACTTCAATAATCGATTTTAGTGAATTTTAATAATACCTTCATATAGAGACAAGATTTGCACATAATCACAGAAAGTAGTTCTCAGCATGGCTTTCTGCGACTTTATACAGTTGATTGATATGTATTTCCCATACAAATTTTTTTATATAAAAAACACGTATATATTTCGGGGGCTGTGTAGGTTTGGTGTAGGGAACTGTATGAATAACTAACCTGCTGTTTTAGTTAATTTTTTTTCTCAGGTCATGGTTATTTTATATGGCTTATTAATAAAGCTGTGTATTAAAGCGGGACTGTACTGAAAAAATAAAATTTAAAAGCCAGCAGCTACAAATACTGCAGCTGCTGACTTTTAAAAAATGGACACTTACCTGTCCCTGGTTCCAGCGGTGTCGGCAGCAGAGGCCGACCGCTCGCTCGGCTCTCTGCTGTAGCCGGCGCCATTCTCGGTGAGGGAATCAGGAAGTGGCTTCACTTCCCGATTCCCTACTACGCATGCGCGAGTCGCGCGGCGCAATGAGAATCTTCAGCGCTGTCTGCCGGGACACGTGTGTGTCCCGGCAGACAGCGCGCCGGGACAGGAACTTGCGTAATCTCCCACGGGAGTTTATGCCGGAAGTGGGTACAGATACCTGTCTTAGACAGGTATCTGCACCCCCCTCCCCCCTGAAAGGTGCCAAATGTGACACCGGAGGGGGGGAGGGTTCCGAAAAGCGGGAGTTCCACTTTAGGGTGGAATCCCGCTTTAACTATAGCTGGATAACTATTAAAGCCTTTTTTGAATTATTCATTACAAATAGTATTCCACCCTTTTTTGTTGAAATGATTATATACTGATAGATCTGTATTCAATATATTGGAAGCCGTAAAACACATCCCTTGATAAGGTAAATTTTCCATCACTTTTTGTTCTTGTGATAATGTGTTCTCGTGATTCTCCCCAGTGGGGACACAGACAGAATTTTAAACTTGACAAGGGTTGTAATTCTTCCCTATTCCATCTAAAACTAAAAAGGTAGAAATTTTGACTATACATTCACTTTCATTTTTCAGTTATGGCTGGACTGTACCTTTAACAAAAGTTTGGATATTTGATATGATAACTTAATATTAATTTAATATGTAATTTAATATTGAGTGTCTAGTGTGCATTGCTATTATCATTCCTGTTTGTATATATTTTGGAGCTGGGCACCCAATACTGTATTTAGTGAGTCAGGGCTCATACTGGGTAAATGATAAACTGTAAGCTCTGTTAGATGTATAATGTTTGAATTAATATTAACTGTTGCTTCACAGAAGGAGCTAAAGGGCACAGTAACATTAGTGTGCATAGGAAAACCAACTGACATATAATAATTTTAACGAAACCTGTAAATGCATTACAGGGGGTCCCCGACTTACGAACGCCCGACCTACGAACAACCCCTACTTACGAACGGGGCGCTGCGGGGACCCTCCGCCATTTTTCATTGTTTTTCGCTGTGTTCCGGCCGTTCTGCACATGCGCGGCCATACGGAGCCTCAGAAAATGCCGGAAATGTCCGTAATTTGCCGCGCATGCGCAGAACGGCATTAGTCGGAACATCGGAAATCTCCGTATTTGTCGGTCTGCGCATGCGCGGCCGACTTACGAACATTTACGACTTCCGTACAGGCGGGCAGTCCCTAACGAGTTCGTAACTCGGGGACCCCCTGTATAAGTGACCAGTGTGATAGAACAGTAGTAATAACAAAAGTTTGTTTTTCTAAATGTATATGTCACTAATTATAATACAGGAGGGCATAAACTGCACTGGGATACATTAAGAATGCTTTATTTGTAGACTTTGATGTAGTTTTGTAGGCATAAGCAATAAATCATCATCAATCATCATGTAACTAGAAGTGAAAATTAGTGAAAATGACTGTGCAGTTGAGTTCCATATTTTAATGGGCCTTTAGATGGCAGCAATGCTCTATCAGAAATGTGACTGTTAATTCATCCTTTTGCTTTGTTTTTGTATGAATTCCGGTATCTGTAAGGGCTCCTGTAGATGTGCTTTTTTATGCATTTGATCCGCATTTGAAGTACACTTCAAACATATTCTGCAGATTTCCATTTACTTTAATGGTGTAGTGTGGAGGACCTTTATGAGACTTTGGTCCTACATTGTCTTTCTTTGAAAGCAGCAGGCCCTATTGATCCATTTTTTGCAGGCAATGAAACAAAGTAGATAAATGTCATTCTAAACTGCATTTTAGTTAAACAGCTGTGTTTGAATAGCACTCCTTGAAATGCAAAATACATTTATTACAGTGGTTCTAAAGCCATAATGTATTTTATCATAATGCATTCTATGCATTAAAGTAGAAGTATGGACAAAGCTTTTTTTGCCCCTACTTCTATGGAAAACTGCACTCCTGTGACCTGTTTTCAGCCAACAGCAGGCTAAAGCCTACTGTCGGCAGATGGCACTCAGCCAGTCCAGGTGCTGAATCAATCCTGGCTTTACTGTTGGGATCCACCCAGCAGTCTGGACCGGGAGCTGGCTCAGCCTCTCAGCGGAACGCTGGGAGACTGATCCAGCCCCTCCCACCCCCTGCACAGCTCAGTGCTCCAGTGAGCACTGGATGGGAGCAGCAGAGTGCCAGTGACTGACGGTCACAACTCTCTGCTCAGAGCTGAGGGGTAGAACTGAGCGATCAGTTCTCACTGCAGAGCCAACAGGGGACAGATGCAGCATCTATCTGACCTAGGTGATTGTAATTTTTTATTTTTATTTTGGGAAACCCATACTTCTCTTTTAAGGTAAAAAAAACTTGTCTTGGTCAGGGATAAGGCTCGGAGACTAGCCACTAATGCAGTAGAGAGGCTTCCAACGACCAGCATGCTAAGTACATAAGCAGGTAACCTGGTTTATGCAGGAACCAGTCTTCACCCTGGTGGAGTTGAAGGGTTTTGCTGCCTGCTAGTGCCAAGTCGCTGTCCTCAGGATCGCCTCACCAGGTGGTGAGCAAACTGGGGTCCGGTAGCAGATATAGTATGTAGGGATCAAGCAGAGGAGTAGTCAGTAAACAAGCCAAAGGTTGGTATCAAGTGGTTGCAGTTTCGGTTCAAGCTGAAGTGTAGTCAAAGAACAAGCCTGTCAGGGAAGAATTCGGAGAAGACCTGGCAAATATGCCAGTGTCCAGTATGGCCATGCTAATTCGAACATGCCCATTAGCAAGCGGCACGCAGTGGCGAATCTGCACGCGTGATGGTACATTGGTGCATGCAAAATTGCCGGCGTCCACTGGCCTATACAAGGACAAGCAGTTCCCCTCATAAATTGCTGGATTATCGTCAGCCTTTGATTCCTTGTGCTTCTGCTTGATTACCCTTTACCGACCAGGCTTATCCCTGATTTGTTCTGGCTTCTTTCCTGTCTCTCACCCGGCTTGCTCCATGGACCTGCTCCTGCCTTTATTCCTGATTGATGTCCTGTGTTTGACCCTCGGCCCTGGCTTCTGACTTTGCTTCCTGCTCTACCTATCTGTCAAAATCTGCCAGCTCCTCCAGAGAATCGTTTTCTGTGGCTTCTTCTCTGCTCTCGGGTGTCCTCTCATCTGGAACCATCATGCAGCTTCATCTTCCGGCAACCCGTGCTTCTTTGGGCACAGCACCCTCTGTCATCACCTTCAGGGGTGCTCTGCACTCAGCCGCAAGGGGATCTCTCTCATCACCTCAGCCTCTAGTCAGGTACATGACAAAGCCAAAGGTTGATAACAAATGGTTGCAGGTAGGTATCCAGAAGAAGCTTAGTCAAGGAACACACCAAAGGTTGGTAACTACTGGTGGTAAAGATAAAGACAGTGGCAGGAGTGAAAGGAGCAAGATATTGGCATGGTTTTAATCAGGAAGTTCATGGGAGGATCAAAGAGTTCAAGGTTCATCAGAAACAAGGTACAAGGCAAGATTGGCTCCAAACTATGGCCCTCTAGCTGATGCGGAACTACATGTCCCATGAGGCATTGTAAAACTTTGACATTCACAGACATAACTAGGCATGATGGGAATTGAAGTTCCTGAACAACTGGAGGGCCATAGTTCGGAGACCCCTGGTCTAAGGGATTAGACAGGGAGCTGTCCAGCATCTCAGATGGCACAGCTAGAAGAACCACAGCCAGACACCGCAGAGGTTGCAGGCTCAGATCTGCACTCTGATAAAACCTTTTAATGCCTATTTTTCTCTCCCCATACCTAAATAATTGAGTCCTGTATCCATCCAGCACTATACTTTCTGCAGGACTTCTCTCATCTGTCCGCTCTCTCACAGGCTTGGCTGAGAGCAGCAATTCTGACCTGGGTCTTGACCTGCGATGGGTGTCTTCATTTTCACTAAAAACTAGAGAATAGACAATGTGCAATCCGAATTCATCTTTTAACGAATTTCAACAAATTCATTAATTCGGAAATATCCAAATTAACTAAAACCCGTTTAACAAATTGTTCCGAATATTTGTAAATTTGAATATTCAAAAATTTGTGAATTCTTAATTTCTGAATTCGAAAATTTGAAAATCTGAAATAATAACTAACTAATAATAACTTAACTATTACTAGCTATTAAATTATAGGTATTGTAATTTCCTTTAAAATTTGGCTGTTAGTAAATGTAACAAACAGGAATTTATACGAAGTTAGGAATTATCCGAATCAATGAATGTCATATCTAAACGAATGGAACGTAATAAATTAATAATAATAAATCATAATAATAAAAACATTTTATTATTATTATTGTTTATTAATATTTATTATTTATTTGTTCCATTTCATTTGTTTAGATGCGGCATTCGTTATTTTGGATATTTCGCAACTTCGGATAAATTCGTATTCGTTACGTTCACTAACAGCCAAATTTGAAAGAAAATTCTAATACCTATAATTTAATAGTTAGTTATTCTTTCAAATTTTGGGATTTTCTTTCTTATTTTCGGATTTACGAATTTTTGAATTTACGAATAGCGATCATAACGAATGACCCGAAAAACTAAAAAAAACAAAACAAAAAAAAAACGTCAGTGCACATGTCGGCTGGAAAACGACAGGGAAATCATGCAGTTATTATTGATCATGAATATCTACATTGTTAAGCCCCATTTAGTGGTCAGTGGTGGTGATTGGGACATTATATATATATAAATCTGAGTTGATACAGTCCATTGAAAAATGAGGATGCTGATAAAGTTTATCATATTTACACCCTAGCCTTGGAAGTCTGCAAAAGAGTTTTTGTCCTATTACAAGATTAAGAAAGAAGGTCATGGGATTAACTCAAGAAGCATTCTGAGAATACAAATAAAACTCAAGGTCATGTAAAGAAGGCTGTGAATAGACAAGGCATATTTCCAGTATATCCTGTCTAATACTTTCAGTGTTTCGTATATACACGTCCCAGACCTGTTTACGCTTGTGCAGGCAAATGCAAGGGTATGGACCTTTTGAAGTTTGTTATTAAACAGATGCACACTTTTTTAAACTTTGCCTAGGCATTTGAATATAATATATCATAACACAGAAAATCAAGCTTTAAAAATAGAGAAGCACAGGTTTTTTAGCTGCTTTCGTTATCTCCTCAAACTGAACAATATATCATAATTAGGCTTTAAAAGCTAGTAAATCCAATAAATATACAGTATTTATATGAATGTGGCATTCCCCAATGCCAGAACTGAAGAAGTGCAAATAGCTGCAAACATGGCAAGGACAGCAACCAATATCTCCTATTGAAGATGCCTTGTATTCTGATAATGATACATTACACAATAATACATTTGACACCAAATTGATTGTGATGTCCATTAGTAATCATGTCACAATCAGTGGAATAATCATCTGATGTATGGAAACTCAACTGTCATCAAGCAATTTTTGATTGAAACTATGAAACTGACAAGTCCTAAAAAATATTAAATAATTAAAGGAAGCCTGTCAAGATAGAAAAATGGGAGCTTCTTTTGCTAACTCAGTTTTGTCATCCCATAGATGATAGTCCTTCTACCTAGAGAGCAACTGGTTAGAAACAAGTCACCTGTCAATAAACTCTGAATGAGCTTAGAAACATCTTATATTCAAGTCAAACTGACGCCATCAACACACGCACAAAGCCCATTGAGACAGGCCACTATGCAATTATAGAATCCTAAAGGATAATTGCACCTACAGTTAGGGTATAACGTATACTGTAACATGCTCTTATGCACCCGCCCTTGGCCTCCAGCACTCCCTGCTCTGTGACAGTTCTCCCTACACCCATTGTCACTTTTTGAAAATATAGTGAAAATATAGTGGCTTTGCAGGGCTTTGCCCACATAGGCCTTTCATTCATTCACAGAGATCTGTGAATGAAAAAGCTGCAAGTACCATCTGCCACAGTGGCAGACGGACTTGTAGTTTGAATGGGCTGCGAGCATGCTCGTATTTAATTCATTCTTCCTCTAGCTTTGTAACTGAAAGCCTGTATGTGGATACGGGAACAAAGCTAGAGGAAGACTGTGCAGGAGCTTGACATTGCACCCACAATATGTTGATCGCAAATGCAAATTAATACAAATAAATTCACATTATTTTACTTCCAAAAATTTGAATTTATTAAAATTTTTTTTGAAAGGTGAACTTCTCATTTAAAGTATTATGTCAGATCAAAAAAAATATGCAGTACATTTCTGTAATATTTACACATGCTCCCATGTTTTAATTATTTTATAGATGCTGCAAGTACAGAAAATTATGTGTTAACCTGTCATGTGGTATCATGTGTGGTGGGGGGTCACCACAAGGAGATTTGGGGGGGATTTAGGTTGGGAGGGGGAGTTTGGGGAGCAGCAGGGGGTAAGACATGTTCTAGGAGGGGAGATTTGGAAAGGAGTGCTGGGAGCAGGGGCGGACTGACAAGTCAGTGACTCGGGCGCCGCCCGAGGGCCCGGGGCCATTAGGGGCCCGGACTCGGCCACATGAGGGGCCACTTGAAACGGCTGTATTACATGCCGCGATGCCGCTAACAATACTGCTAACAGCGCGCGGCTCCCCGCCGGCCCCTCCTTCCCTCCCGTCCGTCCCAGGTGCTTCTACTGTATGCGTCGTGACGTCATCTGGGACGGACGGGAGGGAAGGAGGGGCCGGCGGGGAGCCGCGCGCCGTTAGCAGTATTCGCTTCAACCGGCCGAGTCCGGGCCCCTAATGGAACAGAAGAGTGGAGGGGCAGGCGGGGAGCATCGGCATCGGTGAGTACTATAACAGGACCGCCACAAGTGATGGGGGGGGGGGTGGTACAGAGTCACGGGCCCCGGGTCCCCCCACCCCACAGTGTCTCCCCACCCCACAGTGTCCCCCCTAGCCCACAGTGTCACCCCACCCCACAGTGTCACCCCACCCCACAGTGTCCCCCCTACCCCACAGTGTCCCCCCTACCCCACAGTGTCCCCCTGTGTGCATGTCCCCCCCTGTGTGTGCGCTCTCCCTCCAGTGTCCCCTTGTGTGTGCGTGTCCCACCCTGTGTGTGCGCTCTCCCTCCAGTGTCCCCCTGTGTGTGCGTGTCCCCCCTGTGTGTGCGCTCTCCCTCCAGTGTCCCCCTGTGTGTGCGTGTCCCCCCTGTGTGTGCACTCTCCCTCCAGTGTCCCCCTGTGTGTGCGTGTCCCCCCCTGTGTGTGCGCTCTCCCTCCAGTGTCCCCCTGTGTGTGCGTGTCCCCCCCCTGTGTGTGCGCTCTCCCTCCAGTGTCCCCCTGTGTGTGCGTGTACCCCCCCTGTGTGTGCGCTCTCCCTCCAGTGTCCCCCTGTGTGTGCGTGTCCCCCCCTGTGTGTGCGCTCTCCCTCCAGTGTCCCCCTGTATGTGCGTGTCCCCCCCTGTGTGTGCGCTCTCCCTCCAGTGTCCCCCTGTGTGTGCGTGTCCCCCCCTGTGTGTGCGCTCTCCCTCCAGTGTCCCCCTGTGTGTGCGTGTCCCCCCCTGTGTGTGCGCTCTCCCTCCAGTGTCCCCCTGTGTGTGCGTGTCCCCCCCCCCCCTGCGTGTGCGCTCTTCCTCCAGTGTCCCCCTGTGTGTGCGTGTCCCCCCCTGTGTGTGCGCTCTCCCTCCAGTGTCCCCCTGTGTGTGCGTGCCCCCCCCCTGCGTGTGCGCTCTCCCTCCAGTGTCCCCCTGTGTGTGCGTGTCCCCCCCTGCGTGTGCGCTCTCCCTCCAGCGTCCCCCTGTGTGTCCCCCCCGGCGTTTGCACTCTCCCTCCAGTGTCCCCCTGTGTGTGCGTGTCCCCCGCGTGTGTGCGCTCTCCCTCCAGTGTCCCCCTGTGTGTGCGTGCCCCCCCCCTGCGTGTGCGCTCTCCCTCCAGTGTCCCCCTGTGTGTGCGCTCTCCCTCCAGTGTCCCCCTGTGTGTCCCCCCCTGTGTGTGCGCTCTCCCTCCAGTGTCCCCCTGTGTGTGCGTGTCCCCCCCTGTGTGTGTGCTCTCCCTCCAGTGTCCCCCTGTGTGTGTGTGCCCCCCCCTGCGTGTGCGCTCTCCCTCCAGTGTCCCCCTGTGTGTGTGTGTCCCCCCCCTGTGTGTGCGCTCTCCCTCCAGTGTCCCCCTGTGTGTGTGTGCCCCCCTGTGTGTGCGCTCTCCATCCAGTGTCCCCCCCCTGTGTGTGCTCTCCCTCCAGTGTCCCCCTGTGTGTGCGTGTCCCCCCCTGTGTGTGCGCACTCCCTCCAGTGCCCCCCTGTGTGTGCGTGTCCCCCCCTGTGTGCGCACTCTCCCTCCAGTGTCCCCCTGTGTGTGTGTGCCCCCCTGTGTGTGCGCTCTCCCTCCAGTGTCCCCCTGTGTGTGCGTGTCCCCCCCTGTGTGTGCACTCTCCCTCCAGTGTCCCCCTGTGTGTGTGTGCCCCCCTGTGTGTGCGCTCTCCCTCCAGTGTCCCCCTGTGTGTGTGTGCCCCCCTGTGTGTGCACTCTCCCTCCAGTGTCCCCCTGTGTGTGCGTGTCCCCCCCTGTGTGTGCGCTCTCCCTCCAGTGTCCCCCTGTGTGCGTGTCCCCCCCTGTGTGTGCGCTCTCCCTCCAGTGTCCCCCTGTGTGTGCGCTCTCCCTCCAGTGTACCCCTGTGTGTGCGCTCTCCCTCCAGTGTCCCCCTGTGTGTGTGCTCTCCCTCCAGTGTCCCCCTGTGTGTGTGCTCTCCCTCCAGTGTCCCCCTGTGTGTGTGCTCTCCCTCCAGTGTCCCCCTGTGTGTGCGCTCTCCCTCCAGTGTCCCCCCCTGTGTGTGTGCTCTCCCTCCAGTGTCCCCCTGTGTGTGCGTGTCCCCCCCTGCGTGTGCGCTCTCCCTCCAGTGTCCCCGTGTGTGTGTGTGTGTGTGTGTGTGTGTGTGTGTGTGTGTGTGTGTGTGTGCGCGTTCTCCCTCCAGTGTCCCTGTGTGTGTGTGTGTGTGTGCGCATTCTCCCTTCAGTGTCCCCCTGTTTGTGCGCTCCCCCCTACAGTGTCCCCCATTGTGCTCTCCCTCCCCAGTGTGCCCCCCCCAGTGTCCACCTGTGTGCTTCCCCCCCCCGCCACACACACACACAAACACACACACACAGTGTCCCCCTGTTTGCTCTCCCTCCCCCGTGTCTCCCTGTGCAGGTGTGGCTGAGTGTGGGGACCAAGGGGGCCCCATGATCTTCTATTGCCCGGGGGCCCCATGAGTTGTCAGTCCGCCCCTGGCTGGGAGTGGTGATTTAGGGGGATTTGTGCTAAGAAGAGGGATGGGGGAAGAGGATTTGTGCTAGAAGGGGGGGGGGGGGGTTGCTAGGATGGGGAAGTGGAATTTTTGCTGGGAGGGGGGAATCTGGAGTTGGGGGAGAGGATTTGTGCTCAAAAGGGAAATTTGAGGGGTAGTGTATTTGTGCTAGGAGGAAGGACTTATTTGGGGGGGGGGGCAAGTATCTGTGCTGGGGGCATACTGGGAGAGAGAGGATGTGAGGTAAGGGGGGATGGGGGGGAGATTTGTGCTGGGAGGGGGGAATTTCAGCAGGGGGGACGGATTTGTACTGGTAGGAGGGGGAATTTCTGCTTAGAGGGTAAACATGCAGACTGGTCCTCAATTTTTTTTTGGGGGGGGGGAGATTTTCCTGAACATAATGCTCATACATCATGGGGTTGGGGGAATGCAATTTGGCATGTTTGCCCTGGGCTCTAGATGACCTGGATTGCACTGGATTCATGCATAGCATTAATCTATCCACGGCCGCTGCGGTCACCCCCTATCCATCAGTTCGGCCCCTTTCAGGGCACCGGGTGCATGAATTACAGTGGCAGAGTTTTTTTTTTAAGCACCTGATTAGAGTCAGAGGCTCTAATAGGCTTCAAAATCGCGTGGGCTCGGGATGCAGAGGATGCGCTCTGATCCAACCCAGGTGTGTTACAACAGCAAATTAATATTTGCTGTTGAAACACTGAACCTCAATCAGGCCAATCAGAAGCAGGTGTGAGACCGAAGCTGCCGTGATGACCTGGAGAACGAGAGGCCGCAGGAGAACAGCAGGAGAACGGGAGGCCGCTGCCGAGGGGGGGAAGCCACCGGTGATGGGGTATGTGTGACCGCCCGACCCGGGGGGTGGCATACTGTTTTTCCACCGGCCGCCACTGTACCCCACATGTGCTTTACAGACCCTGGTTCTTTTGATACGCCAGAAGATTTGTCTTTCAGTAAGTAACTGCTTGTTTGCTGAGAAATTCCACGAGAATGGTCAATATTTTATTTACATACAGTATAAACCTATGCCAGCCTTTCTACCCTTTTACTTAAGAAAACTGTGCTGAGAGAAATATGTAGGCTGTAGTGGCTGACTTACCCATCTGAAAATACTACATGCTTGGCTGTAATGATGGCAATGAATTCTTTACTTTCTGTGACCCAGAAGAAATATGCAGAACAGGAGTTCTGATTTCACAGCAGGCATGCCCATTTCAGGTCAGTAACTTTGAAGGCATGGAAGATAGAAACAGCCAGGCAATTAGCATTCTTGGAAGGAGAAAGGCAATGTCAGCCAGCACCAGGGGCGGACTGACCATTTGGCCACTCGGGCACTGCCCGAGGGCCCTGGGCCACTAGGGGGCCCCATCAGGGTTGCCAGCCTCAGTAAAACCAGGGACAGTATGTAAAATTCTGTGTTTTTTTTTTACATCTGTCTCTGAAATGTCCCTTACCGACATCCTTTTGATCTAAAAATCCAGAGATTATAGCTGCCCCACCTCTCCAGTACCTTCTCAGCCAATAGAAACATGTCTGTGTATACTGTGTGATTGTATACTGTGCGTGTGTATACTGTGTGGCCCCGTAATCTCTGATTGCCTGGGGGCCCCATAATCTCCTATTGCCCGGGGGCCCCATGAGTTGTCAGTCCGCCCCTGGCCAGCACATTTCTCTCATAGCAGGTTACCTTACACTGTTTTCTTTATCTCCCAGTCTGTCAATGTGTGAATGGTTGCATTGAATTCCTGTTTAACTTTACACTCTGTCTGTATTGTTTATCCTCCATATCAGCCAGTGATACATGCCTTTTTATGGTGAGGATTCAGTTCAGCAGAGAGTAAAGGATCAGTATCTGGAAAACCAACTTGTGTACTAAGTAAATGGCTCTGGAAAATTTTCATCCAGCAACAACATTGCTCTTGTCTGGCTGCCAAGTTCCATGTCAGCAAAGATATGACATATGAGGTGATTTTGTGTATTTTCCTCTGTTTGCTAATTCCTAAACTGGGTTGTACTAATGTCTTCTACAGTTTTCATTTACTGGAATTCATACAATGCCTTACAATTGGAGCATGGAATATAGTATATTCTTTTGTAACAGATTTTACTCCAAATAGCCAAGTAGTACATTGTTATTTGTACATTTAAAGCAGAACTAAAGTTAAATAATACAATATTGGTAGCTGGTAGAGTTTAAGGCTAGGTTCACACTGCTGCAATACTATTTTGAGCCGACTTTCACTGTGATTATGTAGTGCTACTTGCAAGATGCAACTTGGATACAGCTTTGATAAGGTTTGTATATTCTGTGGGGCCAAAACCACACTGGAATCTAACCAAAGTAGTACAGGAAACTTTTCCAAAATCACTCAGTGATTTGCATTAATGTGAACAGACACCATTGAAAACAATGTGATTTCCCTTTTCATGCGATTCAGTATGACTCAAGTTGCATCTGAAATCACACTAGTATGAAGCAGGCCTTATGGTGGAAAAGTTATGTCTCTTCTGCCATAAAACCTCTTTTCCTTCCCACTAACAATCTTTTATTAATTGTAAACCGACAAACTCCAGGGCAATGTAAGTTCCACGCACATGTGTACGAGTGACATCATCAGTGGTCACCCAATGGCTAAAAAACCGAAGACTCTGGTGAAGAGGAGTGTGGAATTTGGCTTGAGAAAAGCAAAAAGGGCTCGATCACACAACTTCAGTTTAGCTGAGCTTACCTACATAGATCAATGCAGACTAAACACAAAGGTATAGGGTTGCCACCTTTTCTTCAAGTCAAACCCGAACACTTTAGCGGTGCACACCAATCTTTTTTTATAGTATAAACTATACATATATTTTGCAATTAAATAACATTTCTAATCAAATTAATCACAAGAGTCCCCCTTTACATCAGAGTCCACAGAGTTCCTCTTTTACATCTGAACTCACAGAGTTTCTTTACACTGTAAGGGGACGACGACTCTGCAGGCTCTTATGTAAGGGAGAACTCTGGGGACTCTGACATAAGGGATGCTCTGGGAACCCTGATCTAAGGGGGAACACTGTGACCTCTGGTGTAAAGGGGAACACTAATGTAAGGAGTGCTCTGAGAACCCTGATTTACCTTAGTGTACTCACTCAGAGACAGGAGAGAGCAGGGGGGAGACTTCAGTCACAGGCAGGGATGGATGGTGAGCTCACTCACCCCTTGGCAGTCAGCACCTCTCATCCAGATTTAGCTGAGACTGCTGGACTTCAAATTTCTGGCCCCCACTTTCCTTTTCTGAGGCACAGTGCCAGGGATTGAAGTGTGGGCAGACACAGAGGGGTAGGGGCAGGAGGAAGAGTAGCAGATCAAACCCTCTCTCCTCTCCTGTCTGTTTGGGGGAGGGGTAATTGTTAGTGCTGGCTTGGGCAGTGTGACAGAGAATGTAACAGACACTCTCAGCTTACATAACTGCAGCCAGCAACCCTGCTGTGAAGCCATAGTCTGGTCTGAATAATGTGTCCGGGTTGCAGGTGGTCTGAAACCCAGACGCAGGATTCCAAACCCGAACTGTCCGGGTGAATCCCGGACAGGTGGCAACCCTACAAAGGTACATTGAAAACAATTGTTCATGCCACTACACTGCCTTGGGGTGGGTTGCACTATGTTGCATAAAAATGCAGACATGCTGCATTTCTTCTAAATGCATAGCAGCTCGTCATGGATCACCACACTGCAGTGGTGCATAGAAATGTAATTTTCTGACCCTTCAATAAGGTTAAAAATGCAAGGCATTGCCTCCGCGAAAAAGGGCATACGCAAATGTGGAAAAGGCCTGTTAGCCTAGGGCAGGGATGGCGAACCTTGGCACCCCAGATGTTTTGGAACTACATTTCCCATGATGCTCATGCACTCTGCAGTGTAGTTGAGCATCACCGGAAATGTAGTTCCAAAACATCTGGGGTGTCAAGGTTTGCCATCACTGGCCTAGGGGCTGGTTTGAATGTCCCCCTAATGTAACTTGCACATTAAAGAAAGAGCTTCAGGGATCACATGTGGAGCACTTCTGCTTTAATAACACCATCTTGCAGTAGGAGGACACCATGGCGCTAACATCTTTATGCAACTGATGTCAGAACTGACAAATGCAGCAAAGGAGCACGTAAACATATGACTTGTATAAATGATTGCAATGTTCTTAAATACACATTTGCTGGGGGGGCGTGTCCGAGATGGCAGAATTACCAGACGCACTTTCTGGAACTCTGCTGGAACCTTCTCCTACTTCACCCTGTACCTGAGTGAAAAGATGCCCGGAACAGCAGAATTTATCGCCAGATGCCTTCCAAATCCCCGGGCCGCGGCAAGGGTGGTAAGAAACTTTGCTTCCCCCTGGACACTCCTGCTATTACTGGCCCCGAGCTGCCGTCCCAGACGGACTCTCCTACACAAGCCTCCGCCACTCCTCCGGGGATCCCAGAAGTCATGTCGGCTATTGTGTCCTGCCACACTACAATAGCTACAGTGGTGTGAAAAAGTGTTTGCCCCCTTTCTCATTTCCTGTTCCTTTGCATGTTTGTCACACTTAAGTGTTTCGGAACATCAAACCAATTTAAACAATAGTCAAGGACAACACAAGTAAACACAAAATGCAATTTGTAAATGAAGGTGTTTATTATTAAAAAGGTGAAAAAAAATCCAAACCATCATGGCCCTGTGTGAAAAAGTGATTGCCCCCTAAACCTAATAACTGGTTGGGCCACCCTTAGCAGCAACAACTGCAACCAAGCGTTTGCGATAACGTGCAATGAGGCTTTTACAGCGTCCTGGAGGAATTTTGGCCCACTCATCTTTGCAGAATTGTCCTAATTCAGTTACATTAGAGGGTTTTCAAGCATGAACAGCCTTTTTAAGGTCATACCACAACATCTCAATAGGATTCAGGTCAGGACTTTGGCTAGGCCACTCCAAAGTCTTCATTTTGTTTTTCTTCAGTCATTCGGTGGTGGACTTGCTGGTGTGTTTAGGATCATTGTCCTGCTGCAGAAACCAAGTTCGTTTCAGCTTGAGTACACGAACAGATGGTCGGACATTCTCCTTCAGGATCTCTTGGTAGACAGCAGAATTCATAGTTCCTTTTATCACGGCAAGTCTTCCAGGTCCTGAAGCAGCAAAACAGCCTCAGACCATCACACTACCACCACCATATTTTACTGTTGCTATAATGTTCTTTTTCTGAAATGCAGTGTTCCTTCTACGCCAGATATACTTGGACACACACCTTCCAAAGAGTTCCACTTTTGTCTCATCGGTCCACAGAATGTTGTCCCAAAAGTCTTGGGGATCATCAAGATGTGTCGTGGAGAAATTGAGACGAGCTTTGATGTTCTTTTTGCTCAGCAGTGGTTTTCTCCTTGGAACTCTGCCATGCAGGCCATTTTTGCCCAGTATTTTCCTGATGGTGGAGGCATGAACGCTGACCTTAACTGAGGCAAGTGAGGCCTGCAGTTCCTTGGACGTTGTTGTGGGGTCTTTTGTGACCTCTTGGATGAGTCGTCACTGCGCTCTTGGGGTAATTTTGGGCGGCCGGCCACTCCTGGGAAGGTTCACCACTGTTCCATGTCTTCGCCATTTGTGGATAATGGCTCTCACTGTGGTTCGCTGGATTCCCAAAGCTTTGGAAATGGCTTTATAACCCTTTCCAGACTGATAGATCTCAATTACTTTCTTTCTCAATTGTTCCTGAATTTCTTTGGCTCTCGGCATGATGTGTAGCTTTTAAGGATCTTCTGGTGGACCTTACTGTGTCAAGCAGCTCCTATTTAAGTGATGCCTTGATTGTGAACAGGTGTGGCAATAATCAGGCCTGGGTGTGGCTAGAGAAATTGAACTCAGGTGTGGACAACCACAGTTATAGTATGTTTTAACAAGGGGGGCAATCACTTTTTCACACAGGGCCATGATGGTTTGGATTTTTTTTCACCTTTAATAATAAACACCTTCATTTACAAATTGCATTTTGTGTTTACTTGTGTTGTCCTTGACTATTGTTTAAATTGGTTTGATGTTCCGAAACACTTAAGTGTGACAAACATGCAAAGGAACAGGAAATGAGAAAGGGGGCAAACACTTTTTCACACCACTGTACTTGTCAAACAACCCTCACTAGCAAAATAGAAGCAGTGCAGCTTGACATGGGGCTTATCCGCCAGGATATGGACATGGTCCGGTTGGCTAATGTGGAGGGGAGAGTGGGGCACGTGGAGGACTTAGTGGCAGAACATGATGGCGCTCTCCGCAGACTGCAGTCCAAACTTAAAACCCTGGAAAACAGAGCCAAGGACGCAGAGAATCGCTGCCGCCGCAATAATATCCGCACCATCAGATTGGCGGAGGGGGCTGAGGGTAAGAATCCCACGGTTTTTACTGAGGAACTTCTACGCTACCTCCTGCCTGCAGTCCAGCTGCCCCCCTTCTTTACCGTAGCAAGGGCTCACTGTATGCTGGCACAGCCGGGCCCCCAAGGAGCCCCCCCTTGCACGTTTATCCTACGGCTGCTAAATTTCAGGGACCTGGATGAACTGCTGAGGGAAGCAAGAATGGCTGGGGAATTACACTGCAAGAATAACCGGCTCATGATGTTTCCAGACTACTCTATGGAGACACAAAAGCTTTGCAGGTCATTTGATGCAGTTAAAGCTGCTCTCCGTGAAAGGAAAATCAAATACAGTGTGCTTTTCCCAGCCAAGTTGTGAGTCGTGGATGGGGAAACAGTGAGGTTTTTCACCTCTCCAAAAGATGCAGCAAACTGAATGGATTCCCTTTCGCCGCAGGGATGAGGACACCTGCTGTGACCGCACTCTGAATCAGGCTCTAATGCTATGCCTCCCTCTACTGGGTTTGCAGCCCTTCATCCTTCTTCCCCCCTGCTATTGCCCATTGCATCAACCCTCAGATAGAGGCTATGAAGCATTTGTTGTTTTTTTAGACCCTGATCATTGCCCAGTTTTGCCACATGTTATCTGGGGGTCTTGATTATCAATCCCAGGGTACTTCGGGCTGAGAAATCCATTGTTGATGGAATGCCATCCCAAGCTCTGTGCCCCTGGCATCTGCCAGGTGAATACTCTGACTCAGATACTTTTCGGCCGGACTATCCATCTTTCCGAACGTGCGGACAATCTACCGGAGTTTCGGCAGGGGTCCGCCGGACTTTTACACGGAATAAAGTCTGTTCATTTATAACGTGACTCCAGGTAGACGGGACTAGCGAAGGAAGTCAATGGCGCCACCTCGATCAGCCAGATTGACACCTCGCTAGCCCCGTCACCTGGTATGGATTTAAAGGGGAATCCCTACGCCGAAAAAAAAAAAAAAAAAACGGCGTGGGGGTCCCCCTCAGATCCATATCAGACCCTTATCCGAGCATGCAGCCCGCCCGGTCAGGAAAGGGGGTGGGGACGAGCGAGCGCCCCCCCTCCTGGGCCGTACCAGGGCACGTGCTCTCAACCCGCCCATCCCAAAGCACCTTGTCCCCATGTTGATGAGGACAAGGGCCTCTTCCCGACAACCCTGGCCGTTGGTTGTCGGGGTCTGTGGGCGGGGAACTTATCGGAATCCGGGAGCCCCCTTTAATAAGGAGGCCTCCAGATTCCGGCCCCCCACCCTATGTGAATGAGTATGGGGTACGATGTACGCCTACCCATTAACCTGGTGAAAAAAGTCTTATATAGGGACAAGGGGCGGGGTCCTCTGGAATCCTCGGGACTGTGACATCATAAGGGGCGTGGTCACCATGTGACATGGGCTGGTGACCCCGCCCCTTCTCCCTATATAACTGGCCGCGCAACACGTCTCGCCATTAGAAGCGGAGACAGCGTCGTGTCAGCATCGGATGAAGAAAGAAGAAGAAGCAGAAGCAGAAGGTGGCGGCGGCGACAGCGACTGTGCCGGCGACGGTGACAGAAGACCGGGCCACCGCTAGTAAAAGAGCTAGTAGAAGATAGCGGAGGAGTCTGGCGAGAAGACCTCCCAAGACGGAAGAAGACCCCCGGAGCTGTGTAATAAAGTATTTTAAAGTATTTTAAAAGCTTGTGTTGTGTTTTTTATTCACACTTTTTTCACCAGGTGAATGGGTAGGGGTATATCGTACCCCATAATTATTCACATAGGGTGGGGGGCCGGAATCTGGGGCCTCCTTATTAAAGGGGGCTCCCAGATTCCGATAAGCCCCCCGCACGCAGACCCCGACAACCAACGGCCAGGGTTGTCGGGAAGAGGCCCTTGTCCTCATCAACATGGGGACAAGGTGTTTTGGGGTGGGGGGGCCGCAGGGCCCCCCTTTCCCCAAGGCACCCCCCCATGTTGAGGGCACGCAGCCCTGACCGGCCGGGCTGCGTGCTCGGATAAGGGTCTGATATGGATCAGGGGGGGACCCCCACAACGTTTTTTCGGCGTAGGGATTCCCCTTTAAATCCATACCAGGTGACGGGGCTAGGGAGGTGTCAATTTCGCAGATCGAGGCGGCGGCATTGACTTCCTTCGCTAGTCCCGTCTACCTGGAGTCAAGTTCTAATTGAACGGACTTTACGCCATGTGTCGGCAAGTCCGTTCATTTCAAAAGTCCAGCGGACTAGCACACAGACGGCCGGATTGTCCGGCGGATAATTTTGAGTCAAAACTTCTTTCTAAGTCCGCCGGACTTTTGGGAAGAAAAAGTCCGCCGGAGCACACACACGGTCCGATTGTCTGGCGGACTCTATTCCGATCATGTGTACGGGGCATTAGAGTTTATAAGTTTGGTTAACTGTTCTTATGTGTTTCTATCTTGAATAATGTTCCTTTACGGCATGGCATACCTTTTTCTACCAGGCAATATGGTGGGTCCTCAAGAAGGGAGGGCACAGTGGGGGTTGCTACTTTCCTATGTGTGGCAGTTCCTTTGCCTATCGCCCTTTGGAGTGCTGGAGTGCTGACCTACCCACTTCCCATGCGTCACATTTTCTTAATACCATCACTATACAAACTATAATCTCATGGAATGTGCAGGGCCTCAACTCCGCTATGAAAAGACCCCTGGTCTTTAACTACCTTAAAAAATACTCTCCCCAGATAGTTGTACTCCAAGAGACTCCAAGAGACCCACCTTGTTGGATGTCGTGTCTTGGGCCTTAAGAGGGCATGGGTTGGGACGCACTATCATGCCACACACTCCAGCTACTCCAGGGGGGTCAGTGTGCTAGTGCATAGATCGCTCCCCTTCCAGCTTCTTGATCTGAAGACAGATCCAGAGCGTCGATTTGTAATACTACACGCTCTCATATCTAACACTGGTATTGGTGGGTCTTTATTTTCCTCCCCCGACTGATGTCTCTGTGCTTACCACTGTTATGCAAAAAGTGTTAACATATGGGGTTGATGATGTATTATGGGGGATTTTAACATGACTCCCTCTCCCGATTTGGACAGACTTTCCTCTACCTCTCTGTAGGCCCCTGGACTGGCCCAGTGGATGGGCACGTTCGATCTGGTGGATGTCAGGCGTCATTACAATCCCACTGACAGAGAGTTCTCTTGTCACTCAACATCCTTACGGACGTTCTCTCACATTGACTTGGTCCTCGCCTCCCGCTCCATGCTGCATAGGGATCTCTGAGGCCAGTATGCTCCCAAGGGGGGTCTCGGATCATGCAGTTTGGGTTGGCCTCAGAGGCGCCGGGGGAGCGGATGTGGCATCTGTCCAGATTCTGGATCGAGGACCCTGCCATACAGGAACACATTCAGGAGGGTATGTGCCACTATCGGCTTGCTAATGTAGACTCTGCTACCCCTGTGATTACTTGGGATGCCTTTAAAGCCTGGGCCCGAAGTGCTTATATACAGTATCCCGCATTGCTGCAGCACGCAAAGCGTCCGCACAATCCCTGGATGAGTTGAAGAGGGCAGCTAGCCAGAAAGAGGCCTCTTATGTGGCAAACCCGAATCCCACTATGTACGGGGCTTGGCAATTTGCACTACAGCAGCTCTCCCTGTTAAGGATAGACATGACCCATACATCCCGGCTACACCTTGCTCAAAGAATATTCAAATTTGGAAATAAGAATGGTAGGTTGTTGGCTTGGCTAGCGAAGGGACAGTTTGCAGTGACCACCATTAGCGCAGTTAGAGACCACACTGGGGCTATGATGTACACACCTACTGAGATTAAAGTGGAAGTAAACCCATCGATTTAACAGTTTAAAAAAAAAGGCATGCCGGGAATGCTAAATGCACATTGGCTGTGCTCTCAACCAAACAGTCAAACCATCCAATGGCTGGTGTCATAACGGATCACATGTGCAGCACTGTGGCAGTTGAACATTAAACAGAGGCAAAGATGGCAGCTTCCTTGGCTGAAAACGATAGGGGGGTTTACTTACACTTTAACGACCGCTTTCTCCTTTACTACTTACAGCTTTACTCCACACGGGTCTCCTATACCACTTCTGACTTGAATTTATACCTTGACAGAGTCAGGTTCTCTAGGATTAACAAGAAGACCTGTGCCAACCTAGACCAGGAAATAACATTAAAGGAGGTGCAGAAGGCCATGACCCAACTTAAGCCAGGAAAGATGCCAGGTGTTGATGGTCTACCTGTGGAGTTCTACACACAACATTTTGACCTACTTGCCCCCAGGCTTACATCTCTGTTCAAACTATTTTTGCTCTTGGGAGAGCTGCCGAACTCTATGTCAGAGGCGGTGGTGGTGTTGGTGCCGAAGCCAGGTAGGAACCCTGAGGACTGTTCCTCATATAGGCCAATATCCCTTTTCAATGTAGATGCGAAAATATTCACGAAGATTTGGCAAACCGGTTATCCGGAGTCTTGGAAGATTTTATTCATGTTGTTCCAACTGGCTTCATACCGGGCAAAGGCACCGACATCAACTTCCACTGCCTCTTTCTGAACCCCTCCATCTCTCATGCTAAAACTGGGAGTAGAGTCATAGCCTCTTTCTATCTCGAGAAGGCTTTTGACTCGGTAGAGTGGGCTTTCCTATGGGAGGTGTTGAATAGGTTCGGCTTCGGCCCTCATTTCCTCCTCTGGCTTAAAATGCTGTACAGCTCCCCCAGAGCCAGAATCCGCACTAACAACAGGTTGTCTGAATCCTTTCCACTGCAGAGGGGTACCAGACAGGGTTGTCCACTATCTCCCTCCTTGTTTGCCCTGGCTCTGGAGCCATTGGCGATACTTATAAGGGAGTCTGACTTGGTTAAGGGACTGAAGGTGGGGCCGCTGGAGGAGAAGCTCTCCTTATACGCTGATGATGTGCTGCTCTACCTGCAAGATGCAGATGGTTCTATGACGGCGGCCCTGAACCTGTTTAACAAATTTGGTCACTACCCTGGGGGGTGCGTATTAATTGGGATAAGTCCATTCTTTTCCCCCTTGACCCTCAAGCACGAACCAACGCCCTAGATACTCAGCTGGTATGGGTCGAGCAGTTTAAATACTTGAGCATCCAGGTCAGGAGGGAGCCGGGTAGCTACTCCAAACTCAACATACTCCCGATACTCACCCAAATTAAGGAGAAGTGTGCAGCGTGGTCCTCGCTACCCCTAAATCTTATGGGAAAAATTAATGTTCTGAAGATTATCTTCCTCCCTAAGTTTTTCTGTGTCTTCCGCAATTGCCCAACCTGGATGCCCAACCTATTCTTTAACCGATTCAGCCCCGGAGGATTTTACCCCCTTCCTTACCAGAGCACTTTTTGCGATTCGGCACTGCGTCGCTTTAACTGACAATAGCGCGGTCATTCAACGTTGCACCCAAACAAAATTGACATCCTTTTTTCCCACAAATAGAGCTTTCTTTTGGTGGTATTTGATCACCTCTGCGTTGTTTATTTTTTGCGCTATAAACAAAAGAAGAGCGACAATTTAAAAAAAAAACATAATATTTTTTACTTTTTGCTTTAATAAATATTTCATTTTTTAAAAAAGAAACGTCCACCCAGGATGGGAGATCCACCTTGTGGATGTCATATGACAGTCCGCGGTATTGAAGTGGTTAAAGAGGTGGAGAAATGTATGGGAAACTTCATATGGGGGGGCCCTTCCTAGAAAGGCTAGCTCTACCCTGACCCTCCCAGTGCGTTGTGGAGGTAAAAGAAAGCACAGAAGAGAGGCGCCACCGAGTTAAGATAGTAAGCATTTTATTCCACAAAAATAAGGTGCATATAACCACTTACATTTAAGTAGAGGTAATTCAGCACAATAAGAAAGTCCTCTGGGGCGTCATGTGTGCACCAAGTCCGTTTGTTTTAGTCCAGTGCGGTGTCCTGTCCAGCAGGATATCCTAACGTTGGTGATACTGGCTTGTTGGACCGAGAGCGAGGCATCACAGCTAAGCCTACGGCGTTTCGGAGCATGCACACTGTAGATGGAAGGAACAGGCGGGGCCCCAGCTCTGATGAAGGAGTGCGCCTGTTCCTTCCATCTACAGTGTGCATGCTCCGAAACGCCATAGGCTTAGCTGTGATGTCATCACGCCCGACGTTTATTTGAATCATCTGACCGGAGCCAAGCCTCGCTCTCGGTCTAACAAGCCAGTATCACCAACGTTAGGATATCCTGCTGGACAGGACGCCGCACTGGACTAAAACAAACGGACTTGGTGCACACATGATGCCCCAGAGGACTTTCTTATTGTGCTGAATTACCTCTACTTAAATGTAAGTGGTTATATGCACCTTATTTTTGTGGAATAAAATGCTTACTATCTTAACTCGGTGGCGCCTCTCTTCTGTGCTTTCTTTTACATGTACTTTGGAGTTTGCTCTCAACTTCCCGTTCTGAAGGCTGCCTTGGACTGTTAATTAGTTTGCATGCCACAGATCAAAGGTTTTGTTCCCTCCATTATCATTATTTCTTGTAGAATACAAAATATGTTTACATACTATGATAGTTCTGTTATGCTATTTGTTATTTAACATAAGGGAATTGCAAAATATCGAATACAGAGCAACAGCGCCATCTATATATATGTTTTTTACAGTGCGTTGTGGAGGCCTGGCGCTCCCTGACTTGCACGTATACTTCTGGGCTGCCGTGCTAGTTACTTTCCACTGGTGGTTTTTACGCTCACGTGCAAATGCTGCGGTTTGACTCGAGGCAGCCAGTCTTCCGGAACTAGGAAATTTGATTTATCAGGGGTCCAGTGCCTATACTGTTTTACCTCATCCCACTGGGACCACGCATATGGGCTGGACTATCACTAGGGCAAGATTTTCCTGCCCCAATAGGTGGTCTCCCCTCACCCCCTTGTGGGGCAATCCCAATCTCTTACATTTCCGCTCTTTCCCTGATCCCCAGCTTTGGGCCAGATATGGGATCAAGATCCTGGGAGATGTTCTGACAGCTGACAGACTGCTCTCACCAACAGAACTTAAAACCCAATTTCGTCTACCCGGGTGGATGACATTCAGGTGCTTCCAGATGCACCATGCTATGCAAGCTCAGTTCCCCAATATCCCAGATAGACTGATTCAGGTAAAATTTTTACATAGGGTATACTTTACGCCCCAGAGGTTGCATAATGTATACCCTGAGAGATCTGAAAATTGTACTCGCTGTGGGAGTGACGTAGGCACATACATACACATGTTCTGGAGCTGCCCTAGAGTGGATCGGTTCTGGAAGGAGGTGGATGTGCTCATAAACTTCCACCTCCTGCTGGCCCTCCCGACTACCACTGAGCTGCTGCTACTAAGTATTTATGATGATGATCAAAGGCCTAGATACACCAAGCTACTCATATCCTTTTTATTATATAATGCTAGAAGAGAGATCATACTAAGATGGAATTCCCAATCCCCTCCCTCTGTAGGTTCTTGGGAAAAATTGATTAACTTCCTATGTGTAAGCTGACATATGTAAACAGAAACTGCCTCAAGAAATACGAGAGAGTTTGACAACCATGGACCGTATAAATGGGATAGTTCCCCTGAAACATTTCTTCTGGACAGGTTGGGAGACAGGATCTCACGTGTTAATCCCAATCTTTCTCTTCCATGGAGTACCTGGTTTTGGGGGCTATGCCTGCATTCTACTGATCTGTTAAATATGATTCTCCACTGCTGTGAGACAGCTTCCTTGTACCTGTAGCTACAGTGGTGTGAAAAAGTGTTTGCCCCCTTCCTCATTTCCTGTTCCTTTGCATGTTTGTCACACTTAAGTGTTTCGGAACATCAAACCAATTTAAACAATAGTCAAGGACAACACAAGTAAACACAAAATGCAATTTGTAAATGAAGGTGTTTATTATTAAAGGTGAAAAAAAATCCAAACCATCATGGCCCTGTGTGAAAAAGTGATTGCCCCCCTTGTTAAAACATACTATAACTGTGGTTGTCCACACCTCAGTTCAATTTCTCTAGCCACACCCAGGCCTGATTATTGCCACACCTGTTCACAATCAAGACATCACTTAAATAGGAGCTGCTTGACACAGTAAGGTCTACCAGAAGATCCTTAAAAGCTACACATCATGCCGAGACCCAAAGAAATTCAGGAACAATTGAGAAAGAAAGTAATTGAGATCTATCAGTCTGGAAAGGGTTATAAAGCCATTTCCAATGCTTTGGGAATCCAGCGAACCACAGTGAGAGCCATTATCCACAAATGGCGAAGACATGGAACAGTGGTGAACCTTCCCAGGAGTGGCCGGCCGCCCAAAATTACCCCAAGAGCGCAGCGACGACTCATCCAAGAGGTCACAAAAGACCCCACAACAACGTCCAAGGAACTGCAGGCCTCACTTGCCTCAGTTAAGGTCAGCGTTCATGCCTCCACCATCAGGAAAAGACTGGGCAAAAATGGCCTGCATGGCAGAGTTCCAAGGAGAAAACCACTGCTGAGCAAAAAGAACATCAAAGCTCGTCTCAATTTCTCCACAACACATCTTGATGATCCCCAAGACTTTTGGGACAACATTCTGTGGACCGATGAGACAAAAGTGGAACTCTTTGGAAGGTGTGTGTCCAAGTATATCTGGCGTAGAAGGAACACTGCATTTCAGAAAAAGAACATTATACCAACAGTAAAATATGGTGGTGGTAGTGTGATGGTCTGGGGCTGTTTTGCTGCTTCAGGACCTGGAAGACTTGCCGTGATAAAAGGAACTATGAATTCTGCTGTCTACCAAGAGATCCTGAAGGAGAATGTCCGACCATCTGTTCGTGTACTCAAGCTGAAACGAACTTGGGTTCTGCAGCAGGACAATGATCCTAAACACACCAGCAAGTCCACCACCGAATGGCTGAAGAAAAACAAAATGAAGACTTTGGAGTGGCCTAGCCAAAGTCCTGACCTGAATCCTATTGAGATGTTGTGGTATGACCTTAAAAAGGCTGTTCATGCTCGAAAACCCTCTAATGTAACTGAATTAGGACAATTCTGCAAAGATGAGTGGGCCAAAATTCCTCCAGGACACTGTAAAAGCCTCATTGCACGTTATCGCAAACGCTTGGTTGCAGTTGTTGCTGCTAAGGGTGGCCCAACCAGTTATTAGGTTTAGGGGGCAATCACTTTTTCACACAGGGCCATGATGGTTTGGATTTTTTTTCACCTTTAATAATAAACACCTTCATTTACAAATTGCATTTTGTGTTTACTTGTGTTGTCCTTGACTATTGTTTAAATTGGTTTGATGTTCCGAAACACTTAAGTGTGACAAACATGCAAAGGAACAGGAAATGAGGAAGGGGCAAACACTTTTTCACACCACTGTATTTACATGTTGTACTTCATAAATTGTACTGTCCTATATCTTAATAAAGGAACATTCTGTTCATGTTAAAAAAAATACATGTTTGCCAAATACACTTAAAAGTATTCTGTTCAGAACATTATAATTACTTATGTGATCTTCTTGAAAAACTAGTATGTCAATGCCATGGGCAAACATATTGATGGTCTAGTGATAAATGGATAAAAAAACACGCACCTCTGAATGCATTCAGAAAATATGAAGATTATGTACTGGTTGTGAAATATACATTATATACTGTATGTCTATTGCTACAAGCCACTGGCCATTGTAGGTAACCATGGTACCAGGGCCTACAGATTGCTCCTATGTAAAGACCATTTGTTTGTTGAGTGGTTGTGTTGTCTCACTAATGTACTGGTCTTAGAGGAAGCAACCTACATGGATAGAATTTCTGAAACATTACAGAAAAATTCCAGTTAAACATGAATGGCGTGCAGAGGTTTGGTGATACCCGGGGCCAACTCCTTGATTGTATTCTCCTAAGAGCCAGTTCACACCTGAACGCACACGTTCCTGTGGGATTCCAGCGCATTTCCCTGCATCGTGTTTTGACAGCCCATTTATTTGAATGGGCTACAAATTGCACTGGACTGAGGGGGAATAGCCTATGTAAAGGAAAACCAATGAGGAGAGAGTTACAGTAGTCGAGGTGAGAGATAACCAGAGTGTGACTTAAAAACTTTGTAGTGTCATTGGTTAAGAAAAGGCATATTTTGAAGATGTTACAGGGGTTGAGGAGGCACGATTTGGACAGCAACTGGATGTAGGGCCAGAAGGAGAGTTAACCACTTCAGCCCCGGACCAATTGGCAGCCAAAGGACCAGAGGTCTTTTTTCAATTTCGCACTGCACTGCTTTAACTGGTAATTGCGCGGTCATGCAATGTTGTACCCAAACGAAATTGGCGTCCTTTTCTTCCCACAAATAGAGCTTTCTTTTGATGGTATTTGATTGCCTCTGTGATTTTCATTTTTTGCGCTATAAACGGAAAAAAACGCAAATTTTGAAAAAAATATATATTTTCTACTTTTTGTTATAAGAAAAATCCAATAAACTCAATTTTAGTCAAACATTTGGGCCAAAATGTATTTAGCCACATGTCTTTAGTAAAAAAAAAATGCCAATAAGCGTATATTTATTGGTTTGCGCAAAAGTTATAGCGTCTACAAACTAGAGTACATTTTCTGGAATTTACACCGCTTTTAATTTATGACTGCCTATCTCATTTCTTGAGGTGCTAAAATGGCAGGGAAGTACAACCCCCCCCCCCCCCCCAACCCCCCCCCCCCCCCAAAATGACCCCATTTTGGAAAGTAGACACCCCAAGCTATTTGCTGAGAGGCATGTTGAGCCCATTGAATATTTTTTTTTTTAGTCCCAAGTGATTGAATAAAGACAAAAAAAAAAAATTTTCAAAAAGTTGTCACTAAATGATATATTGCTCACATATGCCATAGTTATATGTGGAATTGCACCCCAAAATACATTTTGCTGCTTCTCCTGAGTATGGGGATACCACATGTGTGGGACTTTTTGGGAGCCTAGCCGCGTACGGGGCCCCGTAACCCAAGAACCGCCTTCAGGATTTCTAAGGGTACAAATTTTTGATTTCACTCCTCACTACCTATCACAGTTTCGAAGGCCATAAAATGCCAAAATAGCACAAAACCCCCCCAAATGACCCCATTTTGGAAAGTAGACACCCCAAGCTATTTGTTGAGAGACATGGTGAGTATTTTACAGCTCTCATTTGTTTTTGAAAATGAAGAAAGTAAAGAAAAAAAAAAAAATTTTTTTTTTTTTTCAATTTTCAAAACTTTGTGACAAAAAGCGAGATCTGCAAAATACTCACCATACCTCTCAGCAAATAGCTTGGGGTGTCTACTTTCCAAAATGGGGTCATTTTGGGGGTTTTATGCCATCTGGGCATTCCATGGCCTCCGAAACTGTGATTGGCAGTGAGAAGTGAAATAAAAAAATTACACCCTTAGAAATCTTGAAGGCTGTGATTGGGTTTTGGGGTCCCGTACGCAGCTAGGCTCCCAAAAAGTCCCACACATGTGGTATCCCCGTACTCAGGAGAAGCAACAGAATGTATTTTGGGGTGTATTTCTACATATGCCCATGACATGTTTGAGCAATATATCATTTAGTGACAACTTTTTGTAAAAAAAAATATATATATATATTTTTTTTTCATTATTCAATCTCTTGAATAATGCAAATCTCAGCAAATAGCTTGGGGTGTCTACTTTCCAAAATGGGGTCATTTGGGGGGGTTTGAACTGTCCTGGCATTTTATGCACAACATTTAGAAGCCTATGTCACACGTCACCCACTCTTCTAACCACTTGTAGACAAAGCCTTTTCTGACACTTTTTGTTTACATGAAAACATATTTTTTTTTGCAAGAAAATTACGTTGAACCCCCAAACACTATATATATTGTTAAAGCAAAGGCCCTACAGATTAAAATGGTGGGTGTTGCATTTTTTTTTTCCACACAGTATTTGCGCAGCGATTTTTCAAACGCATTTTTTGTGGAAAAAATACACTTTTTTTTTATTTTAATGCACTAAAACACACTACATTGCTCAAATTTTTGATGAAATAAAAAATATGATCTTATGCCGAGTACATGGATACCAAACACGACATGCTTTGAAATTGCGCACAGACACGCTGTGGCGACAAACTACATACATTTTTAAAAGCCTTTAAAAGCCTTTACATGATACCACATTAGATTCACGGAGGAGGTCTACTGCTAAAATGACTGCCCTCGATCTGACCTTCGCGGTGATACCTCACATGCATGGTGCAATTGCTGTTTACATATGACGCCAGACCAACGCTTGTGTTCGCCTTTGCGCAAGAGAAGGGGGGGCAGGGGTGCTTTTTTTTTTTTTTTTTTTTTTTATTTAGCTTTTTTTTTTTATTTTTAAACTGTTCCTTCCATTTCTTTTCTTTGTTATCATTTCTATTGTTATCTCTGGAATGTAAATATCCCCTATGATAGCAATAGGCAGTGACAGGTACTCTTTTTTTGAAAAAATTGGGGTCTGTTAGACCCTAGATCTTTCCTCTGCCCTCAAAGCATCTGACCACACCAAGATCGGTGTGATAAAATGCTTTCCCAATTTCCCAATGGCGCGGTTTATATCCGGGAGGGGGGACATTCCCTCCCACTGCTTGTAAAAGCAGTCTAGAGGCTAATTACCCGCTAGAATTGCTTTTACATGAAAGCCGATCACTGGCTGAAAAGAATGATACCAAGATGATACCTAAACCTGCAGGCATCATTCTGGTATAACCATTCAAAGTCCAGCAACATACTGGACATATATTGTAATCTTTTTTTTTCATGCAGCCTCTTGGCTGAACGAAAAAAAGAGATCGATTGGTGGGTATGCCCACCATTAGAATACCTCCCTTCATCCACCCACTTCTAATGATGGGCATACATGCACCATTTATATATGCCGAAGCATGGGGGCATCCTCCCACAAAAGTTATGCCATGTACACACGGTCGCACTTTTCCACGGGGCAAGGCTCCTTCGGAATTTCGACCGTATGTACGCAGCATTAGGAGCCAATCGCTCCTCCGCCCCTGCTGCCCCCATGCTTCGGCATATATGCTCTTTTTTTTAACTGTGGTGGTGAAATCACCTCCTACAGCGTTGGAGTCGCGGCTTTATGTATCGTGGGAGCAAACGCTGTTGCTGTCAAGATAAATAAATCCACGCTGCAACTGAATGGCGCACCTGAAAACAAAAAAATGGTTAACACTAAAACACAGTAAACAAAATTACATACCTGAAAAGCAAGCATGATAAAACATAATAAAACATTGCAGAATAGAATGGAGTAAAAAAAGAGCAACAATAGAGAGAGAATAGAGAGAGAACAATAAAACGACAACTATTTTTTTATTTTTTTGAGATTTACAGGTAAAAAAGCTCCTGACTGTTAGCGACTGAATCAAAACGCTACCACAAAAAAAATGTTAGCGATCGCAGGGATCGGGCCTGACGCGAACGCTGCAGTTATGTGTGCTTAGTGTTTTGTAAGTGACAGTGATCGATCGATACTGCACTTGGGTGGGCTGGGCTGGGCTGGGCGGAGGGGGAAAACGCAGGTGCTAGCAGGTATCTGGGCTGATGCCGCTAACAATGCGTTTTTTGGAACCCTAAACTGCTGGGACGCTAGTATAGATCTGATCAGATCAGATATTGATCTGTTCAGATACTGTACCACTAAGGGAGGTGTATGCTCTGCGCGTGGGTGTTTGCGGTACTGGCACTAACCTGGGGCGACGCAGACCTTATTTGACTCTAAAACCTAATTGATATCACCCGCCGGGCGATCAGGGGGTTAAACCGTTATTGGGTAATAAATGGCGGGTGCCCTGACAGTATAAAAAACAAACTATCTAACCAGTGTCACCCGTAACAGTTATACGGTGATCACTGGTGAAAGGGTTAACTAGGGGCAATCAGGGGGTTAAAACCTTTATTAGGTAATATATGGGGGTACCTGACGCTATATAAAAACCTGACGGGGAACCTAAATAACTAAATAACTAACTGGCTAACCAGCGTCACCAGTGACACTTATACGGTGATCACTGGTGAAAGAGTTAACTCTAGGGGCAATCAAGGGGTTAAAACCTTTATTTAGGTTGTAATATGGGGGTACCTGACCTATAAACCTATTTATGAACCTATATAAACCTGGCGGTTAACCTAAAAAAAAAACTGGCTACCTAGCGGCACCAGTGACACAAATGCAGCGATCAGAAAAACGATCGCTTAGTGACACTGGCAAAAGGGGGTGGAAGGGTTAACTAGGGGCAATCAGGGGGTTAAAACCTTTATTAGGTAATATATGGGGGTACCTAACGCTATATAAAAACCTGACGGGGAACCTAAATAACGAAATAACTAACTGGCTAACCAGCGTCACCAGTGACACTTATACGGTGATCACTGGTGAAAGGGTTAACTCTAGGTGCAATCAGGGCGTTAAAACCTTTATTTAGGTTGTAATATGGGGGTACCTGACCTATAAACCTATTTATGAACCTATATAAACATGGCGGTTAACCTAAAAAAAAACTGGCTACCTAGCGGTACCAGTGACACTAATGCAGCAATCAGAAAAACGATTGCTTAGTGACACTGGCAAAAGGGGGTGAAAGGGTTAACTAGGGGCAATCAGGGGGTTAAAACCTCTATTAGGTAATATATGGGGGTACCTGACGCTATATAAAAACCTGACGGGGAACCTAAATAACGAAATAACTAACTGGCTAACCAGCGTCACCAGTGACACTTATACAGTGATCACTGGTGAAAGGGTTAACTCTAGGGGCAATCAGGGGGTTAAAACCTTTATTTAGGTTGTAATATGGGGGTACCTGACCTATAAACCTATTTATGAACCTATATAAACATGGCGGTTAACCTAAAAAAAAAACTGGCTACCTAGGACACCAGTGACACTAATGCAGCGATCAGAAAAACGATCGCTTAGTGACACTGGCAAAAGGGGGTGAAAGGGTTACCTGGGGGGCAATCAAGGGGTTAAACCTTTATTAGGGGGGGGTAGGGGGTTACCTTGGACCTAAAACTAACTGCCCTGACAGTTATTGCAGTCACACTGACACTATATGCAGTGATCAGTAAATAAATGATCACTGCAATTAGTGACACTGTGACTGGGGGGGGCAGGGGGTGATCTGGGGGGTGATCTGGGGGTGATCTTTGGGTGACAGGGGGGTTATTTGTGTGCCTATGTGTACTGGTGTCAGTGTACTGTTGGTGCACTAACCTGTACATCTTCACTCCTCTGCGTTCCGGTCTTTCTGACCGGTGCGCCGAGTGTGACATCACTTCCTCTGCCTGTGTTTTGATTGACACAGGAAGGGGAAGCATCTGATTCGCCAGGAGCGATCGCGAGGGGGTGGCCACTGCCCGTCCCCTCGTCCCGGATCGCTCCTGAAGCGATCCCGACCGTCCCCGTCGGCCAGGGGGGGGGTCCGATCGGACCCCCCACGTGCCTGAAGAATGGCACGTACAGGTACGTGGTTTTGCCTGTACGTGCCATTCTGCTGACGTATATGTACATGGGGCGGTCGGGAAGTGGTTAATTTATACCTAGCACTCTGGCATGCGGGGACAGGCTGAGAGTTGTGCCATCTACCTAGAAGTCAAGGGAAGGGGCACATGGGGGAGGAAATATTATAAACTCAGTTTTGGATAGTGCATATTAATATGTCTGTTAGTAAATTAATGATGCGTGAGGAGACTGATGGGGTGAGTTGGGGTGAGTTGAGGGCTTGAAAGATAGATTTTGGTGTCATCAGCATAGAAATGGTATTGGAAGCCATGGGAGTGTGTTAGAAATGTGTCTATGATTTCCAGAGATTATACCAGGTTTATACGTTTTGCCCTTACTTATTGTGTGGAAATGACAGTCCTCCTGTTCTCCATATGTTGATGTCAGTCAGGCCAGATAGTCTGACGGACATCAACATATGGAGAACAGGACTGTAATTTCCACACAATAGAATCGCTATATTCCTGTTCATACTTGTATGCTCAGTTGCTCTATATTCTACTGTATGCCCTATGCTCAGAAAAGTACATGAGCTTTTTTTTTTAACATATTCAGGTGCTTTTGGTCCCATACATACAATGGGGGCACCTGTAAATGTTTAATATGTGTGTTTTTCCATGCGGTTTTACGCAACGATAAGTTTGACAAGGTGGAAAAATGAATCCCTGATAATTCCCTAATGCCCCGTACACACGATCGGACTTTCCCCACAACAAAACTGTGGAATTTTGTTCGAAGGTTGTTGGCTCCAACTTGTCTTGCATACACACGGTCACACAAGTTCAATAGTCATGTGATATCTCCATTACGAAAGACTGAGCGCTTCCGGCTCGTACTTGATTCCGAGCATGCGTGGACTTTTGTGAGACCGACTTGTGTACACATGATCGGAAAGTCCGGCAACAAATGTTCGATGGAGCATACACACAGTCGGACTTTCCGCCAAAAAGCTCACATCCAACATTTGTTGTCGGAAAATCCGATCGTGTGTATGGGGAATTAGTCCTTTTATAATACCCCATATATTTTTAAGATGCCTGTCTGCCTTTCATTCCCAAATTTTTACAACTTCACATCATTTAATATAATAAACATAAACCAAATGACACCCATCTAATTTGATCTAAAAACAGGAACAAGCATTTCTGGGAAAATTCCTTAAGATTTAGGATTGTTTCTGAAATTTGGAGACATTTGAAAACTATGCTGATTGTTGCATACATTACTTGGTGTTTACATTATAGCTGCACACTGAGCATAGCTCCATGTTGGTAATAGATATGTTGTCATTGTGAATGTTGTCAAATATATGTTTAGATCTGTACATTTGCCAGAGGTAAAGTGCACATTCCTTTACATTAAGCAAAACAATAGCCTCCAATTAATTACTAAACTAGCAGCCTACACACCCCCCCCCCCCTGATCCCCTGTTGGGACAGCAGGCCAGGGATCTTCTCCCCCGCACCAATTGTCACAATTTTTTTTTAAAACGCAGCCATGCAGGGCTCTGCCCACCTGGCCATGTCATTCATTCACAGTGTTCTGTAAATGGGAGAACTGAAGGCTAGGTAGTTTATTCCTGTCACTCAGTAACTGTCTGCCCATATGATGTATGGGCAGACAGTTACACTGACAGTCTGCAGGAGCCTGAGATCTGCTGATCACAGGTGAAATGCTTTACAGGCTCCTAATTATTTTACCTGTAAAAAGGCATGCATATATTTATAAATATTTTTTTTAAAGAAACTTTGTGCTAAAACTATCTGCTTCCTATTGTCTAGAAAGTATGTAAACACATTTTGTGCTGTTGAATTGGACACCAAAGCTTATGTATTGGGTTGTCCATAGACAGGTATATACAGTCTATACGGTCATGTGAAAAAGTAATTACACTTCTTGACAAGTAATTACTTTTTCAGCATACTGTATGTGAACAGACAAACATTAGATCTTCATTCAAACAGTTCCTATAAATAAAGGTGGTATACTAGAATAAAGATAGAATGAAAACTTGTACCTTTTTAATAATTTATTCAACAAAAATATTAATAGATGTTATGATGTGTACTGGGGAAAAAGTACACTTTTAAATGGCAAAAATTCCTTGCATAAACTGCCTGTTTCAAATCCCCCATAACATTTTAATGGCATTCAAATCAGGGCTTTGACTAGTCCAGTCTAGGGATGAGCCGAACACCCCCCTGTTCGGTTCGCACCAGAACCTGCGAACAGACATAAAGCTCGTGTGAACTTTAGAACCCTATTAATGTCTATGGGAATGTTCAAAATCAAAAGTGCTAATTTTAAAGGCTAATATGCATGTTATTGTCATAAAAAGTGTTTGGGGACCTGGGTCCTGCCCCAGGGGACATGTATCAATGCAAAAAAAAGTTTTAAAAATGGCAGTTTTTTCAGGAGCAGTGATTTTACTAATGCTTAAAGTGAAACAATAAAAGTGTAATATTCCTTTAAATTTTGTACCTGGGGGGTGTGTATAGTATGCCTGTAAAAGGGCGCATGTTTCCCGTGCTTAGAACTGTCCCTGCACAAAGTGTCATTTTTGCAGGAAAAAAAGCTATTTAAAATCACTCGCGGCTATAATGAATTGCCGGCTCCCGTAATACAGAGAACAGTCATTCATTGAAAGTCATTGATAAAAAAAAAAAAAAGCGTGGGGGTTCCCCCAAATTCAATTACCAGGCCCTTCAGGTCTGCTATGGATATTAAGGGGAACCCTGCGTCAAATAAAAAAAAAATGACGTGGGATTTCCCCTAAATATCCATACCAGACCCTTCAGGTCTGGAATGGATTTTAAGGGGAACCCCTCGCCAAAAAAATAATGGCGTGGGGTCCCCCTCAAAATCCATACCAGACCCTTATCTGAGCATGCAACCCGGCAGGTTGCAGGAAAAGAGGGGGGACGAGAGCGGCCCCGCCTCCCTCCTGAACCGTACCAGGCCACATGCCCTCAACATTGGGAGGGTGCTTTGGGGGTCTGTGACCCCTCAAAGCACCATGTCCCCATGTTGATGGGAACAAGGGCCTCGTCCCCTCAACCCTGGCCGTTGGTTGTGGGGGTCTGCGGATGGGAGGCTTATCGGAATCTGGAAGCCCCCTTTAACAAGGGGACCCCCAGATCCCGGCCTCCCTCCTTGTGTGAAATGGTAAGGGTACCCCTACCATTTCACCAAAATGTCACAGACCCCCAAAGCACCCTCCCAATGTTGAGGGCATGTGACCTGGTACGGTTCAGGAGGGAGGGGGGGTCGCTCTTGTCCCCCCCTCTTTTCCTGCGGCCTGCCAGGTTGCGTGCTCGGATAAGGGTCTGGTATGAATTTTGAGGGGGACCCCACGCCATTATTTTTTGGTGCGAGGTTCCCCTTAAAACCCATCCCAGACCTGAAGGGTCTGGTATGGATATTTAGGGGGAACCCCACGTCATTTTTTTTTCAATTTGACGCAGGGTTCCCCTTAATATCCATAGCAGTCCTGAAGAGCCTGGTAATTGAATTTGGGGGAACCCCCACGCTTTTTATTTATTTTTATATTTTTTTTATCAATGACTTTCAATGAATGACTGTTCTCTGTATTATGGGATCCGGCAATTCATTATAGCCGCGAGTGATTTTAAATAGCTTTTTTTCCTGCAAAAATGACACTTTGTGCAGGGACAGTTCTAAGCACGGGAAACATGCGCCCTTTTACAGGCATACTATACAAACCCCCCAGGTACGAAATTTAAAGGAATATTACACTTTTATTGTTTCACTTTAAGCATTATTAAAATCACTGCTCCTGAAAAAACGGCCGTTTTTAAAACTTTCTTTTGCATTGATACATGTCCCCTGGGGCACGACCCAGGTCCCCAAACACTTTTTATGACAATAACTTGCATATAGGCTTTTAAAATTAGCACTTGAGATTTCTCCCATAGACTTTTACAGGGTGCTCGCGGCTTTTCGAATTTGCCCGAACACCCCAAATTGTTCGCTGTTCTCTGAACAGGCGAACAGGCAATGTTCGAGTCGAACATGAGTTCGACTCGAACTCGAAGCTCATCCCTAGTCCAGTCTATTCCTTGATGAATTTGCTAGCGTGCTTCGGGTCATTATTATGTTCAAAGCTCTATTTTCAAATTAAGTTACATTTTTTTTATTTTTTAATTGCCTTATATTTTCACTAAGCACACTTTATAATGCAAAATTCATAGCTGACACAACAAGGTTGATCTGAAGGCAAAAACATTGTTCAAGTTTCAATTGAAGTTGCACTCTGCAAGAGAATTTTCCACAGAACTTAGTAAATGTGGCAAAACTTCACTTTGAAAAGAGTACCCAATCACGTGCAAAATTTAAAATAAAATTGTAACGTGAACAGTCTACTTGCTTTTAGTAAATCAATCCGAATGACTGTTAGCTGCCCTGGCCCTTAAGCAGCAAAGCAACCCCAAACCCTAACATTTACATTACTTGCAACAAACATGTCTACTCTTACCCCACCCAAACAATTCTGTCTTTAAATCATTAGTCCACAGCACATTGTTGCAGAAAGCATAGTCTTTGCTTAGGTAATCAATGGTCAACTGTAGTTTTGCTCTAATGTTTTTTTTTGGCAGTAAAGGCTTTTTTTTCTGGCACACATCCCAATTGCTGCAATCTGATTGTAGATGCATGCACTTTAACATTAGATGTTAAAGTTACTTGCAGATTATGCAATTACATTTTGAATTTCTAGGAGATTTCTTTTAACATCAAATGTTAAGCATTTGGGCTTAATTTGCTGGATTGTCTGGACAAACTAGCAATGATTTGAAATCTACACAACTTGTGTAGGATTTTCCTTACAGTGAAGTAATTGATTTCAAATAGTCAATGTTTTTAAATCTTTTGTCAGACTCAAAAAGAAGGATCCAAATCCTTCTTTTTTAAAAGGCCTCAGAGAGCTCTTTTTAACCTAACATGATGACACCACACACATCGATAACCAAGAGGTCACCATAGCCTAGATATCTGAGGTAGGGCCAGTTCACACCTGAATTGCACAAGATGGAGGTCTGTGTTCCTGTGCAATTCAGTCCAGTTCATTTGAATAGGCTAAAATTGCACTGGATCTCACCAAATACACACTGCAACCGGATCTCATGGTACTGTGGTACCATGAGATCTAGTGCAGGCAAACGCACTGCATTTGTGATCTGCGTTTGGGGTGTTGTTTTGAGTACATTGATACCTGTGCAGATTGCACACCCAGCGCAATCTGAATACGGTGCTGGAAATGTGCACAGAATGTGGGTTTCCCACATCGTGTTCTGGTGAACGAGCCCTAAATTAGACAGGTTCCATCTACGTAATCCCTAAAAGGTTCTAATCATTGGCAGCTAATTTGGAACACCTGATTATTGTTTGGTTTGAAGTATTGGTAAATGTACGTAAGGTGTACTTATTTTTTCCATATGACAAATCTGCGTTTTCATTAAAATCGGTTATTGGAATTAATACACAATAGGCCCAATTCACAAACATATCACATGAGGATATAGAAGGATAAAGATATAGAAGGACACTTATTTTCTACCGAGTGCAATGAAATTTAAAAATTAGAGTCACAAGGATAAATTAGAGCATCTTATTCTTGTGTTAAAGCTTTGTACTATGAGTCGTAATTTGTTTGAATATGTCACTTTCATCTGTAGGCCCTGTTTAAATGAAGATATAATGTGTAAATAAAAAGAAAATCGCGCTATTAAAGTCCAGGTGTGAATAAAAACTTTCCACAGGAGTGAACGAAAAGATGTAAGCCATAAAATCGCATATGGCTTTAACCCAGCCCGGGTTGATGATCCAGTTGCCAGGAGAGGATGTGATGAAACGATGTGGTGTAATTGCTGTTCCTTCCCAGGTTATATACTCATACAGCACAATTGAAAGCCACCGAGAAAAAACAGAAAATGCACCATAGCATAATACTGCTAGACTATATAGAAGCAATTAAATCACCAAAAACCTTTAAAAAATAATTTAGTGAATGGAAGTTGTGTCAGACTACTTTATAGAGAGACATCTGGTGACCAGAAACAAATATACGTGCACCACCACCACATGGAAGGCCTCCTTACCAGATGCCAGAAAAGAGAAATTGCAAAAATAAAAAAATGTCCCTTTAAGGTTCTCCCGTTCAGACAAGCCAATACAGATGAAGTGATTTTAAGCTTGAATAGTGCAAGATGTATCTGAATGGATTGTGAACAGCCACCTTGAGGAGTGACTCCTTAGCAAACAATAAACATCAAGCAGCGGATAGCATTGCACAATCACCATATAGGATGTCCCCTTACCAAACGGCCAAATCTGAGAAGGCAAGCACACCTCTCCAAGACAGGAATTCCTCCACAGCCTAAGGTCCTATGCAGATCGGTGGCAAAGTGCTTTCAACAGGTACCCAGGGGAGAAAGTATTTGGACCATATCGTTATACTGTACTAAACGGTTTATTTAGAGTATAAAAAAGTTTGCACTTACAAACAGACGAACTTAGAAAGGCAAATTTAAAACTGTAGAGCCGGCCGGCTACATACGAACAGACACTCCCGTCCTTCTTCGCATGGTGACGTCAGCACGTTCTCCCTCAGACGCGTTTCGTTAGATTTAACATTATCAATGAGAAGCGGGCAGTGTGCTGAGTCACCACCTTATATAGAGAGCCACACCTCGATCTGAGTCCCGGATGTGAAACATCGGGCGCCATCTTAGTTATGGGCAACCCTTACAAACCATTAGTATTATCTGAGAAGCACCTCTGGCGGAAGTTCCGCTCATACCGGAAATTCAAATCGCCATCTTGGTTGAGGTCAGCCCCTATCTTATATGAATGTTCAGCAAACTCTGTTGAATCAACTTTATTAAATCTCAACAAACTTTGCGAAACAGATTGAAACACCCATATACAACCCCCTATTTGGTTGTTATGGGATACCACTATGCTTAATGATATAAAACTAAATTTAGATATCAATAATTTTTTTGAAAATAGAAAAATAGAAAAAACGACGACGGTACAGGAGACCATCTAAATCCGCAAACCAGCGGATATACCAAAGAGAGCTTGATGGAGTAAAATGATATTATTTATTATTTAATAAAAAACATAATACTGTGTTTAGTGCAAAATATTATTATTTAATAAAAAACAAGTTATTATAGAAATATTATTTGTGTAAAAAATAATATTGTGAAAAAAATTGTAAAAATTGTTATAGTGAATCTTACATTTGTCTTGTTTTTATAGAAATATTATTTGTGTAAAAAATAATATTGTGAAAAATAGTATCAAAATTATAATATCGTGAAAAATAGTATAAAAATTATTATTATAGTGAATCTTACATTTATCAATTCACCAAATTAAGTGCTAAGTTGTGTATAAAAATTATATGAATAAATTATATGTACCTAAATTTAATTAATCTCTTTATATAAGTAAATAGTACCCAAATCCTCACGTGACACCTAAATATATGAAAATAATTAAATAAAAAAGAAAATCAAAATCAAAATAAAATAAAATAAAATAAAAATAAAAATAAAATAATAATAAAAATAGGAATAAAAATATAAAAATAATTAGATAATAATAAAAATATAATTATTAATATCTGCGGAGAATGACAACTAGGGAGTGGAGGACCAAGTTGACAATATCTCTTCTCATGACCCCTACTATCTCTTATAAAAATAGGTACACATCCATGACTCAGATCAAGTTTACAAACCATAACATCATATATACAATCATTAAATTTCAATATCAAGAATTGTCTATGAATGCGTTTACATCAACATCAATATTAAGCCCATGGGGGCATAAGTCCTGGCCTTGTAGATCAATGACATTTCCAACTTGGAGATTTCTCTCACAAGTGAACTTCCTCTCCAGTTTGGGCTGAACTTATCTATCCCCAGGAAAAGAGTATTTGAAGGGTCCTTTCTATGAACAAGCAGGTAATGTTTAGATACCGAGTGGTTCTTAAAACCTAATTTTATATTCGTGATATGTTCGTTTACTCTAACCTGCAGGGGGCGCTTAGTACTCCCTATATACTGTAATCCACATGGGCATTGCAATAAATATACTACGCCCAATGTGGAACAAGTTATGAAAGGCTTAAAGCGGAGTTCCACCCTAAAGTGGAACTTCCGCTTATCGGATTCCTCCCCCCTTCCGGTGCCACAATTGGCACCTTTCAAGGGGGAGGGGGGTGCAGATACCTGTATAATACAGGTATCTGCAACCACTTCCGTGATGAATTATCCGGGCTGTCCCGCCCCTATCCGGAGATGCCCCATTGTGTCTTGGGAAACACAGTTCCCAGGACACAACGAGGACCAATAGGGACGCGCAGCGCGACTCGCGCATGCGCAGTAGGGAACCGGGCAGTGAAGACGTTGCGTCTTCACTTCCTGATTCCCTGACAGAGGATGGCGGCGGGGCAGCCGAGAGACGAGTGAGACGGAGCTCCGCTTTAATATCAAATTGTATCTGTGTGCTAGTAGAGAAAAAACTACCAGTCCGTCTGTGGGTACAACTATTCAAAGAACAAACCCGACATCTGCGGCATTGGTAATACCCAGATAACTGAAAAAAAACCTCATATTTTTGCTATTGGGGGATCCAAAATTTCTTTAAGAAACAGAGTGTCCCCCAATATTTTGGATCCCCCCAATAGCAAAAATATGAGTTTTTTTTCAGTTATCTGGGTATTACCAATGCCGCAGATGTCGGGTTTGTTCTTTGAATAGTTGTACCCACAGACGGACTGGTAGTTTTTTCTCTACTAGCACACAGATACAATTTGATATTAAGCCTTTCATAACTTAATAATTTCGTATCTAAACATTACCTGCTTGTTCATAGAAAGGACCCTTCAAATACTCTTTTCCTGGGGATAGATAAGTTCAGCCCAAACTAGAGAGGAAGTTCACTTGTGAGAGAAATCTCCAAGTTGGAAATGTCATGGATCTACAAGGCCAGGACTTATGCCCCCCATGGGCTTAATATTGATGTTGATGTAAACGCATTCATAGACAATTCTTGATATTGAAATTTAATGATTGTATATATGACGTTATGGTTTGTAAACTTGATCTGAGTCATGGATGTGTACCTATTTTTATAAGAGATAGTAGGGGTCATGAGAAGAGATATTGTCAACTTGGTCCTCCACTGCCTAGTTGTCATTCTCCACAGATATTAATAATTATATTTTTATTATTATTTTTATATTTTTATTATTATTTTCTTTTTATTTTATTTTATTTTTATTTTTATTTTCTTTTTTATTTAATTATTTTCATATATTTAGGTGTCACGTGAGGATTTGGGTACTATTTACTTATATAAAGAGATGAATTAAATTTGGGTACATATAATTTATTCATATAATTTTTATACACAACTTAGATTCATACATTATAAATGTAAGATTCACTATAATAATAATTTTTATAATATTTTTCACGATATTATAATTTTTATAATATTTTTCATAATATTATTTTTTACACAAATAATATTTCTATAAAAACAAGACAAATGTAAGATTCACTATAACAATTTTTACAATTTTTTTCACAATATTATTTTTTACACAAATAATATTTCTATAATAACTTGTTTTTTATTAAATAATAATATTTTGCACTAAACACAGTATTATGTTTTTTATTAAATAATAAATAATATAATTTTACTCCATCAAGCTCTTTGGTATATCCACTGGTTTGTAGATTTAGATGGTCTCCTGTACCGTCGTAGTTTTTTCTATTTTTATATTTTCCAAAAAATTGATATCTAAATTTATATTTAGTTTTATATCATTAAGCATAGTGGTATCCCATAACAACCAAATAGGGGGTTGTATATGGGTGTTTCAATCTGTTTCGCAAAGTTTGTTGAGATTTAATAAAGTTGATTCAACAGAGTTTGCTGAACATTCATATAAGATAGGGGCTGACCTCAACCAACATGGCGATCTGAATTTCCGGTATGAGCGGAACTTCCGCCAGAGGTGCTTCTCAGATAATACTAATGGTTTGTAAGGGTTGCCCATAACTAAGATGGCGCCTGATGTTTGACATCCGGGACTCAGATCGATGTGTGGCTCTCTATATAAGGTGGTGACTCAGCACGCTGCCCGCTCCTCATTGATAATGTTAAATCTAACGAAACGCGTCTGAGGGAGAACGTGCTGACGTCACCACGCGAAGAAGGACGGGAGTGTCTGTTCGTATGTAGCCGGCCGGCTCTACAGTTTTTAATTTGCCTTTCTAAGTTCGTCTGTTTGTAAGTGCAAACTTTTTTATACTCTAAATAAACCATTTAGTACAGTATAACGCTATGGTCCAAATACTTTCTCCCCTGGGTACCTGTTGAAATCACTTTGCCACCGATCTGCATAGGACCTTAGGCTGTGGAGGAATTCCTGTCTTGGAGAGCTGTGCTTGCCTTCTCAGATTTGGCCGTTTGGTAAGGGGACATCCTATATGGTGATTGTGCATGGCTATCCGCTGCTTGATGTTTATTGTTTGGTAAGGAGTCACTCCTCAAGGTGGCTGTTCACAATCCATTCAGATACATCTTGCACTATTCAAGCTTAAAATCACTTCATCTGTATTGGCTTGTCTGAACGGGAGAACCTTAAAGGGACATTTTTTTATTTTTGCAATTTCTCTTTTCTGGCATCTGGTAAGGAGGCCTCCCATGTGGTGGTGGTGCACGTATATTTGTTTCTGGTCACCGGGTGTCTCTCTATAAAGTAGTCTGACACAACTTCCATTCACTAAATTCTTTTATAAAGGTTTTTGGTGATTTAATTGCTTCTATATAGTCTAGCAGTATTATGCTATGGTGCATTTTCTGTTTTTTCTCGGTGGCTTTCAATTGTGCTGTATGAGTATATAACCTGGGAAGGAACAGCAATTACACCACATCGTTTCATCACATGCTCTCCTGGCAACTGGGTCATCAACCCGGGCTGGGTTAAAGCCATATGCGATTTTATGGCTTACATCTGGTGAGCATGTTCTCTATAAATATATGAAGCGTTACTGTGGAGATTATTTCTGCTGTGGAGATTATTTCTGCTAAGATTGACTTTTTGTTCACTCCTGTGGAAAGTTTTTATTCATACCTGGACTTTAATAGCGCAATTTTATTTTTATTTATTTCTATCTGTGCTTATCCCATAATTATTGCTGCTATATTAGAGTTCCAGTACTGTTTGTTATATACCGTATTTATCGGCGTATAACACGCGCCTGCGTATAACACACACCCCAAGTTTAGGAGGTAATATTAAGGAAAAAAACTTTTAGGAGGGAAGTTTAAGGAAAAAACTTACATTTAAATGCCCATCATTGCAGCCTAGTCCAGTGTCCATCTACAGCCTTGTCCATCATTGCAGCCTTGTCCATCATTGCAGCCTTGCCCAGTGCAGCCTTGCCCAGTGCCTTTGCAGCCTTGCCCAGTGCAGCCTTGCCCAGTGCAGCCTTGCCCAGTGCAGCCTTGCCCAGTGCCTTTGCAGCCTTGCCCAGTTCTGTCTAGCTGCGCCGCATGACAATATACCGAAAGCCGTGTGTATTTTCGGCTAGTCTCGGGCCGGCTCCTCTGGCAGTCCCGCCCACCTCCACTGATTGCGAGAGGAGCCGAGCGCCAACAACATACAGAAATCCGAGTTCGGCTAGTTTCGGCTCTGCTCGCAGTCCGGGGCGGGACTGCGAGAGGAGCCGAGAATAGCCAAACTCGGATTTCTTTATGTTGTCGGCGCTCGGCTCCTCTCGCAATCAGTGGAGGTGGGCGGGACTGCGAGAGGAGCCGAGACTAGCCGAAAATACACGCGGCTTTCGGTATATCGGCTCCGCTCGCTCTTCTCGTAAGAATCAGCGGGAGATCGGCGGGGATCGGCGTATAACACGCACCCACGATTTTCCCCTGATTTTAAGGGGAAAAAAGTGCGTGTTATACGCCGATAAATACGGTATATATAATTTTTAATTTTTTTGATTAGCGCAGTTTTTTACCCTTTAATCTAAGATATAATGTGTGCTTGTTAAAATATTTTGAAAATGTCAACAATTTCCATTGGGGGAACCTAATTTTTTACATGACTGTATCTCCCTGAGAATAATGTGGCCATCCCCAAACAGTCACTCCAGCTATAATACTTGGTTGTCAATGACATAGACAGACATGCAGAGAAAAGAAACAAGCTCAGCTCACAGAAACAATTTTCTTAACAAGCTGAAATATCCACGTGTGCAATATTGAGCATAATTCCTACCCAGAGGCATTCAAGATCACCCACTAGGGAGGTCAAAGGGAGTATGAATATCTCATGTGATGCCAGAATCAGGAACATTGCCTGGGGATAGTGTGTCTTCTAAGGCCACACTTAGAAAGCATGAGAACACTTCATAACAACTTAAAGGCTCCTTTTACAATATGTATATACCAGGATTAAATGAGCCAAAGTAATAGAAAATTATCTTTTCAAAGAGCTTGATAAAGGTATAGACAAAAGATTTTTTTGTATTGTAATTCTAAATGCATATTAATCAGTAATCTGGGTTGTACCTAGAAATCACAGGGATCCGTAGCTAAAAAAAAAAATAATGTTTTCCATTCTTTATTTTTATTTTAAGACTGCACATGTAAAATACAGAAACAGCCTCACACATATGTCCAGTGAAATACCGTGATCATACAAAAGGTAACAAATAGCTGATCCTACTTTGACCAAAGTCCAAAAGAACATATGAAAAGGCAGCCCGAGTAACCAGGCAAGAACAAGTCCCTGAATCCCATGTGGCATTTTGCACAGAGAAAAACACAGTAAAGGAATTAGGCAGAGAAAAGCAAGTAATAGCAGGAAAGGGTAGGAGGGAAAAAGGGAGAGGGGAGGGAAAGGGAAAAAAAGGAGGAGGGGAGAAGGAAGGGGACAAGGTATGGGGGAGGGGAAGGGGTAACCAGTCAGTCCTCCATCTCACAAAGCCCAAAGCATGAGGAACCCTCAGATCAGTCTCCAGGGTGAATAATTTAGGTCAGTAAAGCTGTGTACTCAACGAATAAACAAATGCATGCCAGTAGAACCATTTTTTGAGGAATTTATCATAGACACTGCTCTCCATGGCAACCAGATCCTCCATTTCGTTAATTTTAGCAACTCTTTTCAACCAAATGGCTTTGGACAGTGCTTGTGTTTGTTTCCAGAACAGGGGAATGCAACTCTTTCCTGCGGTGATCAATAATGGCAAGATAGAGTGGCTATAGGCCTTCCCAGAAAAGTGGGGATGATGCAGAAGGAAGAGAGGGGGTTCCCTTGGCAAACACAATTTGGTGCATTTTTGGGTAATGGACGTCCGTCCAATATGCCTGTAGATGACGGCAGAACCAGAAGTCATGGAGAATGAGCCAGTCTCCTCTCCACCAAAGCTAAAATTTTAATGGGCCCCCAACAGAAAAAAACACTATTGTACAACACTGCAATTGCCATGACATGGTGTTTAGAATGGAGTGGTGTGGAATATAAAATGTAAAGCACAGCATGCGCCACAGAATGGGTCTGTGTGGACAGGGAATGTACAGCATAATACATAGAAACCTACAGCAGAGCATACAGGAAGGGTCAGTGTGTGAAATATAATTTTTTGCAACAACGTACAGATTGGGGCAGCATGGAATATAAAAACATAGAGAATGAGGCAATGAGAAACATAAAATGTACAACAGGTTTAAAGAAAAAGCCAGTGCATATAGCATGTCATATGGAATAACTCAGTGAGTGTGCAGAAATTGGTACATTCATGCATGTAATATAAAAAAGGAGGTGCAGAATAGGGAATGTACAGCATGACGTACAGAAGGAGGTATGAAGTAGGAAACATACAGCAGCATGGAATGTGGCGTTGAAGACTATGGCATGTACAGCATGGCATATGGAATGAGGCATTGTGCAATACAGAATTTAAAGTATGGCAAACAAAAAGAGGTGATGTGGAATAGGTCATACACAGCATAGTATACAAAACAGGGAGGTGTGGAATAACGAGGGTCTTGCAATTAATTTTGTTCAAAAGCCATTCAAATTTCATACAGATTTGCTACTTGAATGGAATGCCAGACGTGTCAAACTGTTTTTTATTTGTGCCTGGAACGTGCACATTACAATATGTACTAAAATCACATTGAAGTTATAATTTTGTTTATTCGGGAAAAACATTTCCATCTTGCTCATTTGAATTCTCTCAACACTATGGTCTAAAATGATTGTCAATTTGACCCCACTAAAAATCAGAAAATCGAATGTCCCAAAAAGGAAAATTTTCCAATAAAATTTTTCTAGTGTATGGTCAGTTTAAGTCTGACCTCAATAAAGACCTTAATCAGCTCTTCCACTTGCTGTTGTCACTTGTAAATATAGAAGCTGGCAGAGGAAATCATCCACTACTCAGTTACTCTGCAGCAACCTGTATTAGATGGTGTTATCAGTCAGAACTGCAAAAGAAGTAAGTAATGAATGACTTCTGTCAGGTTCAGTATTTACAAGTAACAGCATTAAGTGGGTGAGCTGCCACAGCTGATCTTGTACTGTTGTAAATCTGGATGGGCCAAGTCAATAGGTGAAATGGGCAAATATCAGAGGAATTTTCTTCCACCCACCTCCTGTCACCATGGGGTCCATCCTCTGGCTCAGGCTATGATGGTAGTATCACCCACTAATGCATGGAATAGACAAACATGGAAGTGTTTAATATATCATATGGTTCTTTGACAGAGTGTGATGAAAAAAACAATAAATATGAGCTTATATATTTTCTTATGATTTAACATCCCGTACTTGGATAAATGTTATTGTTTTGTGCAGTCAGTGGGGTTCAGCATTCAATTAAAACATTTTATCTGGTTTATCTGATAGTGAAACATTCTTAGCTTTTCTACAATAGAGGAAAATGTCTGTGAGAATCTACAGAAAGAGACTCAGACAGCAGACAGGTTCCCTGACCTTGTTAGCCATATACAAACCTCTGCTCTCTTAGCCAAGCTAAATGTAATACATCCTGTAAGGCTGGCAGGGGTTTTCCCCCTAAGTAATATTTGTGTTTATTTGTACTGGCTGCTTGTGTAGTCTAAACTGCAGGGGATCGGCAGCTGAAGACTGCCTCCAACAAATGTTTTCATTCTTCATTCTAGAGAAAATCTGATAAACTTAATTTCCTATCTGCCCTAGAATAAACTGCCGAAGAAAGCTGGCACCTTGTAAACTAGGGAATACAACACCACACTCACTGCTGAAAGATAATGCCTTAGGTGACTTAGGCGTTATATCGCTAGAACTAGCCTTTAAATAACGCCTTAAAACCGCCTCCCATTAATTTTAGTGTGACTTGTCTCACTGAAATGAATGTAACTCGTCTCTTTCTATTTGCTGCTTACTCAAGTGCTCATGTAATGTCCTGAGGCTAGCTACTGTCTACTAAACACATAACTTAAATCTATTTTTTTTATATTTTGGGAATAATAATAATTGGGGATACAGGTTGAGATAAATTTAGGAAATGTGGTTCAAAATCTAAGTAAACTTTTAAAATGATAAATGTTCTGAAACGCATGAAAACAGAAACGCAAAAGTGAACCTAGCCTTAGACCTGTGTAGCGCTACCGCGCAGGAGCCGGTGTGTATGTTGTTGCATACTCTGCCTCTCAACCCCAATAACAGTCTCAGCCCCTCGTGGCACACCTGGCAATAGTGTAAGTGCACTGACAAATGAGAAACACACACAATATAATAAAACACAGAAATTGTCTTTACCGCAATATTTCTGTGGAAAAGTATATATATATTTTCAAGTAATCAAGAGGAAAACAATAACTGAGATTAAGAACAATATAGCTCAATACTATATTCAGACTGCTCCTAGGGGATTCCAAACCTGAGAATGTCCCCAAGAGCAGAGGCACACTTAAATGGCAAATAAATCACAATATGACACTTTATATTGAATTGGTTACCTCTACTCAAACTTGACTCTATGAGTCCAGGCAGAAAAAGAGCAGAAGACTGACCCACTTTATGCCAGACCTCTCCCTTCTCTCTCCTGACACCACAGTCCCAACTACAAACACTGCATTCAGTTCAATATTCAGTGGCCTAACTTTCCAGATAAAACACACTACATATACAGAGCCCTGAACATGTATGTGTGTGCCCATATGGCACCAATAACTTCAGTCTCTTGGAAGGAAGATGAGGCTTTGGATTCTTCAGCTAGCCACTCTCGTCTGTGCACTTAAACTCCTGAATAGCAGGGCCAAACAACACAAATCTTCCTCAGTAGGGTGAAAGGACAATGGTGTCTGTATACAGTGTCTCTGTTTCTAAATGGCCTTAAGTCCTGTAGCAGTACAGGTGTCAGCAAAGTGGCTAAGAGCAATGATGTCTGTAGACAGTGTACATACAACATACAAATCTGTGTGTAGTGTTCTTATTTCCTGCAAATGGATAAATGCTCCCTCACCCAATCCTGCGATCAAGGCCCAAATGAAAGTTCTGGAACAGGCAGGCTCGTCTGGTCACCTCACACTGGATGGCTTCAAACCGTCATTGCAGATGCGTCTGGATATGCACCTGGGATCCCCCCTTTATCAGGCTGGATGTCCCTGACCGGCTGTGGATACTTGGATCAATGCGGTGGATGGACCACTTTGTTCTCCTGCCTCGTGTTAACTCTTCTTATGCAAGCCGCAACTCAGCCTCAGCACTCTCCAACACAGAGCCCCTGCTTGCAGATACAAGGCAGTGTCCCAGAGAGAGATCTAGGCCTAGACAAGCCTTTTTATATGCTCTTCCAGCAGCCTGTTCTTTACTCCCAGTGGGCTGGTAGTTGTAGTTCCCCAGCAGTTCAAACAAATGTGCCACTTGAGCCCTGGGATTACAATTCCCTGTATGCTTTGTTCCCTGGTGGTAAAAACTTTGCTGGCAGGATGTAATGACACAGAATTTTAGCTGGCACTAGAGGGAAACAGTCTCACTGCAACAATTGTGCAGAGTGTCCTTTGATATTGCAGGTAAAATAACCAGCTTCCTGCTACATCTGATTCCAAGGATTTATCAACATTTCATTTGGGAAGTTTACCTGCAAATAAGCAATGTTTTAGTTTTTTTTTCAGTTTTAGAAAAATTCAAGATTGAAAAATGAAAAGAAATCAACAGTGTTACATTACATGATGACTTGTGTAGCAACTATATGTGCGATATAATTTTTTAAATGAAAGTAAGTTCCCTTTAATATATCAGATCCAATGAGAATGAAACTCTTAATTGTGACTCTACATTTGTCTTTTTTTGACGTTTTATTAGGTTGAGTGTGTGCAAATAGAGATTACAACAAAACAAAAAGCCCTTAAGGCAACAAAGGGTGTTTACCTGACTTTAGACACGTACACATGGAACACAGTACATGAGAACACATACAATAGCAGGTTAGTGTAGGAAGAAGCCACTAAATGATGTAACCAGATGATTACTCTTCCTCCAAAAAGCAATCCAGATATATTAAGTGCCTAAAACACAGTGAATATTCTTTACTTGGTTCCCGCATTATTTCCAATTTCTCCTGCATTTTTCAGACAGGCTAACTGGGTGATTTCACACATTGAATAGTCACAATTAATCTTGTATTTTCTTTCCAGAAAGGAAAAACACTGGTGATTCAGCCCTACTGTATTAGCATCGCATTTCCTCCAAAAAGGGATTTCTCAAGTTTACATCATCCTTTTATATTTACGAAAACTGGCCTTTTTTTTTTTTTTGGGTGTCTTATTTCATTGTATCTATTGCCAATGAGAATGAAACTCTTAATCGTGGCTCTACATTTGTCTTTTTTTTTTTTTTTTTTACTTTTTATTAGGTTGAGTGTGTACAAATAGAGATTACAACAAAACAAAAAGCCCTTAAGGCAACAAGGGGTGTTTTTTTTTACCTAACTTTATACACGTGCACATGGAACACAGTACATGAGAACACATACAATAGCAGGTTAGTGTAGGAAAAAGCCACTAAATGATGTAACCAGATGATTACTCTTCCTCCAAAAAGCAATCCAGATATAATAAGTGCCTAAAACACAGTGAATATTCTTTACTTGGTTTCCGCATTATTTCCAATTTCTCTTGCATTTTTCAGACAGGCTAACTGGGTGATTTCACACTTTGAAAAGTCACAATTAATCTTGTATTTGCTTGCCAGAAAGGAAAAAACACTGGTGATTCAGCCCTACTGAATTAGCATCACATTTCCTCCAAATAGGGATTTCTCAAGTTTACATCATCCTTTTATATTTAGGAAAACTGGCCTTTTTTCCTTTTTTTTTTTGTGTGGGGGTATCTTATTTCATTGTATCTATTGCATTTAAAGATGAAAGCAGTTTCATCCAAGATTCTAATGAGTCGTCCTACATTTTATTGGACTGTAAATTAATTAAAATCCCCAAAAACAAGCTTCAAAGTTTTATGTTGGATAAAAGATCCTGCGAGCTACCAGAAAAAATCACTTTAGGTATTATTATATATGCAATAATTTTTCAGCTGCTGACACTGTTCACAGTCCCATAAATATGTGCTAAATAAATAAATAAAAAATCAAAGTGCCGCGCTATACCCAATCAATATACGGTACATCCTGTGGGTCAGTGCAAAAATACGTATCCAGTGTTCCATATTAAACTAAACAAGTATATAGTGCAATATATTTCTATTCCATACATGCAAAAAAGTGCTACTGTGCTAGCAACATAAGCAATATATAAAATGACACATTTAGAAACGTATTAAATAAATAAATTGTTCTGTCCCATATGTGCACTAAAGTAAAGTAGGTCCATCAATAGATATCCTTAAAGATTTTCAGTTAAAGTGGGTCCTTGTGATAGTGCTCCAAACTTATAAGAAGTGTCCAACACTCTCGTGCTCCCCCCTATGTGATTATCCTCACCTCAGGACATGTGTGACCGCACATTTAAGTTTGGTCAAATAACGCTGTTGAACCACCCCTGTGCACTGTGGTGTCGTGGACTCTACAGGTTCCTGAGCTGTTCTGTGAGTATATCCTCATGCATACATGAAAGACAAGCTTTATCATTTAAAAAACACATTTATTTAGAAAATTTCAATGAGGGTACTCACACACTAAAGGTGCTTGTAGCGCACCAATCTATGTCAAACAGATCTGTGTATAACCCAGTTGAAACCGTCGGTCCATTTGTTTGTCTACAGCTGCTCGTCCTATCAATGCTGCTACTGCCTACACCATCCTGTCCCCTCCCCAACACGTAACGGATATCTATTGATGGACTTACTTTATTGAGCACTTTAGTGCACATATGGGACAGAACAATTTATTTATTCAATAAGTTTCTAAATGTGTAATTTTATATATTGCTTATGTTGCAAGCACAGTAGCACTTTTTTGTATGGAATAGAAATACTGTATATTGCACTATATACTTGTTTAGTTTAATATGGAACTCTAGATATGTATTTTTGCACTGACCCACAGGATGTATATTGATTGCAGAGTATCAATATTATCAAAGTTTCATGTGACTGGTGAAACATTCAGCAACTGTCTGCTTTGTAAGAACAATTGCATACCCAGTGTGGGATCTTCATCAGAGCCCAGTAAGCTATGTTTTGTGCAATTGTATGTGCGGCTTTTCTGTTTAGTAAAGCATTGATATACTAAAGAGGTCTAAGTTTCCTTGGCTTCTACCACAGGAACCTTTTAAAAAGAAGGAAGCAAAACACTCACGCAGCATGTTTAGCTGCATTGTTTGGTCAGGGCAAAATGTTTGGATGGATTACTAGCCCATGGCCTAAGATGGACCAGACATATGAGCAGTGCATATATACAGTATCTCACAAAAGTGAGTACACCCCTCACATTTTTGAAAATATTTTATTATATCTTTTCATGTGACAACACTGAAGAAATTACACTTTGCTACAATGTAAAGTAGAGTGTACAGCTTGTATAACAGTGTAAATTTGCTGTTCCCTCAAAATAACTCAACACACAGCCATTAATGTGTTAACCGCTGGCAACAAAAGTGAGTACACTCCTTAGTGAAAATGTCTAAATTGGGCCCAAAGTGTCAATATTTTGTGTGGCCACCAATATTTTCCAGCACTGCCTTAACCCTCTTGGGCATGGAGTTCACCAGAGCTTCACAGGTTGCCACTGGAGTCCTCTTCCACACCTCCATGATGATATCATGGAGCTGGTGGATGTTAGACACCTTGCGCTCCTCCACCTTCCGTTTGAGGATGCCCCACAGATGCTCAATAGGGTTTAGGTCTGGAGACATGCTTGGCCAGTCAATCACCTTTACCCTCAGCTTCTTTAGCAAGGCAGTGGTCATCTTGGAGGTGTGTTTGGGTTCGTTATCATGTTGTAATACTGCCCTGCGGCCCAGGCTCCGAAGGGAGGGGATCATGCTCTGCTTCAGTATGTCACAGTACATGTTGATATTCATGGTTCCCTCAATGAACAACAGTGTTACATTACATGATGACTTGTGTAGCAACTATATGTGCGATATAATTTTTTAAATGAAAGTAAGTTCCCTTTAATATATCAGATCCAATGAGAATGAAACTCTTAATCGTGACTCTACATTTGTCTTTTTTTGACGTTTTATTAGGTTGAGTGTGTGCAAATAGAGATTACAACAAAACAAAAAGCCCTTAAGGCAACAAAGGGTGTTTACCTGACTTTAGACACGTACACATGGAACACAATACATGAGAACACATACAATAGCAGGTTAGTGTAGGAAGAAGCCACTAAATGATGTAACCAGATGATTACTCTTCCTCCAAAAAGCAATCCAGATATATTAAGTGCTTAAAACACAGTGAATATTCTTTACTTGGTTCCCGCATTATTTCCAATTTCTCCTGCATTTTTCAGACAGGCTAACTGGGTGATTTCACACATTGAATAGTCACAATTAATCTTGTATTTTCTTTCCAGAAAAGAAAAACACTGGTGATTCAGCCCTACTGTATTAGCATCACATTTCCTCCAAAAAGGGATTTCTCAAGTTTACATCAACCTTTTATATTTATGAAAACTGGCCTTTTTTTCCTTTTTATTTTTTTTGGGTGTCTTATTTCATTGTATCTATTGCCAATGAGAATGAAAATCTTAATCGTGACTCTACATTTGTCTTTTTTTTTTTTTACTTTTTATTAGGTTGAGTGTGTACAAATAGAGATTACAACAAAACAAAAAGCCCTTAAGGCAACAAGGGGTGTTTTTTTTACCTAACTTTATACACGTGCACATGGAACACAGTACATGAGAACACATACAATAGCAGGTTAGTGTAGGAAAAAGCCACTAAATGATGTAACCAGGTGATTACTCTTCCTCCAAAAAGCAATCCAGATATAATAAGTGCCTAAAACACAGTGAATATTCTTTACTTGGTTTCCGCATTATTTCCAATTTCTCTTGCATTTTTCAGACAGGCTAACTGGGTGATTTCACACTTTGAAAAGTCACAATTAATCTTGTATTTGCTTGCCAGAAAGGAAAAAACACTGGTGATTCAGCCCTACTGAATTAGCATCACATTTCCTCCAAATAGGGATTTCTCAAGTTTACATCATCCTTTTATATTTAGGAAAACTGGCCTTTTTTCCTTTTTTTTTTGTGTGGGGGTATCTTATTTCATTGTATCTATTGCATTTAAAGATGAAAGCAGTTTCATCCAAGATTCTAATGAGTCGTCCTACATTTTATTGGACTGTAAATTAATTAAAATTCCCAAAAACAAGCTTCAAAGTTTTATGTTGGATAAAAGATCCTGCGAGCTACCAGAAAAAATCACTTTAGGTATTATTATATATGCAATAATTTTTCAGCTGCTGACACTGTTCACAGTCCCATAAATATGTGCTAAATAAATAATTAAAAAATCAAAGTGCCGCGCTATACTCTGCAATCAATATACGGTACATCCTGTGGGTCAGTGCAAAAATACGTATCCAGTGTTCCATATTAAACTAAACAAGTATATAGTGCAATATATTTCTATTCCATACATGCAAAAAAGTGCTACTGTGCTAGCAACATAAGCAATATATAAAATGACACATTTAGAAACGTATTAAATAAATAAATTGTTCTGTCCCATATGTGCACTAAAGTAAAGTAGGTCCATCAATAGATATCCTTAAAGATTTTCAGTTAAAGTGGGTCCTTGTGATAGTGCTCCAAACTTATAAGAAGTGTCCAACACTCTCGTGCTCCCCCCTATGTGATTATCCTGACCTCAGGACGTGTGTGACCGCACATTTAAGTTTGGTCAAATAACGCTGTGGAACCACCCCTGTGCACTGTGGTGTCGTGGACTCTACAGGTTCCTGAGCTGTTCTGTGAGTATATCCTCATGCATACATGAAAGACAAGCTTTATCATTTAAAAAACACATTTATTTAAAAAATTTCAATGAGGGTACTCACACACTAAAGGTGCTTGTAGTGCACCAATCTATGTCAAACAGATCTGTGTATAACCCAGTTGAAACCGTAGGTTCATTTGTTTGTCTACAGCTGCTCGTCCTATCAATGCTGCTACTGCCTACACCATCCTGTCCCCTCCCCAACACGTAACGGATATCTATTGATGGACTTACTTTATTGAGCACTTTAGTGCACATATGGGACAGAACAATTTATTTATTCAATAAGTTTCTAAATGTGTAATTGTATATATTGCTTATGTTGCAAGCACAGTAGAACTTTTTTTGTATGGAATAGAAATACTGTATATTGCACTATATACTTGTTTAGTTTAATATGAAACTCTAGATATGTATTTTTGCACTGACCCACAGGATGTATATTGATTGCAGAGTATCAATATTATCAAAGTTTCATGTGACTGGTGAAACATTCAGTAACTGTCTGCTTTGTAAGAACAATTGCATATCCAGTGTGGGATCTTCATCAAAGCCCAGTAAGCTATGTTTTGTGCAATTGTATGTGCGGCTTTTCTGTTTAATAAAGCATTGATACACTAAAGAGGTCTAAGTTTCCTTGGCTTCTACCACAGGAACCTTTTAAAAAGAAGGAAACAAAACACTCACGCAGCATGTTTAGCTGCATTGTTTGGTCAGGGCAAAATGTTTGGATGGATTACTAGCCCATGGCCTAAGATGGACCAGACATATGAGCAGTGCATATATACAGTATCTCACAAAAGGGAGTACACCCCTCACATTTTTGAAAATATTTTATTATATCTTTTCATGTGACAACACTGAAGAAATTACACTTTGCTACAATGTAAAGTAGAGTGTACAGCTTGTATAACAGTGAGAATTTGCTGTCCCCTCAAAATAACTCAACACACAGCCATTAATGTGTTAACCACTGGCAACAAAAGTGAGTACACTCCTAAGTGAAAATGTCAGAATTGGGCCCAATGTGCCTTAACCCTCTTGGGCATGGAGTTCACCAGAGCTTCACAGGTTGCCACTGGAGTCCACACCTCCATGATGACATCACGGAGCTGGTGGATGTTAGAGACCTTGCGCTCCTCCACCTTCTGTTTGAGGATGCCCCACAGATGCTCAATAGGGTTTAGGTCTGGAGACATGCTTGGCCAGTCAATCACCTTTACCCTCAGCTTCTTTAGCAAGGCAGTGGTCATCTTGGAGGTGTGTTTGGGTTCGTTATCATGTTGTAATACTGCCCTGCGGCCCAGTCTCCGAAGGGAGGGGATCATGCTCTGCTTCAGTATGTCACAGTACATGTTGATATTCATGGTTCCCTCAATGAACTGTAGTTCCCCGATGTCAGCAGCACCTCCAAAAAGGGATTTCTCAAGTTAACATCATCCTTTTATATTTAGGAAAACTGGCCTTTTTTCCTTTTTTTTTTTTGTGGGGGTATCTTATTTCATTGTATCTATTGCATTTAAAGATGAAAGCAGTTTCATCCTAGATTCTAATGAGTCGTCCTACATTTTATTGGACTGTAAATTAATTAAAATCCCCGAAAACAAGCTTCAAAGTTTTATGTTGGATAAAAGATCCTGCGAGCTACCAGAAAAAATCACTTTAGGTATTATTATATATGCAATAATTTTTCAGCTGCTGACACTGTTCACAGTCCCATAAATATGTGCTAAATAAATAATTAAAAAATCAAAGTGCCGCGCTATACTCTGCAATCAATATACGGTACATCCTGTGGGTCAGTGCAAAAATACATATCCAGTGTTCCATATTAAACTAAACAAGTATATAGTGCAATATATTTCTATTCCATACATGCAAAAAAGTGCTACTGTGCTAGCAACATAAGCAATATGTCACGTTCTGGGTACGGCGGGGAACAGAAGGTGGATCCCCTATGACAATGGGGCGATAGCACGGGTTGTATTGGAGGACCGGTTCTAATGTTGCTACTGGTTTTCACCAGAGCCCGCCGCAAGGCGGGATGGACTTGTAGCGGCGGTAGCAACCAGGTCGTGTCTTCCCATAGCAACTCGACCCCACTGACAGCTGAGACAGGCATGGTACACAAGGATTAGGCAGAGGCAAGGTCAAACGTAGCAAAGGGTCAAGGCAGGTGGCAAAGGTTCGTAGTCGGGGGCAACAGCAAAAGGTCTGGATACACAGAAGGAGCAAAACACACAACGCTTTCACTGGGCACTAAAGGCAACTCAAGATCCGGCCAGGACAGGAAGGGGAAGTGGGTATATGAAGTGTTTTGGGTGTAACAGTACTTTGGGCCAGGCACCAATTACTAGTGCGCTGGCCCTTTAAGAACCAGCCGAGTAGCGCGCGCGCGCCTGGGGAGCGGGGACGCGCGTGCAGGAAGACACAGGCGGGGGGCAGGTGAGGAGAGAGAGATGCGATCCCCGGGCGGACGCTGCAGGACAACGGGCGCCGTGAGCGCTCCGGGAAGGAGGGGACACACAGAGCGCTCGGCGTAACAGTACCCCCCCCTGGGTCTCCCCCTCTTCTTGGGTCTCCCCCTCCTCCTCGAGCCCAAGAACCTGAAGATGAGGTCTTTGTCTATGATGTTACCCTCAGGCTCCCAGGACCTCTCCTCAGGACCACAATTCTCCCAATCAACAAGAAAGAACCGCTTACCTCGGACGGTTCTAGAGGCGAGGATCTCCTTAACGGAGAAGATGTCGGAGGAGTCGGCGACAGGAGCAGGAGCGGAGACCTTGGGGGAAAAGCGATTAAGAACAAAGGGTTTGAGGAGGGAAACATGGAAAGAGTTGGGGATGTGGAGAGAAGGGGGAAGACGTAGTTTGTAGGACACGGAATTGATCCGAGTCTTGACCTTGAATGGACCGAGGTAGCGGGGGCCCAACTTGTAACTGGGGATGCGGAACCTGATGTACCTGGAGGACAGCCACACCCTATCACCCGGGGAGAAGACAGGAGGAGGTCTTCTTTTACAGTCAGCATGTTTCTTCATGCGAGAAGAGGCCAGGGCAAGCGACTTTTGGGTCTCTTTCCAGATGGACGACAGCTCTTGGGTGACTTCATCCACAGCAGGGACTCCGGAAGCAGTGGGGATGGGTAGGGGAGAAGCGGATGACGACCGTATACTACAAGAAAGGGTGATTTGGAGGAGGACTCAGACTCTTTCAGGTTGTAGGAGAATTCAGCCCAGGGTAGGAGGTCAGCCCAGTCGTCTTGACGAGCAGAGACAAAGTGTCGTAGGTAGGCCCCAAGGATTTGGTTGACTCTCTCCACTTGTCCATTAGACTGAGGATGGTAGGCAGAGGAGAAGTCCAATTTGACTTTCAGTTGACTGCAGAGAGCTCTCCAGAACTTAGACACGAACTGAACGCCTCTATCCGAGACGATGTGAGAAGGAAGTCCATGAAGACGAAAGATCTGGAGGAAGAAATGTTTAGCGAGTATAGGTGCAGAAGGGAGACCAGGAAGCGGGACAAAGTGTGCCATTTTAGAGAAACGATCAACGACTACACATATGGCAGTATGGCCGTGGGAAGGAGGAAGGTCCGTGATGAAGTCCATAGCAATGTGGGCCCAAGGCCGTTCAGGCACAGGCAGAGGATGAAGAAGCCCAGCAAGCTTTTGGCGAGGGGTTTTGTCGCGAGCACATATGGTACAGGCCCGTACGAAGTCCGTCACATCCTTTTTTAAGGAGGGCCACCAGTAATATCTGGAAATCAGTTGGGAGGATTTTTTGACTCCAGGATGACCAGCCAGATGAGAGGAGTGGCCCCATTTGAGAATCCGAAGACGAAGACGTGGAAGGACCAAGGTTTTCCCCGGAGGGACTTGCAGTAAGGAGGCCGGGGCTGAAGAGATCAGACACTCAGGAGGTACAATGTGTTGTACAGGGGACTCGGACTCAGAGGTATCGGTGGAACGAGAGAGGGCGTCAGCCCTGACATTCTTGTCTGCAGGACGGAAATGGATCTCAAAGTTGAAGCGGGCAAAAAACAACGACCACCTAGCTTGGCGTGGGTTTAATCGTTGGGCGGACTGGAGGTAAGAGAGATTTTTGTGATCAGTGAAGATCGTGATGAGATGAGTGGACCCCTCCAGGAGATGTCTCCACTCCTCAAGTGCTAGCTTAATGGCCAGTAATTCATGGTCTCCGATGGAATAGTTCTTTTCAGGGGGGGAAAAGGTCTTGGAGAAAAAACCACAGGTGACGTTGTTGCCCTTGGAGTCTTTCTGGAGAAGCACGGCTCCAGCTCCCACAGAGGAGGCATCGACTTCCAGGAAGAACGGTTTGAGGGGATCAGGCCTGGATAGAACGGATGCAGAGGCAAAGACAGACTTGAGGCGGTTAAATGCCTCATCGGCTTGAGGAGGCCAGGACCTCGGATTCGCACCTTTTTTGGTTAGTGCCACAATAGGCGCGACAATGGTGGAAAAGTGGGAGATGAACTGGCGGTAATAGTTGGCGAATCCGAGGAAACGCTGGATGGCCCGTAGCCCGGTAGGACGTGGCCAGTTCAGGACGGCAGAGAGTTTCTCAGGGTCCATTTGGAGACCTTGTCCAGAGACCAAGTACCCCAGGAAGGGAAGACTGCAGCGTTCAAAGAGACATTTCTCTAGTTTGGCGTACAGACGGTTATCACGGAGTCGCTGGAGCACTTGACGGACATGAAGACGGTGCTCCTCCAAGCTAGAGGAGAAAATCAGGATATCATCCAGATAGACAACAACACAGGTGTACAGCAGATCTCTGAAAATCTCATTCACAAAGTCTTGAAAGACCGCAGGGGCATTGCATAACCCAAAGGGCATGACCAGGTATTCGAAGTGTCCGTCCCGGGTGTTAAAGGCGGTTTTCCATTCATCGCCTTTACGGATCCGGATGAGATTATATGCGCCCCGGAGGTCCAGTTTGGTGAAAAGGCTTGCTCCGCGCAAACGGTCAAATAGTTCAGAGATGAGAGGCAGTGGGTAGCGATTTTTTACCATGATTTTAATAAGACTATGATAGTCAATGCAGGGACGTAGGGACCCGTCCTTTTTGGCGACAAAGAAGAATCCTGCTCCAGCAGGGGAAGAGGACTTGCGGATTAAACCTCTCTTGAGGTTTTCCTGGATGTAGTCTGTCATAGCTTGTGTCTCCGGGATGGAGAGAGGGTAGATCCTGCCACGGGACGGGGTGGTTTCAGGGAGGAGATCAATAGGGCAATCAAAGGGTCTATGTGGTGGCAAGACCTCCGCTTGTTTTTTGCAGAACACATCGGAAAAGTCCTGGTAAGGCTTGGGAAGACTAGGCAGAGCGGCAGCGGTGGAAACTTGTTTAATGGGCACCGCTTTGAGGCAATGCCTGTGACAGGAAGGACCCCAACTTTTGATGTCCCCCGAGGACCAGTCGAGGGTAGGAGAATGAAGCTGGAGCCAGGGTAGGCCCAAAAGGATCTCGGAGGTACAGTTGGGTAACACAAGGAAGTCAATCTTTTCATAATGGAGAACACCAATTCTCATAAGGAGAAGTTCAGTGCGATAACGCACAATACAGTTCAAATTTTGACCATTTACCGAGGTGATGAAAACTGGCTTGGCAAGACGGGTGATGGGAATATTGAATTTGTTGACGAGAGAGGCTTCAATGAAGTTCCCTGCAGAGCCGGAGTCCAGAAAGGCTATAGCGGAGAAAGAGGATTTCTTGGTCAGAGAAATCCTCACCGGAATGGTCAGACGTGGAGAGGAAGAATCCACACCTAGCAGCGCCTCTCCCACGTTAGCTAGGTGCGAGCGTTTCCCTGACGCTGAGGGCGGATAGAGCAGTCCTTTAAGAAATGGTCGGGACTGGCGCAATACAGGCACAAATTATGGTCTCGGCGGCGAGTCCTCTCTTGTGGGGTCAAGCGTGACCGATCCACTTGCATAGCCTCCTCAGCAGGAGGAGCAGGAACGGGTTGCAGAGGATTCTGGAAAAGAGGTGCCAGGCGAGGAAACCGCCTGACGCGACCAAAGTCCTTTTCCTGGCGTAGCTCTAGGCGTCTTTCGGTATAACGCATGTCAATGCGGGTGGCTAGCTGAATGAGTTCAGACAGGGTAGCAGGAATCTCTCGTGCGGCCAGCACATCTTTGACATGACTGGATAGACCTTTTTTGAAGGTCGCGCAGAGGGCCTCATTGTTCCAGGAGAGTTCAGATGCCAGGGTGCGGAACTGGATGGCGTAGTCGCCCACTGAATAATTTCCCTGGACGAGGTTCAGGAGAGCCGTCTCGGCAGAGGAGGCCCGGGCTGGTTCTTCGAAGACACTGCGGACTTCAGAGAAGAAGGCTGGAATAGAAGCTGTGGCAGGATCGCCACGGTCCCAAAGTGGTGTAGCCCAAGCTAGGGCCTTATCCGATAGTAGGCTAACCACGAACGCCACCTTTGACCGTTCTGTGGGGAACTGGTCCGACAACATCTCCAGATGGAGGGAACACTGGGATAGGAACCCTCGACACAGCTTGGGGTCCCCATTGAATTTGTCAGGAAGGGACAGGCGGACTCTCGCAGCAGCAACTCGTGGCGGAGGAGATGCAAGAGGTGGTGGTGGAGATGGCAGAAGCTGCTGTAGCATAGCAGTTACTGCGCTAATTGCTGTCCTTGTTGAGCGACCACCGTGGTCAGATCCGAGAGGCTTGGCAGCGGGACCTCAGCGGAATCCATGGCCGGATCTACTGTCACGTTCTGGGTACGGCGGGGAACAGAAGGTGGATCCCCTATGCCAATGGGGCGATAGCACGGGTTGTATTGGAGGACCGGTTCTAATGTTGCTACTGGTTTTCACCAGAGCCCGCCGCAAGGCGGGATGGACTTGTAGCGGCGGTAGCAACCAGGTCGTGTCTTCCCATAGCAACTCGACCCCACTGACAGCTGAGACAGGCATGGTACACAAGGATTAGGCAGAGGCAAGGTCAAACGTAGCAAAGGGTCAAGGCAGGTGGCAAAGGTTCGTAGTCGGGGGCAACAGCAAAAGGTCTGGATACACAGAAGGAGCAAAACACACAACGCTTTCACTGGGCACTAAAGGCAACTCAAGATCCGGCCAGGACAGGAAGGGGAAGTGGGTATATGAAGTGTTTTTGGTGTAACAGTACTTTGGGCCAGGCACCAATTACTAGTGCGCTGGCCCTTTAAGAACCAGCCGAGTAGCGCGCGCGCGCCTGGCGAGCGAGGAAGCGCGCGCAGGAAGACACAGGCGGGGGGCAGGTGAGGAGAGAGAGATGCGATCCCCGGGCGGACAAAGGCCGCCGCGAGGATCGCATCCCATCGACAGAGCAGCGCCTGCGGTCAGAGGAGCTGACCACGGTGCTGCAGGACAACGGGCGCCGTGAGCGCTCCGGGAAGGAGGGGACACCCGGAGCGCTCGGCGTAACACAATATATAAAATGACACATTTAGAAACGTATTAAATAAATAAATTGGTCTGTCCCATATGTGCACTAAAGAAAAGTAGGTCCATCAATAGATATCCTTAAAGTCACTGCCACCCTGACTTTTTTCTCTCTTCAGCACAACAGTGGCCCGAAAAATATCCATAAAAATGTCCTTGTGTTTCCATATACAACTCACCATAGTGTCCTAGGAAATCTTCCTAAACATGCACCTTCATCTAGCACCACAGTAACACAATTGTCCCTTGAAATATTTAAAAAAATGTGTATGCCCCCATCAACTGCTTGGCATCACAACGTCCCTAAACTCTATCCCTGCTTCACTATTCTGGGTAAATAATTGTCACCATTCAGACTCAACAATGTGGTGTCTCTGGAAATATTACTTTTATCAGATTCAGTGGGGTCCCTGCAAGTACCAGTGTACTTTCTTACCAAGAATACCTTCTGTGACAGATCTAACCGGGACAGGGGCTTTTGGAGAGGACTGCAGGGTAGCCTACTGACTACAGGCCCTGGAATTTGAGGGAGCTACAATAATTCAGGAAGATGTCCTGCTATATAATGCAAGATGACATTACCACGTTTAACAGTTAGGGAAGCCATGATGGTCTCTGCAAACTTGAAACTCAGTGAGAAGATGTATGTGAAAAGAAAGCTGGTTAATGAGATTTGGACAGCCATGGATCTTCATGAATACTGGTGCTGAAATGTCTGGGTGGGCACTAGGCTTGTCTAGGTGACTAGCTGTTTATGTTTATGTTAGCTGTTTATTGGCTATACTGTTAGATGTACTGACATTACCGTTTACAGTTTGCATTGTTTAGGATAATGTGATCCAACTCTTACCTGATCTTGTGTGAATATACAATAAAGTCAGTTCCAGTTTGCACCTAAGCTAGTGTCATCTAGTTCTTGGGTGCAATGCTCAGCTACCTGGTTCCTGGTTACAGAGTGAAGGAAGCTATATCTTGGCGAAAGCACTCAAGCAGAGAGACAATAATAAAAAGAAAATTGGAGGTACAAAAAGGTCTTGTCTAAAGAAATTACAATAGTTTAACAACGTTTCAGATGGTTGAAGTTCAATTCCATCACATATTTTAAAAATGTTTTTATATTAGCCTGTCTGTTTTTAGATTATAACAATGAAACCTAAAGAGATACTAAACATACAATGTTTAATTGCCATTATCACTTTATGTATAAAGATAATGCCATTATATATTTAATTTATTATAAAAAAAAAAGCATCTGAGCACCTAATTTAAGCATTGCTGAGGACTTCCCAGGGAAAGATCTGAGTGAGGAGTTTACTAGTACTCTGCTGATGTATGCTCTATAGCAGCAAAGAAGGCCTGGATTATGAATGTGTGTCTGCACAGCACTGATTGGTTCTGTGCCAGTCACACGACATAAAAAAACAGCTTTCAGAATAGAGAATAAAAATAAATAATTAACTAACAAAGTGTTTTAAATCTTATTACAAATCTATATTTTAAAGCAAATGTATATTATTGTTTGCAAGGCAGAGTTTAAGTTGACTGACAATAGCTTTTATTTTGTTTACACTGTAAAAAGATCTGGAGGAGGCTCTGCCAATCACAGACTGTCATGCCCCATCCAGCTTTTGTCTATGGTGTGTATGTGCTGAGACTAACAGAGAGATGAAGCCTACATCAATCAAAACCTTATATCCCACCCCCATAGTGTTTAGCAATACAAGGACAGGGAGGAGGAGGGAACTGTCATTTAACACTGTGTTTACACCCACATGTGTGACTTTATATTAGCGAGGGCTGCACAGATAAGAAAAAGGAGAAAATGAATGAAGGGAACTGAAATTGCAGCATGCTCAGTAGATGTGGCAATGGTTGGTCTACACAATCTCAGGCTGTATCAGGGACACAAACAAATAGAGAGGAACAGTAAACAGCAGGATCAACCAGTATTTTTTGCAATCTACAGAAACCTAATGTTGTAGTGGCAAAGTGACTATACACACAATGCAATATAGCATGTATTGACGGTTTATTAAGATTTTGGCTTGATGGCACTATAAAGTGTAACTATAGCTTAAACAGTTTTTTCAGATGTGAGACATGGTCAGAACCCTTGTCTGGTTTTACTGCTATTCAGAGCTCTGTTAAAGGGATATCTCGTCAGTTTCTATTCTGGGCATGATTTACCAGAAAGGAAGTGAGGTAAAATCTGCAACAGGAAAACAGACAGCAATAAAAAGATGAAAGGGGTTCTTTCCCCTACTTCACTTAACCACTTCCTGCCCAGCCACTGTACATATACAGCCGGGTGGGACAAGCGTTTTTCTGGAAGGACATATGGGTACATCCACCCTGAGGTGTGCAGTGGTGGGATCTGTGACTGCTGTGTTTACCAGCTGCTGTGCTCCTCCCTGGTACCATTTGATCACTGTGACCAATCACAGCAATCACATGTACAGTAGTATGCAAAGACTATCATTCATGATGCAATTCCTTACTACTGTGAGCTCTGTGTTTGGTCACAGTGATCACATGGTACAGGACCAATCGCAGTGGCCCTGTAGCATGTGATAGCTGTGGCCAAGTACAGCTATCACAATATTAAACCATGGCATTATGAATGGAAGCCAAACAGTGTAAATGATTGCTTATACAGTGATCATCACTGTAATAAGCAATCATAGTGTAAAGAAAAAAATCATAATCATTACATTGTCACTATAGTAATACTGCACTGCTCTGGTGACAGTATGTACAATCTTTTAAAAAAAGATAAAAAATTATTATTATTTTTTTTTTTTTTACATACAGTCATCAGAGCAAGTGCAGGGTCATTATGGTTACATTGTACTGCTGTAGCAGTGATTATGTACCATGTCTGACTGCTATGATATTACTGTATGTCAGTGCTGCCATCCATTACGTCTGATCACCACCACAGCAAAACAAGGTAATCAGACCAATGCTGCCAGGCAGTATCCCTAATCATCGCCATCCACACAATGTCCCTAATCACTGCCACACCACTCACAGTGTCCCTGATCACCACCACACCAGTCATATTGTCCCAAATCACTGCCACACCAGTTACAGTGTCCCAAATCACTGCCACACCAGTTAGTGTCCCTGATCACGTCCAATAGGATTGCCCGTCCTTTCAGCAAATCGGGTGATGGGTCTCAAGACCCGCTTGCTGATTAGGCGGGAGGAGGATCAGTGTTTCAATAGCGAATATTTATTTGCTATTAAACACACCTGGGTGGGCCCCTCTCTCTCTCTCCTTTTCTCCTTTCCCCACTAAAAGTTGCAGTATTACCCAAATATTTAATCCACAATCTCTAGTCTCATCAGACCGGAATGGTGGCGCACACAGAGCTTCCCTCCCGGAAAGAGCGTGTCCAGTATAGACACAAAAGCCCTAGCCTACCTGTAATGAGTGGGCACCACTCACTGAGTAGATAGTGGTGCTCACGCACCCTCAATAACCTAGAATAGACGCCGTAGGTATACAGGCTTGTATATCACATTAACTCAACTGAAGCTCACAATTACCTAAACCATTAGAAGGTTTGACACCACTGTAGCAAAATTTTATATGTACCTGTTTATGTGTTACTGAAAGACATGTGTTTATTATGTCATTGTTTTCTTCCTCAATTTCCTATCTCAATAAAATAAGATTGAACTAAACACACCTGGGTGGGCTCCGTTCACATTCTCTGCGCCCCAAGCCCACTGGCTCTAATCAGGTGCGTCAGAAAAGCACCCACCCCATTGGAATCCATGCATACGGTGCCCTGAAAGGGCCTGTACTCATGGATGGGGGGGCGGCGCCAGGTGCCCTTAATGGACGGGCCTACCCTGGCCACACCAGTGCAATGTTGACTCTGCCTGCCACCTGTACTAATCCTGGCCTGTTTGCTGAACATGTCTCTGCCTGCAGCCTGAACTAGCCCATCTACACATCCCAGTCATCCCCTGTAAACAACTGCACTCCTATTTTGTTCTTCCGCCTTTAGCCTCCTGTACTTTTGGCCAGTGAACATGACATTCCTGGGGTAGCCATGTACCAAAGCCCAGGCTTATCTGACTTACAGGAACTGTGACTGCTATAGGTGACGCTACACTAAGCTATATTGCCTGACTACCAGTGGCAGCCTGTCCCCCTAATCCATGGCCCAGCCCCTAATTTACATGCAGGGTGCCGAACACATGGATTCCAATGGGTTTTTTTTTAAGCACATGATTAGAGCCTGAGGCTTAGCCCATTGTGTGACAATAGCAAATGAATATTCACTATTATCTTCCTGATTCTTCTCCCTGCCAATCAGAGACCCAATTGGTCATGGAGTCCACTTTCTGTTCAGCCGGGATGAGAAGCAGTGGCCCAGCTCTTCCTCCCCCCTGCCTCCTAAGTTAAGCTCCGTCTAATGCCGGGGGTGGGTGTTGTGCTTTCAGCGATCACCACCTACCTGTCTGCCATCCGTCCCCCACGGGGGGGGGGGGTGGGGTGGCCTTAGTTTGCCCCCCTCAAAATATTTAGCACCAGCCACCACTGCTGACTACTTGTATAGAGGCGACCATTTTGATACAATTGGTTGATTCGTGTGATACACAAGATACAATGTCCAGTACATAATCAGTCTAAACTGAGTCTAGAAAAGTTTCACGCATGGTATTGCCATACTCAGAAGGAGTTGCAAAATGTGGTTTGGGGAGAAATTCTAAGTACTTTATGTCCATACTGTTTGTGAGAAATATCCTATTAAATTGACAACTTTAACTACTTCAATACCAGGCACTTACACCCCCTTCCTGCCCAAGCCAATTTTCAGCTTTCATCGCTGTTGCTGTTTAAATGACAATTGCGCGATCATGCTACACTGCACCCAAACAAAATTTTTATCATTTTGTTCCCACAATAGAGCTTTATTTTGGTGGTATTTGATCACCTCTGCGTTTTTTATTTTTTGCTAAACAGATAAAAAAAGCTAAATAAGCAAACCTAAAATTTAGAAAAAAAATAAAATGTTTCTTTTGTTTCTGTTATAAAATTTTGTAAATAAGTAAGATTTCTCCTTCACTGATGGGCACTGATAAGGCGGCACTGACGGGCACTTATAAGGCGGCACCGATGAGTCCCCTGATGAAGTCACGAGCACGTGACGCAACGCGTAGGGAGTGGCCGGACAGGATACCGGAAGTATTGTGAGACTGGCGCTAGATCGCCATTTTATGCTGTGAATCTTTTTTCTGATGTAAGGGTTCATTTTATTTTTGTCAATAAATTGGTTTATCATTACGTACCCATTGGGCCCCCTTTTTTCTACTTTATCCCCACTTTTGGCGAGTTCTTTCTGCCGGATGGCGACAGTCATTTGATGTTGTAGGAAGTTGGTGAGGTATTCTTATTCAGAAGCACCCAGCTAGCGGAGCCAGTGGAGGAGCACAGTGGAGGCAGAGTGTACCTGTACCTGTTTTCTGGATGCCTATTGAAAGTGATCTTCAGGTGAGAGGCTAGTGAGCACGGTTAAGGATTAGGTCCTCACATACCCATCATCCCCTCTGCCATTGAAGACCACTGTTGTTGCGGTTACCCCTTCTTACCTTCAGAGATTTATCTGTGGTTAACGGATTCCGTTGATGTTTTTTCCTTTGGGTTGCTATTGGAATACACCATCTGGACTCTACCACTCCATTCTATGATCACCTCCATGCTATAGAACGTTTATCTCTCATATATAGCTTTGGACTTACTAGGATTACTGTGTTTATGCACGTCCATACACGTTTTTTGCAATCATTAGCACATTGTGCACTTTATTCATTTATTATTAATTTTTCATTTACTTGGTTCACCACTTGTATGGGACTCACGAATATATTAATTGAATCACCATTTATTATTTGTATATTTATTAGCACCCAGTGCACTATATATTTATACATATGGTATTTATCTTTTATACACATATATATGTAAAAAAAAAAAATTGGTGTTTTTAGCGCGAAATCATTATTGTTTTTATGTCATTTGTGGGATTGTGTTCACCATCAGATTTTGCTGCTTTTTTAAGAATTTATTCTATATTTTAGCACCTACAGCTGGCTTTTAATTAGCCATTCACTATTATATTATTATTATACTGTATTTATTTACTGTTTTATGTGCACCATTTCTAGTTTGTAAATACTACATACTACTAACCAATGAGGTGGCACTGTTGGGCACTGACGATGGGCACTGATAGGCGGCACTGATGGGCACTGGTAGGCGGCACTGATGGGCACTCATGGGTGGCATGGATATGCAGCACTGATGGGCATTGATAGGCGGCACTGATGGGCACTCATGGGTGGCATTGGTGGGCACTGATGGGTACTGATAGGCAACACTGATGGGCACTGAAAGGCTGCACTGATAGATGGCATTGATAGGCATCACTGATGGCACTGGCACTGGCAGGCATTGGGGATGGGCACTGATTGGCAGCTGCCTGGGCACTGACTGGCATTTCCCTGGTGGTCTAGGGTGGCATACCTGGTGGTCCAGTGTGGTGGCAATCCCTGGTGGTCCTGGCGGCATCCTGGTGGTCCTGTGTGGGCATCTGAGGGGGAGCTGAGCTGATAAAAAATCAGCACAGACCAGCTGATCGGCTCTCCTCTACTGACGTCTGTCAGACGTGAGTGAGGAAAAGCCGATCAACGGCTCTTCCTGTTTACATCGTGATCAGCCGTGATTGGACACGGCTGTTCATGTGGCTCCGTCAGAGGCTCTTTACCGAGATCGGTGTAGTGGTGTGTCAGACTGACACACCACACCGATCGCCACAATGCGTGCCCCCCATGGGCGCGCAAGAGTGATCGTTCTGGACAGCCATCATATAATGTCCACACAGAATGAGAGCCGTACTGCCCAGCCGTCATTTGCCGGCCGCCTGGCGGGAAGAGGTTAAATAAAAAATTTATTTTCATTTTCTTTCTGTATTTTACAAAAACTTACAGCCAAACAATATCTTTAAATATCTTTAATATCTATAAAGTCTTCAAAAGACGCATCGTGCCTTTTAAAAAAATACCTTGGGGTGTTTGCTTTCCCATTTTGTGGGAGTTTTCATGTCATAGGTAGTGAGGAAATTAGAAGTGTAATGTATGTTCCTAGAACACCTGGAGGTGCTCCTTGGACTCTGGGCCTCTCTATGTGGCTAGGCTGTGAAAAAATCTCACACATGTGGTATCGCCACACACGGGAGGAGTAGCAGAATGTGTTCTGGGATGTAATTCTAAGTATGTGTATGATGTGTGTTAGAAATAGCTTATTAATTGGCAACTCTGTGTTAAAAAAATGTTTTCATTTTCTTTCCTGCATATCCAAAAACTTTGCGCAAAATATGACATTTTTAAAAGACTCATTATGCCTTTCAGAAAATACCTTGGAGTGTTTGCTTTCCAAAATAGGGTCATTTTTGTGGGTGTTCCCACTGTCCTAGTGCTCCAGGGCCTCCACAAATGTGATAGGTAGTCAGGAAATTAGATGGGCAATTTATGCGCTTTGACTGCCCAAAGGTGCTCCTTGGATTTTGGGTCTCTCAATGCATCTTGGCTGTGAAAAAAATTCACACCTGTGGTACATATTCAGTAGGAATAGCAGAATGTGTTTTGAGGTGTAACTATATGATTGTATATGCTGTGGGAGTGAAATAACTTGTTAGAATTACAACTTTGTAAACAAAAAAAACATTTCATTTCTTTATTTTCCCAAAAATTGTGACAAAAAATATAACTTCAAAAAACTCCCAGTGCCTCTTACTTAATACCTTGGACTGTCTACGTTCCAAAAAGTCATAAACTGATTTGGTCATTGTAATATGTTGGCTGATTTATGTAGGATATTATATTATTATATATATGTACACATACAGTACAATATTGACATATTGACCAGGCCAGAATTGTTGATAATTGTTGAGTTGTCCAAGCCAATTCAATTTTAACATATCAAAAGGACAGCTGATGACCCTGTGATATGTTAATCTTATGCAAGTCTACCTAGGTATGTGAGGAATGGCCTGGTAATCTAATTGATCATTTCAAAGGGTACATTGTTTGCACACTTAAGGATGATAAAGGACCATAGAAGAAACATTTATTGATGGTAATTAGACTTGAGCGGGTATTCATGGAAATGGTGGCTTGTATAACTGGTAAACACTAATGTGAGATTATTGCCGGTAATTACAAGTCTTTTCACCTTGATTAACAATAAGATCAAAAAGTAATTTGGGTTGACCTAGCAGAACCCCCCCCCCCCCCCCCCCAGTGTCAGACTAGTATTTCAGGGGGACGATTCAAGTTGGCAGGCAGTCTTTTCATTCTCCATTAAGATGAGGGCCACAGGTCTAGGACAAACGGGACTCTGAAGGCTACTGTTCGTTGTCATATTTACTCACATATTTTGTCATCTGTTGCAAGGATTTTGTGAACTTTGTTCATCTGTGTTGGAAGTCAATAAATGCATCTCTCTGTAAGAATCGGGTTGCTGCTGGAAATGATTTGCATCATACTAATAATTTAATTACTGTATTTATCGGCATATAACACGCACAGGCGTATAATACGCACCTTAAATTTAAGAGGGAAGTTTCAGGAAAACATTTTTTTTTTCAAAATAAACCACTTTGAAGCAAAATAATGGTCAGTGCCCATCAATCAGCCTGATTAGTGCCCTTCTGCAGCCTCAATGCAGCCTTATATGTGCCCATCTGCTGCCTCAATGCCGCCAGATCTGTGCCCATCTGCAGCTTCAATGCAGCCCGATCTGGGCCCATTTGCAGCCTCAATGCAGCCTGATCTGTGCCCATCTGCAGCCTCAGTGCAGCCTGATCTGTGCCCATCTGCAGCCTGATATGTGCCCATCTGCCGCTTCAATGCAGCCTGATAATTGCCTATCTGCAGCCTCAATGCAGCCTGATCTGTGCCCATCTGCAGCCTTAATGCAGCCTGATATGCGCCCATCTGCAGCCTGATCTGCGCCCATCTCCCATCAATGCAGCCTGATGACCATCTACAGCCTCACCATCTCTCATTCCGGAAAATCACCAAGCCGTCATCTCCTGTTTACTCGGCTCTCAGTTGGCAGTCACATACACACTCCCGCCTCCTCCAACGGCATTGGACCAGCTCCTGTGATTTACAGAACACTGGTCCAATGCGGGTGGCGGAGGCGGGACTGTGTGTGTGTGTGTGACGTCAGAGCCGATTGAGAGCCGATTATACAGGAGAGGACGGCTCAGTGAATTTCCAGGGCACTAGGCGGCGTTAGCCCGCTCCTTCCCCTCCGAGGTACACTATGGGCGTATAACACGCACCCGTCTTTTTCAGGGGGAAAAGGTGCGTGTTATGTGCCGATAAATACAGTATTAATCATCTACCTACTACTACATCACTACATCACTACAGTCATGTTTACATTTTGGCCTTAACTTATGCAGAAATATTATTTATCTGCAAAATCTGCCGATGTGCGTGGCTGGCGGCCGCGATGTCCGCCGGCCACCCACGATCACTCCTCAGAACAATAGAACGGGGATCTGTCAATGTAAACAGACAGATCCCCATTCTGACAGAGAAGTAGAGATCTGCTAGAAACACCTCCCTAGGGAACACTTAAACCCTTGATCGCCCCCTAGTGTTAACCCCTTCCCTGCCAGTGACATGTATACAGTAATCAGTAACTATTTTTAGCTCTGATCGCTGTAAAAAAATGTCACTGGTCCCATAAAAGTGTCAAAAGTGTCCGATATGTCCGCCGCAATTTTGCAGTCCCGCTAAAAATCACAGATCGCCGCCATTACTAGTAAAAAATTTATAAATAATAAAAATACCATAAATCTATCCCTATTTTGTAGACGCTAAAACTTTTGCGCAAACCAATCAATATACATTTATTGTGATTTTTTTACCAAAAATATGTAGAAGAATACATATTGGCCTAAACTGATGAAGAAATTTTTATTACATTTTTTGGGGGATATTTATTATAGCATAAAGTAAAAAATATTGTTTTCTTTTTTCAAAATTGTCTGCCATTTTTTTGTTTATAGACCAAAAAATAGAAAACACAGAGGTGATCAAATACCACCAAAAGAAAGCTCTATTTGTGGGGAAAAAAGGACAAAAAAATTTTTTGGGTACAACATCGCACTTGTCAGTTAAAGCGACGCAGTTCCGTATCGCAAAAAATGGCCTGGTTATTAAGGGGGCAAATCCTTCCGGTCCTTGTTATATATCAGACATTCCATTGCATATGTTGATATCAAGATGTAATAGATGTTGTGTAATCACCCCTAATAAGAGGGAACATGAAAAGTGCCTTAATATGTCCACCCGAAAGAGGTCCCAGTCACCAAAATGATGTATATATAGAGCCTTAGTTATATGTACCAGAAGAGGTCCTCATAATTAAAGGGTCTTATTAGCCACCGCTGTAAGTCCCAAAGCGGGATATGAGGTACCCCTTTGGAAGAAAAAATCGTAGCACGGGTGTTCCTGTCGGATCTTTTATTCTATATTTTACATCCTTCTTTTTTCATGTCCTTTTATTGGGTATCTGTTGACCTTGTCAGTTAGTAAGGGTGTCTTTCTCTGTTCTAATGTATTTTATTATATGTATTAACCTGTTGCCGACCACCCACTGTCTATTGACGGCAGAGAGGTGTGGCTCTTGTGGCGGGCCGCCGTCATATGGCGGGCCGCCGTCATATGGCGGCGGCTGAGAAACACGGCCGTGCGCGCGATCGCGCAGCCGTGCTCTGTCGGTGTCAGCGTGTCCCGGAGACACACCGCGTCACAACAGGGGTGAACAGCCATTGGGCATGGCTGTTCACCATGTGATCGGCCGCGATTACGTCACGGCTGATCACAATGGAAAGTCCCCGCTTTAGACCGCGCATGCGCGCGATCGGGAGCACGCAGCGCGGTCATGTTGGTGGCGCCGTGTTCCCAGGAACACTGCTCGTCACCGACAAGGGTAAACAGCCAATGCCTGGCGGCTGTTTACCACGTGATCGGCTGTGATCCATTCACAGCCGACCACTAAATGTAAACAAAGACCGGTTACTAGCTGTTATCGGCTCTTCTCTCCTCACACACCATTACCAGTGTGAGGAGAGAAGAGCCAGGAGCAGTGAGTTACCGATCTTTGTGTGTACTGTACTGCACCAACACAAAAAAAGAGAACCTGTCACATCGCCCCCCCCCCATTACAACTGTCACCCAACAGTGTCCACAAAGTGCACCTGCCACCCGTCAGTCTCCACAAAGTGCACCTCTCACCCATCAGTGCCCACAAAGTGCGCCTGTCACCCATCAGTGACCACAAAGTGCACATGTCACCCATCAGTGACCATCGCCAGTGACCGTCATAAGTGACCGCCATCAGTGACCCTGATCTGTCACCTATCAGTGACCACGAAGTGCTCTTGTCACCCATCAGTGCCCACAAAGTGCACCTGTCACCGCCAGAGACTGCCGTCAGTGGTTCACCTGTCACCGATCAGTGACCATCGCCAGTGACCGCCATCAGTGACCCATCCGTGACCCTCATCTGTCACCTATCAGTTACTATCAGAGACTGCCATCAGTGACTGTCACCCATCACCCACCAGTGACCGTCACACATCACCCGTCACCCACCAGTGACCGTCACCTGTCACCTGTCGCCCATCACTGACCGTCATTTGTCACCTGTCGCACAGCCCATCAGAAAGAATGTCCAAAGGGATCTATACAAGTGAGGAGGCGTTCCAGATCCTCGCCATGACTGATGAGAGCAGTGGGGAGTTCTCATCAGATTCAAATACCAATTCCGATTGTTCAAATTCAGCATTTGAATCAATCGAAAGTAGTGTATCGGCAAATGAATTGCAGGAAGAATGGATCCCTCCTAAACGAGCACGGCGTTCTGGAAACCAGGCAGCCACCAGCAATATATCCCAGGATCAAATTCCCAGGCCCAGTACCAGCGCTGCCGCCAGCGAAAGGCCACAAGAAATGCCCAGCCCCAGTACCAGCACTGCTGCATCATCACGCCCAAATGCCAGCACAGGAACTTCAAATCCCCCAAATACCAGCACTGGCGTGCCACGTCCCCCAAGAGCCAGGGCCGCTACATACCTCCCAGATAGTCTTGCCAACATGGCTGCCTTCCAACTCAGGATCAGCAAGAATCCCCCCTTTCACTGCACAGCCAGGTGTGCAGGCCAATACCCCAATTTTTTCTGCAATTGATTGTTTTCATAAATTTTTGCCCGACACTTTGCTGCAACTCATCGTGGACCAGACCAATTTATATGCCCAGCAGTATATTGCCAACAACCCCCAATCATCATACGCCCGTCCATTTGAGTGGAGAAGCTTGACTCTGGAGGAGTTCAAAGTGTTTATGGGCCTCACCATAAACATGGGGCTTACCAAAAAAAATGAAGGACATGCCTATTGGTCCATTAACCCCATCCACCACATGCCCATTTATTCTTCCGTAATGTACAGGTCCCGATACAGGATGATAATGCGTTTTTTTTTTCATTTCAGGGACAACAGCCAGTGCCCTCCCTGCAATCATCCAAATTATGACAAATTATATAAAATTCGCCCACTCATTAATTTCTTTTCCCAACGATTTGCAGAACTCTATGTCCCCGAAAAGTACATATGTGTAGATGAGTCCCTGGTACCCTTTTCTGGCCGGCTAGGAATAAAACAATACATTCCTAGCAAAAGGGCCAAATACGGAGTGAAATTTTATAAGCTTTGCGAGAGAGCCACGGGATATCTTTATGTGTTCCGCATATACGAAGGAAGAGATTCCCAGCTCCAGCCCCCTGAGTGCCCGGCCTACATGGGCACAACTGGTAAAATTGTATGGGACCTGGCATACCCACTACTGAGGAAAGGTTACCACATATACCTGGATAACTTCTACACCAGCCTGCCCCTTTTCAAACACCTATACCTTGCAGAAACCCTGGCCTGTGGAACCTCCAGAAAGAATTGGAGGGGCTTCCCACAAGCGATAGTAAATAAGAAATTGTGAAGGGGAGAAAGAGCAACCTTGCGATGCAACAAAGTGCTGGCCTTGAGGTGGAAGGATACCAGGAATGTGTACATGATGTCCACTATCCATGATGACACTACAGTTGAAGTTCAGAGAAGACAAGGTCCCATTGTAAAGCCAACATGTGTACAAGATTACAATCTGTACATGGGGGGGGGGGGGGGGGGGGGTTTTCAACGACCAAATGCTTCAGCCCTATTTAGCAATAAGGAGGTCCCGTTTCTGGTACAAGAAAGTAGCACTCTATTTAATTATTTTGGCCATTTATAATGCCTACACAATTCACACCAAATCCACAGAAAGCCCTGCCCACTTCCTAAAATTCATAGAAGAAGTTGTTACGTCCCTCATCTACCATCAAAGACCCCCCCCCCCCCCCCAGAAAACCTTCGCTCTGATGCTGTTAGCCGACTTCACGAACGCCACTTCCCGGACCACATTCCACCATCTGAAGACGCCAAAAAAGATGTCGAGTATGCAGCAAAAATGAGGCCGAAGACGCCAAAAAAGATGTCGAGTATGCAGCAAAAATGGATTTAGAAGTGATACCAGCTACCATTGTGTCGACTGTCCCTCCGAACCCGGCCTTTGCATTGGTGCATGCTTCAGACTATATCACACATCCCTAAATTATTAGCCCATATTCTTAACCATTTCCCCATTTTAAACATCTGTGCTGACCATTCCCCATGCTTCCTCAAATAACCATGCCACTGCTTTCCAGGTGAACTGACCCTGGCCTGTTTTTTGACTATGCCTCTGCCAACCGTTTGGACTGCTTCTACGTGAAATGACCCTGGCCTGTTTTATCAACTACGCTTCTGCCTACCGCTTGGACTGCTTGAACGTGAACTGACCCTGGCCTGTTTTATGGACTATGCTTTTGCCTACCGCTTGGACTGATCTGTTGCCCTGCTACTGTAGTACACAGGGGTCTCACATGTGAGGGGCTCCAGAAATGTTTTTCCGGATGGAGAAAACTATTTTTTTGTTGTCTCCGGGTTTCGTAATTTTCGGATTAGGGTCTGGAGTCCAGAGGCTTCATAGAGATTTGGGTGGGTCGAAGCCTCTACCCCTGTGCCCCTGTGCACAGGTCTTACCTGATTGCAGCCCTCAGCCTGCTGCTGACTTACTGCCACTATCTCCCTGCCTGCAGCATAAACTGACCACACCTCTGCCTGCTACCTGGACTATGGAAATATTTAGCAAGAGGCAGTATTTTTTATGAAGGGCTGAGGAGCAGTACAATGAGTGCAGGCAGGTAACGGTGTACCAGGACCAATATTATGGCTGTGCTGGTTGTCTTTGCCTGGAGAAATTGACAAATTTCTATGGACAAATGCTTTGGCTGTGCTGACGATATCCTTGTGCTGACTATAGACAATATTCCTACCTGCTGCCTGGATAATTACTATTGTTGCTAAGCACATCCCTGCCTGCTGCCTGCTGCCTGCTGCCTGGACCAAATCTCTCCTCTGGGGACACTACAAAAACCACAGGTAATACTTTTTTTTTACCCTTTGCTCAATAGAATTTATTTTGGTGTAATTTTTGGTATGTAAATGCTATGTGTTAGAAATATAAGGGCCTTCAAAAATAATAGGTTGTCAGGAAATTAGAAGTGCAATTTATGCTTGTAGAACGCCTGAAGGTGCTACTTCAATGGTGGGCCTCTGTATGTGGCCAGGCTGTGTAAAAGTCTCACACATGTGGTATCGCCATACTCAGGAGGAGTAGCAGAATGTATTTTGGGGTGTCATTTTTGCTATGTACATGCTATGTGTTGAAAATATCTTAAAAATGTATAACTTTGTGGAAAAAAAATGCGTTTTATTTTTTTTTCTACATATTCCAAAAACTTCTGGAAAAAAATGAACAGTTCAAAAGACTCATTATGCCTCATAGATTATATGTTGGTGTGTCTGCTTTCCAAAATGCGGTCATTTTGTGGGCGTTTCTATTGTCCTGGGGCTCCAGGGCCTTCAAAACTGTAATAGGTGATTGAGAAATGAGATGTGTAATTTATGCTTGTAGAACGCCTGAAGGTGTTAGTTCACTGGCGGGCCTCTGTATGTGGCCAGGCTGTGTAAAAGTCTCACACATGTGGTATCGCCATACTCAGGAGGAGTAGCAGAATGTATTTTGGGGTGTCATTTTTGCTATGTACATGCTATGTGTTGGAAATATCTTAAAAATGGACAAATTTGTGGACAAAAAAATGCGTTTTCATTTTTTTTCCACATATTCCAAAAACTTCTGGTAAAAAATGAACAGTTCAAAAGACTCATTATGCCTCATAGATTATACGTTGGGGTATCTGCTTTCCAAAATGGGGTCATTTTGTTGGTGTTTCCATTGTCCTGGGGCTCCAGGGCCTTCAAAACTGTAATAGGTGATTGAGAAATGAGATGTGTAATTTATGCTTGTAGAACGTCTGAAGGTGCTACTTCACTGGCAGGCCTCTGTATGTGGCCAGGCTGTGTAAAAGTCTCACACATGTGGTATCGCCATACTCAGGATGAGTAGCAGAATGTATTTTGGGGTGTCATTTTTGCTATGTACATGCTATGGGTTGGAAATATCTTAAAAATGGACAACTTTGTGGAAAAAAAATGCGTTTTCATTTTTTTTCCACATATTCCAAAAACTTCTGGAAAAAAATGAACAGTTCAAAAGACTCATAATGCCTCATAGATTATACGTTGGGGTGTCTGCTTTCCAAAATTGGGGTAGTTGTACTTTCCTGGCTCCAGAAAGAGATAGGTCTTCAGTACATCAGGTGTGATCAGGTGTGATCAATTTTCAATGATTTGCACCATAGCTTGTGGACTCTATAACTTTCCCAAAAACTAAATAATATACTCTAATTAGGGTTATTTTTACCAAAGATATGTAGCCATATACATTTTGGCCAAAATTTATGAAGAAATATTACTAATTTGTAAAATTTTATGACAGAAACAAAGAAAAAGGAATTTTTTCACCAAATTTTCAGTCTTTTCTAATTTATAGCACAAAAAAAAAACCCACTATTAATTAAATACCACCAAAAGAAAGCTCTATTTCTGTGTAAAAAAGGACGCAAATTTCATTTGGGTACAGTGTTGCATGACTGAGTAATTGTCATTTAAAGTGTGAGAGCGCTGAAAGCTGAAAATTGGTCTGGTCAGGAGGGGGGTGAAAGTGCACTGTAAGCAAGTGGTTAAAGATATCATGTTTTATAAATTTTCTGTCTCATGTTTTGCCTACAAAATCCGCTCTTTTTTTGATCAGAGTTTTTGAACTAATTTCAATCCTTTTATACGACAAAACGAGTTAAGATAAGTGTCTCCAGCATTTTTTTTATTCTGTAACCATCATACAAAGAGACAAAGCGGTTGATTTACCATGCAGTTAAGCGTCTATCACCGCACATAGTGTAAATTGACCCTTATTAAACAAGCTAATGTTAGACGCTGATTGGCTACCATGCACAGCTGCACCCAATTTTTCAATCTCCAGTTTTAGTATATAATCCCCAAAGTGTTCTAATGCTGGCCATACACTATATGAAAAATCGTCAGAAATTCGGTCATTTAGACAGTTCCTTTGTTTTTCGGCCAGTTAATGGGCACAGAATTGATAATCGTTGGGGCCGTTTTTGAGCCGAAAAAACGAAGGACAAGTTTGGAAATTTATGCCGAACGAACAATAAATTGAAAGGTTAATGTGTTTCCCGTCCGAACTGTCTGCACTCTGTAAATGTAAAAAAACGAACAAAAAATGCATTCATTTATGTCCACTGAACATTTTATCGGTCATTACCTGATGGCACTATCAATTGCGCTCATGGCTGAACGGCCGATTTTTCATATAGTGTATGGCCAGCATATACAATTTTCCTTTAGATTTACCAAAACCATATAATATGAGGTGAAACCTAAACACTTTCAGTTTATATGCAATCAGGCAAGCACTTGCACTATATGATTGAAGGTAAATCTAAAGAAAATTGAATAAGAAAATGGTATAATGTATGGCCAGCTTAATATAAGTCAGAAAGCAAGCCTTAAGCTGACCATACATTATACAATTTTCTTGTTCAATTTCCTTTAGATTTACCTTCCACTACGTAGTAGAAGGGCATTCCTGATTGCACACAAGTTAAAAGTGTTTATATTTGCCCTCATAATATACGGTTTTGGTAAATCTAATACAAGAAAATTGTATGGACAGCCTAAAGCCTCGTACACACGATCGGATTTTCTGATGGGAATTGTGTGATGACAGACTGTTGGCGGAAAATCCGACCGTTTGTATGCTCCATCGGACAATTGTTGTCGGATTTTCCGTGAAAAAATGTTGGATAGCAGGTTTTAAAATTTTCCGCGGACAAATGTCTGTTGTCAGATTTTCCTGGCGTGTGTACACAAGTCCGTCAGACAAAAGTCCAAAGTACAAACACGCATTCTCGGAAGCAAGGGCGGTCTTGTAAACTAGCGTTTATAATGGAGAATTACATTCGTGACGTGGCAAATTATGAAATGTCAAAATGCAGCGCACATTCTCTTATTCTTTAATGGGATAATAATGAAGCTGCTTTGTTGGTGATACTGATGGAGTTTTGCCAAACGTATTTTAAAAGGCTTTTATTTTCTAGTGATATCAAAAATAATATTATTATGCTTGTTTCTTTTTTTTTTTTGGGGCAAGTTACCACAACACCATTATCCCATTGTTTTTAAGATCAAAGATACAACTATGTTGGTGTCCCTTGTTAATTTTACATTGTATTTTTTTAAATGTAACTGCCTACTCCCAAACTGTCATTGGAAGTAAAACAAATAGCCAAGTATTATTCTCCACAATTTTTTTTATTGTGCATTAAAAAAAGAAAACAAATAAAATTAGACATGCTATCTGCCAATAGAACTTAACCGAAAAGTGCATTCAGTGCATCCAAAAATATAGAAAATATACCAAATCAAAGGCTTTGTCTGCGAAAAATCTGAGGCTTTAGAGTGAAATCAATTGATCCTCAACAATTAGCCAAGGCAGCTATACCTGGCGGGTAAATTTATGAGCAACCCTGCCTAAACACCAGGGTGCTACATCCTCCCCCTGCCCAAAAAAACTAAGTCTCTGAGTTTGCAGAAAAATAATTTGAGCTATCAAGCCTGAGAGTGAATGTCCTGGCAAAAACTGGGATGGGTGGTGAAACAAGGAAAGAATAACAAAGTAACAGTGTATGTGGCGTACCACATGAAATAAACATAGTATCAGACACAGGAGAAATGGTAAATCACATATGACAATGGAATATCAAAAACATTTATATACAGTTTTAAAGGCAAGCAAAAGCAATGATAATGCTTCCTATCTATCAAATATATACAGTAATAACAAGATATAAAAAGCGTTAGTGTTGTCGTCAGGTTAAATCCCTGTGTCGCCCTATCCAAGGAAGACGCACCGACACAGCAACACCTGAAAGAGCGTAAACAGCAATGCAAATGCATCCTATCCTATTGTAACATGGTGCAATATATACATACATTAATGAATGATTTTCAATTGTCCTCAGCCGAAGACAGCATAGCAGTGTAAATACACCCTATTAAATATCTGCAGTATATACATATTGAAAGCAGACCCAATTCTCAGCCGAGAATGTCACCTCCTTTCCTAATCAAAAAAAAAACTTTCACTTAGCACATTCTATTAAATGCTTGCTATGTGAATAAAGTTCACTCAGGTCAGCGCCACTCATGCCACCTGGTGATCAACACTAGGAACAGTTCTGATGCATGGGTTAGTCCATTACTCACATGAATGATAGGAATTTGCCTCGTTATCACAACCTATTCTAACTAACTTCACACCCAGTGTCCATGACGTGTCACAGTCCATCAATTTCACTTCTGGTGGACAATACTACCCAGCATTTTCCCTTCTTCTTTAGGGAAAACTCTGGGGACAAGAAGGCACAGCTGCATTTCAGGCAACAAGCAGCCAGGCCATGGTGCAAGGGACCGCACAAGGTCCCCTTGCTAAGGGATCCTCTGTCTGTCCACATGACAGCCAGGGACAAAGAAGATTTTATTCATCACTTGAGAGACAACAACCTGCTGAAGGTCACAGGTAGCTTGTCAGGGTGGAGCACCCCCAACAACTTCAACTTTAGTCAACGTGGCTCAGGTAGGCACTCCCTGTATCTGCCGGCAGCATTCAGTCCAGCACAGTCCTGGCAGTAAAGTTCTCTGGAATGTTCTCCACTAGCAACAACTTGTATGTGAGTGTGAAGTGGCTCTCAGCATAGCGTCCTTGACGTCACACAACACACATTTGTAATCCACAGGGAAGATACACATGGGCACCTTTGTGACATTCACCAGTAGTACCTGGGATCTGGCAGTGTTACATCTTCTCCTTTGGCATTTACAGTGACAACGTAATATTTAGCTTCCTTCTTGCCTCGCCTATGGAGGATTACGCTGCCAGATTCTTTTTACGGCCGTAGCCCCAGGTATTTAGCACTGAGAGGTATTTCAAGGCCACCTTGGTGGCAGTTTCGGAAAGTCTATCTGCAGAGGGATCCGGAGGAAAATGCATACAGCTTCATCCACCCATTGAGTTTCCTTCTCTGAGATTTCCTCTTCCAAATGAGCAGGTATGTATGGGTATAGGTACCCGTATTCTTCTGCCACTTTCTTTAATATTATCTGCTGCACCTTTGACAGCCGAGGCAGGGTTTTGGGATCCCTGTATCCGGGCATCTGGAGCACGCTGAACTGAACACCCAGTGACCACATCCAGCTTATGATCAGGCTTGATGCTAGACATGGGCGTGATGGTGTGGACTTTGGGAACCCATTGAGCCCAACGATCTTCCTCAAAAGATCTGGAAATGCTGATCAGCGGGGCTGCATTGGCAGACAGCTTGATTTCTACATTAGCAGCGGCAACAGGAGGAACTTCACTTTCTTGCACATCACTCATTTGTTCCTCATCGCTATCACTCTACTTCCCTCTGCAAGACAACGTATCAGAAAAGAGTTTCAAATGTCTCTGAATGTGGAAAATGTCAAGGGGTATGAATACTTTTTCAAGGGACTGTAGCAGCCTTGTGACTTATATCAGCTTCTAGTAAACCATGTAGGAGGAGGAGTTTTCATTCTCCCCTGATTCTCTGTCTGGACATGTCTGGACATGTCTGGACAGTGCTGATTGGCCCTGTGCTGATCACATGCACCCTCCCAAGAAAGAAAAAAATCTCTAGCAATACACACCAAACTGAGCATGTGCAGCCCATCCACTGGCTCTGTAAATATCAGGTTATTTTTTTGAGACAGTGGAATAAGAGAAGGATCAGCGAGACAGGATCAAACAGCCTTTATACACAATGCAAAGGATTAACCCCTTAGGTTTCACAGTGAGTATAACATGTGTGCTTTACTGCATATACACACTGGTTACACTGTTGTGAGTTTAGTAACACTTTAAACCAGCTATACATGATTCATTTTATTTTCCATTGATCCTGCAAGTTGAACGAAAACAAAATGAGCCAATTCCCCCATCCATACATTCGAATCCTTCTGAGCTATTGTATTCTGACAGCGAGGAAGTTCCCCACCGTCAGAATACAATGATTAGTGTAACCGGCTATAGCCGGTGGCACTGATTGGTCAGCAAAAACCAGACAGGCTGGTTGTACGAAAGTAAATCAATAGATCAATCTTTGTACAACCAGCCTGCCCATACATAGATTGAAATTTGGCCGGTCCAGCAGGGGCCTGCTTTAATATTCTGTAGGTTTATCTTGTATGGTTTATCTTATGTAGAAATAGGCCTATAGTCATGTGGTGGCTATCAGATGATGATCAGATCATTTGATCATGCCTTACAACAGCTGCTTTATAATAAACACTCTTTATTCCATGAGCATGCATTTATTTGCATTGTGCAGACACACCCTGCACCATCATTACCTCAGTGGAACAGTAGCAGCCGGTTAAATATATAAAACTTGGTGGTTTGACTCCCCTCCCTGAATGTATAGGAAAAGTTGCACAATACTGACACATGTGACTGCAGCTCAGTTTAGCTGGATAAGGTGACAATCATTTTAAGCTGATGGTTTACTGTATATGATATGGATTGCTCTGAAAACTATCACTGATGACACTATGCATTAATAGCTCTCATAATACTTTAAGCTGGGACTTCTTGAGACTTTATGAAACTATAGACTATTTTACACTGGCTTGTGATTAGGGTCAGGTATGTGATCTTGGAGAGTTTCTTGCAGATCTGCAGACCCTGCTCCTTTAAATAATTTTTATGCCTTGTACATTCTGACTAATCACAATCACGTGTTTCAAGCAATGTCATTGTCATAAATAGTAATAAGTGAAGTTTCCTCAATCCTATATTGCATTGATTTTCTGTGTATGTTCGGCTTAATTTAATGGTATGGGTTACAAGGGGGTCCATGAGCGAACAGAATCTATTTTTACTGAGTGGCGGAGGGTGCAGGAATTGTATGTTTTATATGATGTCTTTACCCTAATATTAAAGTACTGTACTTCATTATTAGGTGATGCCTACATCGGACTATCTAATTGCTAAGGATTATATGGCCTGTGCATAGTTAGTGTCACTCTTTGATATACCAAGACCTTTTAGTAGTGACCTAAAGTCATTTTTAGTAGGTCATTAATAATTCCATTATTTTGAAACAATGAAAGTTAACTGTACATGGGCTTATTATGATTCAAATAAGTTAATTATGTAATTCAGACATTAGACAGCCCAAATAATAATTAGCCTGTGTATGGTAAAAAGCAAATTATTGTGTCTGATGACCTTTAAACTTGACCTTTAAACTTGTGGAATGGAAAACCTTGAAGATGGGTGCTTTTACCCATATATGCAGAAAATCATATATATGGGTATGGGAAAATCATATATGGGTAAATCATCCCAGAATGAGCTATGGTTTAAGCTGATGTCACAGAGGCAATTCTACTGCTAGACATTACTAGTAGCAGAGTCACTGAGGAGAAGCTTGTACTTACTTCTACAGAATTGTTCCTCACTAGTCCAGCTAGCGAGGGAATGATTTAGTTGAAACAGGTAAGTTAGGGATCCTTTTTCTTGTCAGTTTTTGACAGGGACAGGATCACTTATGGGGCATGGCCATTGGAGAGGGGCAAGGGTCAAGGAAGCATAGAAGAGGCCAAAGTATACAAATAAAATCAAGAAGCAGAACTGGAAAACAGGCCAGGTCATGACATGCAGTAGAAAACTGTATTTGAGCAAATGGAACAAGAGTTCCGTAAATAATCAGTGAAGCCAATAGGTGCACTTGGAAACGTATGTATTTAAAAGGGAAAAAAACTACAGTATGTATGTAGAGCAAGTAAGCATTGAGCAGGTATTTGTCTTGGCTATCTTTACTACAAAGCTTGTCTTTAACCACCTCAATACAGGACACTTATGCCGCGTACACACGGTCGGACTTTGGATTGAGAACCTGTTCTTAATTTTTGTTCTTAATCGGATTTTGTGTGTATGCAATTCCGACACGCAAAATTCCAAGCATTGCTCGGAAACAATTTCACGCATGCTCAGAAGCATTAAACTTCCCTTTTATAGTGCAGTCGAGCGTGTTGTATGCCGTGGTGTTATTGACCGTCGGAATTTGGTGTGACCATGTGTAGGCAAGACAGTTTGAGTGAAATTCCGTCGGAATTCCAACGAGAAAACCATCAGAGCTTTTTCCGACGAGAATTCCGAACATGTGTACGCGGCATTACACCTCCTTCCTGACCAGAGCATTTTTCAGCTTTCAGTGCTGTCACAATTTGAATGACAATTGCGCGGTCATACTACACTGTAACCATGTGAAATTATCATTTTCTTCACACAAATAGAGCTTTGGTGGTATTTAATCACTCCTGGGTTTTTAATTTTTTCCTAAAAGTAAAAAAAAGACCAAATATTTTGAAAAAAAACATTTTAGTCAGTAAATTTTGTAAATAAGTAATTTTTCTCCTTCACTGATGGGCACTGATGAGGTAGCACTGATGGGCACTGATAGGCTGCACTGATGAGGTGGCACTTATGGGCACTGATGAGGTAGCACTTATGAGCACAGATTAGGTGGCACTGATGAGGAGGCACGAAAATGCTGCACTTATAGGCACTGATAGGTGGCACTGATATGTGGCACTGATGAGCACTGATAAGCAGCACTGATGGGTGGCAATGGTGGGCACTGGGCACAGATAGGCAGCACTGGTGGGCACAGATAGGCAGCACGGATAGGCGGCACTGATGGGTGGCACTGATGGGCATTAAGGGGTGGCATTGATAGGCAGCAGTGATGGGCATTGATGGGCAGCACCGATAGCCAGCACTGACTGGCATCACTAATGGCCACTGATTGCTGGCACTTGTGGAGACTGATTGCTGGCACTTGTGGGCACAGATTTGTGGCAATTGTGGGCACTGGTTGGCACTGATTACTGGCAGTGGCAGGCAATCATTGCTGGCACTGGTGGGAACTTAATTGTAATCAGGGCACTGATGATCAGTGCCCTGATTACATACCTAGCTGTCCCCTGTGAGGAGATGCTGCTGATCGGCTCTCCTCTCCTCCCACTCTGTCAGTGTGAGGCGAGGAGCATTGATTACTGGCATCTCCGTGTTTACATGTGATTGGACACAGCCGATCACATGGTTAAAGAGCCTAGTAACATGGTGTGGCTGCGATCACCGTGCTGCACATCCCCAGGGGCGAACAAGAGCGGTCGTTCTGGGAGGCGGTCATATGACGTCCACCCAGAACGAGAGCTGCACAGCCCAGCCGTCATTTGACTGTGGGCGGGTGGCAAGTGGTTAAAGCTGAAGTTTGGAAAACTAAAAAGTACTCCCTTGCCTAAATGAGCTCAGCCCCACTGCAAAGGAAGACTTTTTAGTTTTGCGGAGATCAGCTTTAACATGTTTTTTCTTGGCAGTATTTTTCAATGGATACACAATAAGATTAGTGACCTACTTGGCATCCTATAAAATAGCTGTCAGTGACTATGACTAATGCTTCCTCTTTGTTGTTTCTTCCCTAATTATTGTGGCACTCATCCACAACCAACAGAGATGATCAACATGGTAACAAACTTGTATTATATTACTTAGTAACAGCATCATGTTACAAAGGTGCAAATGAAATGTGATAGTAAATTCCTAATTTTAAATCACACTGATTATCTGTTTAATGAAAAACCACAGAAATGTGTCAGATAGGGACTAACATACTTTGAGCAAGCTCTTCTTACACATTTTCTAATGTAGTGTAATATCTGAAAACAATGTAAGCCAAAAGATTAAAGATTTGTGACATCCACCCTCCCTGCCAGCTATGTTTAGGGAGGCATTTCACACTGCAATGCTGCAGTCTTGCTGCATTTTGGGCAAAAAGCAGCTAACTCGTGAGCTATGTGAAGCTGAAGCGCAGGATTGATGAGTTGGTTGCCACCCACTAAACACGCTGAACAAATGGGAGCAAGACTTTAGCTAACACATTTTGCCCTCCTTAGACATTGCTGCACTTCTTAAGCATACCACTCAGCAGTGCCATGTCACTTGTTCAGGATTGCGCTATTAACTCAGATCCACTCAACTTCTCTCTGAACTTGTTGGTTGTCTTTTCATTACAGTGAGCCCTTTGTTTTCAAGTTGTTCCTGCCAGAGCTCTCTCACCCTCTCGAACTGGGAGTACCTGAAAGCCACTCAGCATCACCATTAGTGCACCGAAAGGGCCCCAACCAAGTCGGTGGAAATACCTAATTTTCTTCTTTTTTTTTGTGAGACTATTCCATCCTGTATCTTAGTATTCACATAGACTTTATCAATTTCTACCTTCCTGGAATAGTGAAGTCCTGCAGGCAGACTTGGACCTAACAAAGTCAGTCCAGGGCCTAAACCAGCATAGCCTCCGGGGGTTTATACTATCCATTCTGGCTGCCCTTTTGAAACTCTGTTATAGTTTAAGCTGTTTGGTAAAACCTGGGCCCAGTTACTTTTGGAGTTGCTTCCCATATACAAACTTGGTACAGAAGTGCTCTGTGTTGTTTGTATTATTTTGCCTCACTTGATCAATTTATTTTTAATTCAGACAGTGTTCATCTAACCTGTTGTTGTTCATTCCATTGAGAGAGCTTGTCAGAGCGGTACGGGCAGTGGCCCAACTATCTCACGACTAAGTTTCAGAGGGCTAATTAAACTAGTGGCTTCTTAGGGGGTGAGCTACACAACATAAGCTGGAAAATAGTTGGCTGAACAGTGGCTACATCCAATCAAATGCAGCCACTGCTCTGGTATTTTAACAGCTGGTGGGCTGCCTCTGAAAATACTATAGCCATAGAGAGAGATTTGCCAATCCACACTGTGTAGCCAGGGTGGAGAAATTAGTTATCTTTTTAACATCTAAAATGTATTAAAATGTTATAAAATCTAAAATGTATAAGTGTAGTCTATGTGGCAATTAAAGGCTTTGTTTATACTTGTGGATGGGGAGGTAGAAAATTAGCGTTTGAGCTGCATTTTTATCACCCCTCAATTTCTCCCCTTTAAGCTGCAATAGGAGTGGACAGGGGTGCACACATGGCACAGGAATGCCAAAATGTATACCCCAGCACACACTTTTTAGAGGTTAAAACAGGTGGTGTTTTTAAAGATTTTGGAGATGTTTTTTGTACCTGGGTCAAATTGTTGTATACTTCTCCAAAGGCCTCGGTCCAGATCAATGGTGTGCAGTCCTCTCTCTTTCCGCTTTATCGCGGAATGATACAGGACTGCCCTCTGTCGCCTCTTCTATTTGCGGTCGCAATAGAGCCATTGGCGACTTTGTTAAGACAGACCCTAGAAGTGCGTGGCTTTCATAGGGAAATGCATGAGGAGAAGGTAGCTCTTTACGCTGACGATATACTTCTTTTTCTCTCTGATATGTACACATCCCTCTCCTCTGCAATGTCCTTTATTACAGAGTTTGTTACGTTTTCAGGGTTTAGAAGTAACTGGGACAAATCTGTACTGCTTCCACTTGATCCACTCAATGATTTATCTTTTTCTATATTATCCCAGTTTAAAATTGTTTCTCAGTTTAAATAGTGCAGTGCAGATTACTAGCCAGATACAGGATTACATTTCCCTATACTTAAATCCATTACTTATTAGATTTCACTCCCAATGCTCTGTATGGTGTAAATTACCATTATCTGTAGCTGGCCACACCAACCTCCTCAAGATGGTCTGGATGCCCCAACTGTTATACTTTTTACATAATTCGCTATGTTGGATCACCCTCAAGTATTTAAGGAAGATTAATGCAGTGTTTAGAAATTTGATCTGGTAAAAGAAAACTCCCAGGATTAAACTAGAATTTTTGCAATATTCTAAAGTGCAGGGGGGGGACTGTCTGCTCCTAACCCATGGGTGTATTTCCTTGCTGCTTAGCTTCAGCATATTGCGGGATGGGGGAGTCATGGATCTTGGGGGTCCTTTAACATGCTTTCTTTTTTTACTTAAAGGTAAAAATCCATTACAGATGATAGATACTCCTACTGTTCTGAAAGTGCAATCTGCACATCCTACATTAAATTTGATGCATAAGGTATGGCAAACAGTTAAAACTCCTTAAGAAATAATTGGATACATCAGGTATACTCCACTTTGGTCCAATGCTATATTGGCGGTACTTTCTCACTTTTTGAGGTGGGAGAGAGCAGGAATCACAGCTCTGTCTCAGCTTTATTTCGATGGAACCTTAAAATCTTTTCAACAATTCCGGAGTTTAATCACTTCAATACATGGCACTTATACACCCTTCCTGCCCAGACCAATTTTCAGCTTTCAGTGCTCTCACACTTTGAATGCCAATTACTCAGTCATGCAACACTGTACCCAAACAACATTTTTATCTTTTTTTTCCACACAAATAGAGCTTTCTTTTTGTGGTATTTAATCACCACTGGGTTTTTTATTTTTTGTGACATAAGTGAAACATTTTGAAAAGAAAACTTTTTTTTTTAGTTTCTATGAGAAGTTTTTGCAAATAAGTAATTTTTGTTCATAAATTTGGGCCAAAATTTACACTGCTACATATATTTGGTAAAAATAACCCAAATAAGTGTATATTATTTGGTCTGTGTTAAAGTTATAGAGTCTACAAGCTATGGTGAAAATCATTGAAAATTCATCACACCTGGTGTACTGACGGCCTATGTAATTTCTTGAGGCCCTGAAATGTCAGGAAAGTAAAAATACCCCCAAAATTACCCCTTTTTGAAAAGTAGACAGTCCAAGGTATTTAGAAAGAGGCATGGTGAGTTTTTTGAAGTTGTTATTTTTTCCCACAATTCTTGGGAAAATTAAGAAATTATTATTATTATTATTTTATTTTTTTACACAAAATTATCATAATAACAAGTTATTTCTACACACAGCATATGCATACTTCCAATTACACCCCAAAATACATTCTGCTATTTGTCCCGAATATGGCCATACCACATGTGGGAGACTTTTTCACAGCCTGGGCACATAGAGAGGTCCAACATGCTGGGAACGCCAACAGGCGTTCTAGTAGCATAAATTACACATCTAATTTCCTAACGACCTATCGCACTTTTGAAGGCCCTGAAGCACCAGGACAATGGAATTACCCCAAAAATTACCCCATTTTGGAAAGCAAACACCCCAACGTATATTCTATGAGGCATAATAAGTCTTTTGAACGGTTCATTTTTTTTCAAAAATGGCCTGCATGGCAGAGTTCCAAGGAGAAAACCACTGCTGAGCAAAAAGAACATCAAAGCTCGTCTCAATTTCTCCACAACACATCTTGATGATCCCCAAGACTTTTGGGACAACATTCTGTGGACTGATGAGACAAAAGTGGAACTCTTTGGAAGGTGTGTGTCCAAGTATATCTGGCGTAGAAGGAACACTGCATTTCAGAAAAAGAACATTATACCAACAGTAAAATATGGTGGTGGTAGTGTGATGGTCTGGGGCTGTTTTGCTGCTTCAGGACCTGGAAGACTTGCCGTGATAAAAGGAACTATGAATTCTGCTGTCTACCAAGAGATCCTGAAGGAGAATGTCCGACCATCTGTTCGTGTACTCAAGCTGAAACGAACTTGGGTTCTGCAGCAGGACAATGATCCTAAACACACCAGCAAGTCCACCACCGAATGGCTGAAGAAAAACAAAATGAAGACTTTGGAGTGGCCTAGCCAAAGTCCTGACCTGAATCCTATTGAGATGTTGTGGTATGACCTTAAAAAGGCCGTTCATGCTCGAAAACCCTCTAATGTAACTGAATTAGGACAATTCTGCAAAGATGAGTGGGCCAAAATTCCTCCAGGACGCTGTAAAAGCCTCATTGCACGTTATCGCAAACGCTTGGTTGCAGTTGTTGCTGCTAAGGGTGGCCCAACCAGTTATTAGATTTAGGGGGCAATCACTTTTTCACACAGGGCCATGATGGTTTGGATTTTTTTTCACCTTTAATAATAAACACCTTCATTTACAAATTGCATTTTGTGTTTACTTGTGTTGTCCTTGACTATTGTTTAAATTGGTTTGATGTTCCGAAACACTTAAGTGTGACAAACATGCAAAGGAGCAGGAAATGAGGAAGGGGGCAAACACTTTTTCACACCACTGTAGACTGCAGGGAGAACTCACACTGGACATCCACATGGTAATCTTATACATTTACTGTGGAGATGCCCAAAGCTTAGGCATAAATGGCAGGGGGTTATCTCAACTTTAAATGATTCATATGGTGTTTTCCTATTCCTTGACCCTATTTTATGTGTCCTGGGATATGTTAATTCCAATACATTGGCCTCAAAGTTAATTGTTACAGTTTTAAGATCTCTTTTTATTGCACGAAAACGGATTGCTTCATGATGGGTATCCGCTACTCCACCATCAGCAGATGAGTGGAAATCCGAAGTGAATAAATATATTTTGTTTGAGAAACATACGTACCTCTCTTGCAATGCTCTACATAAGTTTGCTGCAATATGGTCTAATTGGTTAGATGCAATGGGCCTGTCTGTTACTCTTTGTTGAGAAAGTTGCTCACATTGTTACTTGTGTGATATTTATTAGTTTGCCAAGTATGTTAAAGGTGTACAAGTGCTACATTGATATATTTATGTAATGGTAACTTGTGGGCTTAGTGCTGAATTTTTTTTTTCCTTTCTTTCTTTTGTTGCTATTTTGTTGAAATTGTTCACATTTTTAGTTATTTTATTCTGTGTGACAGTTGGGGTTATTTATGAAAGGCAGATCCATTTTGCACTGCAAGTGCACTTGGAAGTGCAGTCGCTGTAAATCTGAGGGGAAGATCTGAAATGAGGGGAAGCTCTGCTGATTTAATTATCCAATCATGTGCAAGCTAAAATGCTGTTTTTTATTTTCCTTGCATGTCCCCCCAGATCTACAGCAACTGCACTTTCAAGTGCACTTGTAGTGCAAAGTGGATTTGCCTTTTGTAAATAACACCCAGTGTGTCTCTATGTTATTCTGTACTTGTAAAGAAAAAATCGAAATAAAATGTAATTAAAAAACTAAAAACAGGTGGTGAGGAGACAACATAACACCTCATCACTGCCTGTCAAACACCTTCTAAAAAACAATCAACCACATCACTCTTCAGAGGGCAACACCAGTGTAAACGAGCCCTTACTGTGTACTTGCCACACCTATACTTGTAATTCTGGGCATCAACTGTGACAACTTTCAAAGTTCTGTGACACATTTTAGAAAACTGTCTACGTATATTTACCGCAGCTCTGCTACCTGACCCCCACTTCACTAGTATTCATGGCGGGGAAAAAAGGGAGAAGTTCCTTGGATGATAAGGAGATGCAAGGAAAGGAAATTTATGATAAGTTTTGATAGACAATTTTCCAAATTCTTGGCACTCCTCATGTCAGCCCATCATGGGACAAAACCAACAATAAAAAAACTTAACGCCTGATTCACCTCTGTTTCATTTATGAAGGAGGCTGCATCATAGATTGGGTTTAATTTTATTTTAAACCTGGGGTGTAGTGATCCCTTTTAGGCAAAAGCTTGTGGCTGTGCTGCATATCTCGGCAAGCATAAGTGTAGTGTCCAGTTTCCATGGCGCCCGAGACTGTGTATATAAGTGCGGGTAGACTAACTGGCTCCGTTCCCGCTGACAAAGTCGCGCTCCCAGGATGTAACACGTATGGGGGAGGAGCTACGTATGACATCACCCGCAGCCATCTTCTAGGTTGATTGTTTGTTCCTTGAGCGCCCTATACATGCACTTGGTACAAGTGCTTGACTTGTAAGTTTTAATCCTTTTTGAAATAAATATACTATTAAGCAAAGAGCACAAGATGTTGTTCTATTTAATTGCATATATGCCACGGAGGGATCTTTGCCACTAATTGACCATGGGAGGATTTGTACCCCTATAGTGGGGAAAGTGCATACAGAACATTCTGGTCTTATCAAGGAGTTGAGCGGCTGCTGATGTCTTTGGTTGGGGGGCTGGACCCATTCTGCCACTTGCATGCTTGTTTCTGAACACATATCCTCACAGTGGCAGATATTCTGGAGATTTGGGCAAATCATGGAATCTTTTTGACAAAGGGACTTTTAATATGTCTTATTGGTTGGGTTTTTGCGCTGCACTGTCTCTGTTTTTAAAATTTATAAAACACAATTTGTTGCATTTAGAATCAGTAAAAAATGCATTTCAATGGTTATAGTCTCTGTTGTTGCATCACAAGGTTTTCTTTTTATATGATTATTTGAAAAGATAGCTTATTTTTTCCGTTACTGGCCCTTTAAAAGTCTTTGCTGAACTGTAACCCAAGCAAGAAGGGTTGTGTAACAGCTGAAAGGTTAAATCAAGGGCTGGCAAAAAAGCAGCATGCGGCTTGTTGCCTAATCTCATTTGTTAGACCCTGCGTTCTAGAACTGCATTTAGGGAATTAAAATACAGTTACATAACAGCGCAGAATGCTATTAGTAAAAATGCTACTCTACTAAAAACTATACATTTGCCTTTGCTTAAAGGGATTGTAAACGTTTGTGTTTTTTCGACCGCAAGGGAACCCCCTCAGGAGAGCGCTTCTCCTAGGGGGTTATCTGATGCATGGGGGAGCCGAGAGAGCCGCTGGGGGACCCCAGAAGAGCAGGTTCGGGGCCACTCTGTGCAAAACGAACTGCACAGTGGAAGTAAGTATGATATGTTTGTTATTTTAAAAAAAAAAAAACGAACCCTTACAATAACTTTAATGTTGAGAAATCTGCATATAGTTTTAATCATACTTCCCAAATATTAATACTTTGAGGAACTAACCCTCTTTTGAGACCAAATCACTCTGTTCCTCGTGCTTCCTCGGGTGTCCTTTTTGGTCTGATGTGCACATCTCCATACAAAATTGTATACTTTACCACCAAAAGTGTTTCTGCACTGAACTGTTTATCCAAGCTCTAGATTACTGCATGTGTTATTTTGAACAGCCAATATTAAGGAAAAATAGAGGTCAAAAAAGCAAATAATTTTCTGCATATTCGAATTTTGTGGTCTGTTTAACTGGGACTGTGGCACGGATGTGTCCTTTATTTTCATACTGCGTGCTAAAGGGTGTCCCTCTTTATCTATTCAGAAAGATGACAGGTATGTATTATGCTTAGTATACTTAGTCCGCCGGACCATCCGCCGGACTTTCCAGCGGAGGTCCACCGGACTTTCCGAACATGTGGACTTGCCCACACATGCCCGGACTTTTTGGCTGGAGTCCGCGGGACTTTTGAAATGAACGGACTTGCCCAGACACGGAGTAAAGTCCGTTCATTTATAACGTGACTCCAGGTAGACGGGACTAGCAAAGGAAGTCAATGTCACCGCCTCCATCGGCGAGATTGACACCTCGTTAGTTTGCGGGCGGGAGGCTTATCGGAATCCGGGAGCCCCCTTTAATAAAGGGGCGCCCAGATACCGGCCCCCCACCCTATGTGAATGAGTACGGGGTACGATGTACCCCTACCCATTCACCTAAGGGAAAAAAGTGTAAATAAAAAACACAACACAAATTTTTAAAATACTTTATTACACAGCTACGGGGGTCTTCTTCCGTCTTGGGGGGTCTTCTCGCCGGACTCCTCTGCTATCTTCTGCTAGCTCTTTTACTAGCGGAGGAGCCCGACTTTCTCCTTCGTCGTCACCGCTGCCGCCTGGGGGTCTTGTTCCGACTTCGGGGATCTCGTCCCGCTCTTCTGTTCTTCTTGCCGGGCCTCCGCTATCTTCTTGCAGCTCTTTTACTAGTGGTGGCCCGGGCATCTGTCGCCGCCGCCTATTGCTTCTGCTTCTTCTGCTTCTTCTTCTTCTTTCTTCATCCGATGTTGACACGACGCCCTCTCCTCTTCTAATGGCCCAGACGTGTTGCGCTGTCAGTTATATAGGGGCACGGGCGTGGCCACCAGCTCATGTCATGTGGTGACCCCGCCCCTTATGATGTCACAGTCCCAGCATCCTCAGGGACTGTGACATCATAGGAGGGCGGGGTCACCATGTGACATGAGTCTGTGGCCCCGCCCCTTGTCCCTATATAACTGGCAGCGCAACACGTCTGGGCCATTAGAACAGGAGACGGCGTTGTGTCAACATCGGATGAAGAAAGAAGAAGTAGAAGAAGCAGAAGAAGCAGAAAAAGCAGAAGCAGAAAGCAGCGGCGGCGACGACAGCGACGGCGACAGAAGCCCGGTCCACCGCTAGTAAAAGAGCTGCAAGAAGAACAGAAGAGTGGGACAAGATCCCAGAAGTCGGAACAAAACCCCCAGGCGGCGGCGGCAACGATGAAGGAGAAATCCGGGCTCCTTCGCTAGTAAAAGAGCGGAGGAGTCCGGCAAGAAGACCCCCCAAGATGGAAGAAGACCCCCGGAGCTGTGTAATAAAGTATTTTAAAAACTTGTGTTGCATTTTTAATTTACACTTTTTTCCCTTAGGTGAATGGGTAGGGGTACATCGTATCATTCACATAGGGTGAGGGGCCAGTATCTGGGGGCCCCCTTATTAAAGGGAGCTCCTGGATTCCGATAAGCCCCTGCCCGCAGACCCCGACAACCAACGGCCAGGGTTGTCGGGAAGAGGCCCTTGTCCTCATCAACATGGGGACAAGGTGCTTTGGGGTGGGGGGGCGCCGCAGGGCCCCCTTTCCCCAAGGGTCTCCCCATGTTGAGGGCATGCGGCCTGGTACGGCTCAGGAGGGGGGGCGCTCGCTCGTCCCCACCCCCATTCCTGACCAGCCGGGCTGAGTGCTCGGATAAGGGTCTGATATGGATTTGGGGGGAACCCCCACGCCGTTTTTTCGGCGTAGGGATTCCCCTTTAAATCCATACCAGGTGACGGGGCTAGCGAGGCATCAATAGAGGAGGCGTCATTGACTTCCTTTGCTAGTCCCGTCTACCTGGAGTCACGTTCTAAATGAACCGACTTTACTCCGTGTGTGCATTTCAAAAGTCCCACGGACTAGCACACAGACGGCCGGATTGTCCGCCGGACTGCCGAGTTCGGCTGACAATTTTGAGTCAAAACTCCTTACTAAGTCAGCCGGACTTCATAACGATATACAGTCCTTCTTATGCCCTGTACACACGATCGGGATAGTCCGATCGTGTGTACGGGGCATAAGAAGGACTGTATATCGTTATGAAGTTGCCCTAGCTGCATGCTAGTGAGGGAACATTTTTATAAATGTCACAAACCAATTGAAATAATTAAATAGCTTTTAGGAAGCAATGCTTTAAAGGAGAGTCATTGGTTACTGGAATCTCTTATTCACTAATCAAGAGGCTGAAGGTAAAGAGTAGGGGCTGGCAAACGGTTCGGCCCCAGCATAAGTTCAGGCTGAACTTTCGATGTTCGGACGTTCGGCGAACATCCGAACAAACAGGTCGTTAGACTGTTCGCCCCCCGAAAATTACCACAATGCATTGCGGCACTGATCAGTGCATTGCAAGCCATGATTGGCCAAAGCAGTAAAAGATTCAGCCAATCAGGGCACAGAGCACTGTCAGAGTCATGATTGTACACCATTTTCAGTGTGATTTCGGCATGGAGAGAGATAGAACAGGGCTCTGTTCAGTGCTATTAGTTAGTTAGTGTGCGATACTGTGCTATTTTGCTTCAATTGTCAGTGTAGAATATTAGTTGAGTAGGGACAGTTTAGAGACATCAGTGTAGTGACGGTTGAACACCGTCTATTTGATTATATTACTGCCAGTTTAACGCCATTTACTTCTGTGTGCATTACTGTCAGTTTAACACCATATAGTTTTGTGTACATTACTGCCAGTTTTATGCCATAGTGTTTTGTAAGTTACTGCCTGTTTAACGCCATATAGTTTTGTGTGCGTTACTGCAAGTTTAACACCATATAGTTCTGTGTGCGTTACTGCCAGGTTAACGCCATACATTTCTGTGTGCCTTACTGACAGTTTAACTCCTTATAGTTTTGTGTGCATTACTGCCAGTTTAACCCCATATATTTTTGTGCGTTACTGCAAGTTTAACGCCATTTACTTCTGTGTGCATTACTGAGAGTTTAATGCCATATAATTATGTGCGTTACTGCCCGTTCAACGCCATATAATTCTGTGTGTGTTACTGCCAGTTTAACGCCATATAGGTCTGTGTGCGTTACTGTCAGTTTAACGCCATATAGTTTTGTGTGCATTACTGCCAGTTTAACGACATATAGTTTTGTGCGTTACTGCAAGTTTAACGCCATTTACTTCTGTGTGCATTACTGCAAGTTTAATGCCATATAGTTCTGTGTGTCACTGTACGTTTGGCACAATATATTGCAGTATATTATACTGTAACCATGGAGTGTGTCTGTATAGTGTGAGTACTCAAATTAAAGTGCACCAAACACCTCTTTACATTGATTAAAGTGCATCTACGTACAGATTTCAACTTCTTCTTTACATTTGCTTATAAGCACCGGCCCCTCCCTCCCAATAATGTCTGGGAGGACAACAAGGAGAGGCAGTTCCCTTGGCACTGTAATGGGGCCAGCAACAAATGTGTCCACAGGCAAAGGTGGACGTGGTGGTCAGTCCTAAATGCAGAGGAGGTGGTGGACTGGCTTACTAAACCTTCCTGTACCTCCTCATCCTCTGTCACGCAAGCAGAGACAAGTGTGCAGTCACCTGCAGTTGCCATAGTGGATAAACCACATCCACATCTATTCCTGCCATAGCCCCACCATCAGCCATGGAGGAGTCAGCTGAGTTATTTGACCACAGCGTCAGTCACTTGCTCCTTGATGATGCCCAGCCATTACTGGATTCAGATGTTGGTTCTGAGGTTGAGAATGGCAGGAACATGAGCCTAGAGAGAGGGGAGAACATTGGTAGACAAATTGGCATTCATGTTCCCCCAGCCGCAACGTATTGCCAAGCTGTCTCCAGTGGTAATGATGATGATGAAGATGGAGCTGATGATGATGATGAGGTCACTGATGTGACTTGGGTGTCAGATAGAGCAGAGGAGGAAACTGAAGGGGAGGCAGCACAACCCCAAGGAGGCCGACATCAAGAAATTTTTCTGCACCTGTTTGACAGGTGCATATCATTGCATTTTTTTTTACAGCAAGGCCAATTCTTGCTTTCATAATAGGGTTGCAGTGGGAAGGTGCCACTGACACCCAAAGACCAATTTTTTTTTTCAATGTTTATTGAAAACGCAAAATGCACCTGGAATATGCAAACTGCAACCTGCATAGGTGTGAACCAGGCCTTAGATACAACTTTATTTTAGATTATTGTAAATGTGTTTTTCTTTGTTCCAGTGTTGGCCATACAGTATGACAGAGGTCTGAAAAAACAGAACAGAAAATATTTTGGCTGACAGAAATAATTTGTATATATGTGTTGGTGTTCTTTAAAGTGGATCTTCGCCCTCATTTGCATCTTCCCTTCTCTGCACCCTTCCTCCCCTGTGCTTTGCAGATAGGGTTTTTCCTTTTTTTTTTTTAACCTTTTTTTTTATTGAAATACTTCTGACCTGCCCCACTATGCACATCATTTGCCTAGGCAATTGATCTGCACATTGCCCGCTGTGCCTCCCAGGATATGCACGTCACATATCCCAGGAGACATTACCTTTCATTGAGAAAAGAGGGGCGAGGCGGGCCTAGCGGTGAGTCATTAGAAGAGCCACAGGCTGAACCTGGAATAGCCAATGGCTTCACGATGACATCACATATGAAGATGGCAGTGCAGGACTGAGTTTGGGACAGAAGGGAAGAAGATCTCAGCAGGGCAATACTGGATCCGCTGAGCAGGTGAGTATGTTTCCTGTGCAGGACCCGCAACCAGGTAAGCATGGGGTTTACAAAGAAAAAAAATGAGGGGGAGAGGTAAAGGTCCTCTTTAAGGGCCATTAATCTTCACTCCATTCTTTAAATATTTATTCAATACCCTAGGGAACCAAGTGCATGTAGCACTTGGTCCCATTAAAAAACATTCTGCAGTTGTTGAGCAGAATGTATGTTTACTAGCAGCCGCAGATCTTTCACACAGCCCCATCAGGCCCACCTGTCTGTTCCTTCACAATAGTAAACATTCAGTCAGCTTTATGGGGCTGTGTGATAGATTTGTGGCTGCCATTAAACATACTTTGCACGGACAGATCTATAACACATCCTCATTGGGATGAATGATTGTTCAATATTGAATTTGTACACGAACAATTGTGTCAGAATCAGAATAGTACAATGTGCTACATGCACTTGGTCCCCCGGGTAATTAATATAGATTTAAAAAATTAACAGATACTTTTTCTTCAAGCACCTCCCTACCACTTTATCGTAAATGCAAGAGCGAGGAGGTGGACATCTATTTCTGGAGTTATGTTTATAAACGTCACTCCAGAGATAGGCACCAGGTGGCCATTTGTTCGGTGTCTAGTGCATCATTACCAGTCCCATGGTTTAACCCGTGCCATAACTGCATTTTTCATGTTTCCCCAAAAAATGTGTAAAAAAAAAACATGAAATAACTTTGTCCTGACATGTTTTAACAGAAAATAAGGGAAACTGATTTTTTTTTTTTACTAAAGAAAAAAAATGACAGTGGTTATAAACAGTGTAAATACCACCAAAAGAAAGTTAGAGCTGTTTCAAGATAAATAACATAAAATTAATTTGGGTAAATTACCTTGCATCTTGCATCACTTGCATCACCAAGTAATTGTCAATTGAAGAACTGGAAACTGAAAAATGGCCTGATAATCAAGGGGTATTACCATATATGCTGGTACTCAGTTGGGTAAAAAGTTATAACTGTGGCCCATTCTCCTTTGTATTTGATGGAGTATATTTTGGTCTCCTTTTAAATGAGAGTGTAGACATATGGATAGTGGTTGTTGAGTGGATATGATGTAAGAAGCACTCATGTTCTTGGTTCTCTAAAGGGTACTGATGAGCAACCACCATGTACTGTTCATTATGTCCAGTTATTTCTCCTCCATTACACAGTCTGTTGACTTCAGCTGTGCCTTCGCCAGAGCGTTTGCATTTTCCTTCACTATGGAGTTATCGACAAGTAGTTGCAAGACTGGGGCATGCAGCCTAAGAGAGAATGCACTATTTTATGTCACATACACTAATATATACTCCTGTTTTTGCCAGCCTAAAGAAATGTAGACTCCTTTTCTTCAGTAAAAAGTTATATTCAGTTTTGTCAATCCAATATTATGGACCTTCCTTAGTCTAATCACACCAATCAACAGTTTTCCAGAGCCAGTGTCCACTGTGAGTAGGGCTTACAAGGAATCTGCATGTTTTGCGCTCGGTAGCCTGCATACCGGATACAATACAAGGAATCTAGTGACAGCTCACATGCCCAGTCCCTGCTGTTCCATCAGACATGGACCCTCTGAGCAGCAGAGAGTGGGAAGAGCTGGCATTTATATCCCCTGGGTGTGTCCAGGAGTCCAGTGGGTGATGGCAGTCCAGGCGACTGTGGGGAATGGAGTTAAAGGGCCCATACCTAAAGCAAGTAAAGGGGCACATCTCCACTCACAATTACTAAATACAAGGGTTTAATGTGTTTTTTCTTATTGAACTGGTATTTTTTTGTCAGTTTAACATGCTTGGGAAGTATTCTGAGCCAAGGTAACCTTACAACAGTGGAGACTGAGGACCTGACTTCTGGATCAGAAGACTGCACAGAAGTACAAATCCTATGGCAGGTAAACCTGTTCATGCATAATTATTGCAACTGTGTATTAGATGCTCGCCTGCAGTTGTGTTTGTCTACTATTTGAAATATTAGTTGCAGCCTAGACACATTTCTGAGGAAATCAATCTAATTCTACTGCAAATATGTGTATGTGGACAGAGCACAGAGAGAGAAGTAAGCATCGCATGTAGTCACACATGTTAACACATATGCCTTTTAGGATTTAGGTTTCTGTTGTCAGCTTCACAACTTTAACAGCTTAGACAGAAACGAAAGAAGAGCAGCAGCATAACTGCAAACGTGCAGAGCAAAAAATGCTGAAACGGTATGTTCCTGAACAATTGGGTACTTGTCAACTGCAGAGATGCCTTCATAAAACGTCACATTGTGTGACGTTAATACTGCATACATAAACAACCGCCTCAAGAACGCCTACAGTGCCCTTTGATTCCTGCTTCCTTTCTCTTTAGTATACACTGCAATACTGTGTCTTTGTTATGTTATCTCTTATCTGACCAAACCCCATCTGCTCATGTTTTTCCATGTCAGATGGATAAACCCAATAGCAAGCAAACTCATTAACGCCTTTAATCCCATGAGATTTTGTTGTGACAAATTTGTAGTTAGCATGGGTTAATGTAGTTGTGAAGCTCGTTATATTGCATTTTCGTGTAATATACTGTATGTCTTAAATTTTAAGCAAAAGCGCATATGTATTGGTTTACCAATCATTTTAGTTTTATGATACTGAAAAATCATTCCATTAGAGGTCCAATACTGAATAGTGGGCGTCACCCCGCTAGGACCATCAATGGTCTAGTGTTTCCTCTATTGATAGTCTGTTGCTCCACTTGAGTCTGTTGAACACCTTGTAACTGCTTTTTGCCTTTTTGGTGCAATGCTGCTCTAGCGTTGGGAACCCCCTAAAGCAATGGAAACACCTCTGGAAACTTTTAATAAAATAGTGTGGCACTAAATGAATATGTAACAATAATATTCTGCAAACTTATATATAGAAAACTTCAATAAAAAAATAGTCCCAACTCATAAAGTGAAAAAATAATGAAGAAAAGTTCATGAATTGTGAAAAATCTCCAACATGATGAGGAGTATATAATCCTGTGCCGAACTGAAAGTGTAAGTAATGGCCTCTTACCCTAAAGTATAAACCGGTAGATTGCAATCTACCATTAGATCATGGAGAGGTGACTGGTAGATCCTGGTCTGGGCTTTCTGACCCACCATCCAAGAGCATCTGACAGAGTGCAATGCAGAGGGACTACTTGTAAAGTTGGAGCTGTAGTAGGGAGCAAGAGATGTCTCCTCTGTAGTGCTAGCTCCTATCCCATCCCTATCCCATGTGGAGGGATACCAACTGCACTCCACCTCTTATCCCAGCTAGCGGTCTCCAGAGTGGTGCCAGCAGCAGGAATGAAGAGATCTTCAGGTCAGTGTGAAGCAATACACTGGGCATAATATAGGGCTGCTTTCACACTGATGTGCTGCGGTTTACCCACACTGCGGGTACCGCGCAGTGCATCTGCAAATTTCCTGGGTTAGCTGCGATTTGCTATAGACTTCTTTTTATATCCTGCAGGTTTGGTGTACTTTTTTAAAAGCGTGCTAAAACTCCTGAATGCAGGAGTTTTGGTGCGCTTTCAGTAAACCACACCTGCAGTATATAATAGAAGTCTATGGCAAAGCGCAGCTAACCCAGGAAATTTGCAGGTGCACTGCGCTGCACCCTCGGTGTGGGTAAACCAGAGCACATCAGTGTGAGCAGCCTTATGGGGGCCTCAGAATAGTAAGGGTTCATTCACAAGTGCAGTAGGCACTATTGCTCCCCTGAAAAGCGATCAGAGTGTGTTTGACAGGTGCTGAGGAGGTGATATGTTGCCTCCTCACCAGTGTTAATTTTGTCGACTAAAACACTTTAGTCGACTAAATGAATACTATTTTAGTCAACTAAAATACGACTAAAACTAAAACATTTGAGATGACTAAAATATGACTAAAACTAAAATGCCATTTTACTCAAAAGACTAAAACTAAATTTTAATTTGACTTCAAAATTAACACTGGTCTGTAGTGCATGTTCATACCTCAATACCATAAATAATAACATTAGATTTTTCACTCCAGCAGTATATAATGAGTTTGGAAATTGTAGAGAAATGTTTAACTAATGCATTACAATTTAATTACACCCATTAGATTTTAGACAACTAAAATTAGTTTTAGTCAACTAAAATGTACTGGAGATTTTAGTTGACTAAAACATAGGACATTTTAGTCGACTAAAATGTACTGGAGATTTAGTCGACTAAATACGACTAAAACTAAAACAATTGCAGAAGACTAAAATGGGACTAAAACTAAAATGCCATTTTAGTCCTAAGACTAAAAATAATCGAAATTTGCTGCCAAAATGAACACTGCTCCTCACCACCTGATTTAAACCCATGATTGCCATGCAATGCATGCATAACTTGAAACTGTACACACTGTATTATATACTGTGTACACCGCCTGCACTGTATTAGAAGCTGTACACCGCAGAATGCACTATATGTATAGGATACACTGAATACAGAGTATATATATATATATATATATATATATATATATATATATATAATAAATACACTGCCTACACTGACTGAATATAGAGTTTACACTGTATATATAGGCTACGCTGAATGCAGAGTATATATATAGAGAGAGAGTTTATACTGTATATATAGGCTACGCTGAATTCAAAGGATATAGAGTTTACACTGTATATATAGGCTACGCTGAATGCAGAGTATATTTATATATATTTATATATATATATATATATATATATATATATATATATATATATACACACACTAATCTGACAGTATATATATATATATATATATATATATATATATATATATATATATATATACACATACAATATATATAATATATATATATATCAAATACACTGCCACTAACTAACCTGCCTGCCTAATCTAGCTCAATTTGTCTAGCTTCGTCCACTATAACTCACTATACGTGCACTGTGTAAGCAGCCTTATATAGTGTGGGGCGTGGACTTAGTATCCCTGAGCCATGATTGGCCAAAGGCACCTTGCCTTTGGGCAATTATGGCTCTCGCTGAGGACTGTGCAGTGATTGGTCAAAGCATACAGGTCAGGTGTATGCTTTGGCCAATCATCATACAGCAATGCACTGCGGTTTTGCAGTGCATTATGGGGCGCTCGAATCTGCTGCGAACGCCCCATAAAATTCGATGTTAGGCGAACACCCGATGTTCGAGTCATCCCTAGCCTTAAATATGAAGGAGTCTTAGTTACTAAAGACTGTAAATACTCGTCTATATATTAACCAATTCTTGATGTGCCAGAGTCAATGCCGCTAATGATAGGGTGTCCAGGTGGGTTACTAGGGTTCTTGGGCATCTTCCTTAAATAATACATAACCGGTACTTGCGGTGCAGATGGGACCAAGGATTGTCTTTCCTTTCTTTTCAATAGGCCATCCGTATATCATTTAGTCCCCAGGTCATGGAGTGCCTTTTTTAATTTATGGGTAGGATTATTAGCCAGAGGGTTATAGGTGATAGGTGGGCAGTGGCGTACTAAGTGGGGGGCGGGGGCGATTGAAGCGGAGACTGCGCTCCGAGCGCGGATTTAAGTTGTGCAGCGGCACGGTGACAGGCAGCGGCCGGTGAGGTGAGGGGGGGTTGTGTGTTCACCGCAACGATGAACGATCCCTTCTCTCTGCGGCTCTGATCTGTCTCGGCTGTCTCATACAGCCGAGCAGAGTGAAGCTGCCGGCACTGCCTCCCCCTCCTCCTTGTAGTGTACATGTGTGCTGCTGTGTGTCCCGCGCTGATCATCTGAGCCGAGGCCCGACTCCCGAGGTACATTATGGGTCTGAGGGGGGCTCTGTATTGTAGGGGGGTCTGCATTGTAGTTGGGGGGGTCTCCACTGTAGGGGGGGTCTCCACTGTAGGGGGGGTCTCCATTGTAGGGGGGGTCTCCACTGTAGGGGGGGTCTGCATTGTAGGGGGGTCTGCACTGTAGGGGGGTCTTCACTGTAGGGGGGTCTGTACTGAAGGGGGGTCTGCATTGTAGGGGAGTCTGCACTGTAGGGGGGTCGTGCAGGGGGGTCTGTATTGTAGGGGGGTCTGCATTGTAGGGGGGGTCTGTGTAACATGCAGGGGTCCAGAGCTGTTAGGGGGGTGTCTGTGTAACATACAGGTGTCCAGAGATGTGGGGGGGGCTGTGTAATGTAAAAGGGGCTAGAGGTGCAGGGGGCTGTGTAATGTAAAGGGGTCTAGAGGTGCAGGGTGCTGTGTAATGTAAAGGGGTCTAGAGGTGCAGGGTGCTGTGTAATGTAAAGGGGTCTAGAGGTGCAGGGTGCTGTGTAATGTAAAGGGGTCCAGAGGTGCAAGGGCTGTGTAATGTAAAGGGGTGCAGGGTGCTGTGCAATGTAAAGGGGTCCAGAGGTGATGGGTGCTGTGTAATGTAAAGGGGTCCAGAGGTGCAGGGTGCTGTGTAATGTAAAGGGGTCCAGAGGTGCAGGGTGCTGTGTAATGTAAAGAGGTCCAGAGGTGCAGGGTGACGTGTAATGTAAAGGGGTCCAGAGGTGCAGGGGGATGTGTATTGTAAAGGGGTGCAGGGTGCTGTGTAATGTACACAGTAGTGACAAAGAGATATTTAAGGATGCAGAGGTATGCAGGGGGCACAGTGGGGTGTTTTTACGTTTTAAGGTGGGGGGGTGCCAGATATAGAATCCGCCCCGGGTGCCAAATGCACTAGGTACGCCCCTGTAGGTGGGACATCTGATAGGATGTTAGACATCTCTTTGTTATATGCTTTTTTACTGAGGAGGACTATGCCTCCCCTTTTATCTGCAGGCCGGAGAATTAAATCTTTCCGCTCACATATTTTCCTGACTCCTATCTCAAGATCATGATTTTTCTTCTGATTAAATATTTTAAGTGAATCGAGATCTTTAAGGACAAGATCTTTGAAAACCGATATGGATGAAGCTAAAGCTTTTGGGGGATTGCCTAGGACAAGCCGAAATATCTAACATTTATGTCAGCTGTTATTCTATTTTTTACTGGATTACTTTTGACGTGCATTTTCCTATTAAACTTCTGGACATCAATAAAAGTTTCCAACTTCTTAAGCCTCTTTGATGGTGCAAAATTCAGGCCTGTATTTAAAACTTACTGTTATTCTTTAGTCACCCCACTAAGATTAACAATTCCCCTATCTTTTACATCCTCCTTCTTTTCTGACCCCCTTCTCCTCCCCCCTCTGGTGCCCCTCTTTGTTCGTAGCACCTTTTGACGCTCTAAGGTGGCCTGTGAAAATTTGTGTGATTATTCCCCCTCAAACCAGGAGAGGATTGATAAATCATATTATATCCCATCTGAGACTGCAAAGTACAATTTTATGTGAAATATATTGTTCTACAAAAACTATATCTCAGTTTGTATGAATTTATGAAATCATAAGGTTTTAAAGCCTCATGAATTCATTCTATGTTGTGACCTTGCCAAAAATACAACCTCTGTGTTGATGGTATGACTACTTCTATAATCGAATACATCCATATTTATGGAAGACCCCTGCTGCACAAATTTTGTATCAAATACAAAGCAATATAAAACAAAAAAAAATAAAAATGCGCCGGGAAGAAACAAATACCAAGACAAAGCAGCCTACACAAAAATCTGTGATACCAAATTTGTAGAAAAAAGTATAAAATAGTGTGGCGCTAAATCAATGTAACAATAATAAATCTGCAATATTATTAAAAAACTACATAAATAAATAAAGTCCCAATTCATAAAGTGCAAAATAATGAAGAAAAGTCCATAAATTGTGTAAAATCTCCAACATGATGAGGAGCATATAATCGTGTGCCAAAGTTAAAGTGTAAGTAATGGCCTCTTACCCTAAAGTATAAGGACCATATGAAACTCAATCAAATATAAATAAAGTGCTCAATCCATAAAGTGCTCCACCTCTTATGGAATGGCAGTATGGAAACTTTGCTGTCCAATCTTAATGTCAATGATCGAGGTATCACATTTAAAAAAAAATCTTTATTAAAACACAATATTATAAAATCTCCAACATACTTCTGGTAACTATGTTCACTTCTAAACCACTTCCCTACAGAAATTAGAAAACCCACATGTGGTACACGTGTGTTAATCAAGGAGACAAATAAAAGTGCAATGCATCTTCCACATAGCACTGAAGTAACCTTGTCAAATTGAGCATGGTGTGTAAACTGGCAGTTACTTATACAAAATCAGCTTCTGTTGCAGGTCCCACACTCTCCTGACTTCAACAATTATTTTTAGTTTTCATATACTGTACCTATCCTGGACCATAGAAGTCACAACTCTACCTCTATATAAGTCACAAGGTAGGCAAATGGATTGCAAACTAAACTGACGACTATTTTCCCTCCAGGAAACTCCAAGAGGCAACTAAGGTATGTGCATTTAAACACCAAACTGTAATAATTATTTATGAAAAATTGCAATTTTGTCTAGAACTGGTGAATTGGTTATAGTAGTAAAAACAATTCACAATTCCGCCACTGCTAGACATCCGGCCCGTCAGTGCCCATAATTAATCCATGGGTACACAGCCCTCGGACATGTTCTCTTCATTGGACAGCGGCAAGCGGCCAGTATCACAGAGCTGGATGGGGGCGGGAACCGCTGGAGTTAAGTTTTTTCATTACACAGCGAGTGATTGGTTGCCGGGTGATCCTAGCAACAAATTACCAGCCTGTTAATGTGAAAAGTTATCTCCAGCGGTTCCCACCCCCATTCAGCTCTGTGATACCGATCTCTGCTTGCTGTACACCTGTGTAAGGTAGGAGATTTCTACCTACACAGTGTGTGTGTGGGTGCAGGGGACAGAGGACACTATGGGGTACAGAGGACACTACAGTGGGGTGGTGGTGCAGGGGACAGAGGACACTATGGGGTACAGATGACACTACAGTGGGGGTGTGTGCAGGGGACAGAGGACACTATGGGGGTACAGAGGACACTGCAGTGGGGGGTGCAGGGGACAGAGGACACTTTGGGGGTACAGAGGACACTACAGTGGGGGGTGCAGGGGACAGAGGACATTATGGGGGTACAGAGGACAGTACAGTGGGGGGTGGTGCAGGGGACACAGGACAGTATGGGGGTACAGAGGACACTATGGGGTACAAAGGACACTACAGTGGGGGGTGGTACAGAGGACACTATGGGGATACAGAGAACACTACAGTGGGCAGAGGACACTATGGGAGTGATGTGAAGGGGGACAACGGACACTGCTATAGGGGTACAGAGGACACTGCAATAGGGGGACCCTATTAGGGACCCCATCACCCCTGGGACAGGGACCCTTTCTCACCTGGGGACAGGGACCACATCACTCCTGGGGACAGGGACCCCTTCTCCCCTGGGGACATGGACCCCATCACCCCTGGGGACAGGGACCCCTTCTCACCTGGGGACAAGGACTCCTTCTTACATGGGGACAGGGACCCCATCACCCCTGGGGACAGGGACCCCTTCTCACCTAGGGACAGGGACCACATCACCCCTGGGAACAGAGACCCCTTCTTACCTGGGGACAGGGATGCACTCCTTCTCACCTGGGGACAGGGACACCTTGTCCCCTGGGGACAAGGACCCCATCACCCCTGGGGACAGGGACCCCTTCTCATCTGGGGCAGGGACCCCATCACCCCTGGTGGAAAGGGACCCTTCTCATCTGGGGACAGGCACCCCATCACCCTGGGGACAGGGACCCCATCTCCAGACCACGCTGGCTGGCAGGGCTGGCGTCAGCCACCCTTGGGTGCCAGGATGGGGGCAGTAAAATCCGAATCCCCAGCCACACGCTCCCTCAGGGCGAACTGGCTTTGTATTAGTGAGGCACCTTAAAGTGAGGTAAACCTGTACTGTTATTATTACTACGTTATGATGTTATTTTATTTATTTAAGGTACTTATATTGCGCCGTCAATTTACGTAGTGCTTTACATATAAATTTTACATTCACATCTACATTTACTAGCAGGTGAATGTGGCCCTCCATGCATTCACATACATTGAATTCGGCCCTTAAAGCGGAGGTTCACACAAAAATGGAACCTCCGCTTTTCAGAACCCTCCCCCACCTCCGGTGTCACATTTGGCACCTTTCAGGGGGAGGGGGGTGCAGATACCTGTATTTACAGGTATACAGGTATTTGCACCCACTTCCCGCAGGAGTCTATGCCTCTCCCCCCCCCGCTGTCTGCTGGGAAACACATGGGTCCCAGAGACAGCAGGGACCATCCGGATTGCGCAGCGTGACTCGCGCATGTGCAGTAGGGAACCGGGAAGTGAAGCCACGAGGCTTCACTTTCTGATTCCCTTACCGAAGATGGCGGTGGCAGAACCCGAGAGTCGAGCAACAGATCGGCTTCGGGTGCCGACATCGCGCGCGCCCTGGACAGGTAAGTGTCTATATTTTAAAGTCAGCAGCTGCAGCATTTGTAGCTGCTGACTTTAAAAAAAAATTTGGTCGAAACTCTGCTTTAACCGGTTCCTGACCGGCGCACGACGATATACGTCAGCAGAATATGAAACCAAACCAAAAATATGTAGAAGAATACGTATCGGCCTAAACTGAGGAAAAAAAATTTTTTTTTATAGATTTTTGGGGGATATTTATTATAGCAAAAAATAAAAAATAATGCGTTTTTTTTCAAAATTGTCGCTCTTTTTTGTTTATAGCGCAAAAAATAAAAACCGCAGGGGCAATCAAATACCACCAAAAGAAAGCTCTATTTGTGGGAAAAAAAGGACGTCAATTTTGTTTGGGAGCCACGTCGCACGACCGCGCAATTGTCAGTTAAAGCGACGCAGTGCCGAATCGCAAAAAGGGGCCTGGTCCTTTGGCTGCAAATTGGTCCGGTCTGAAAGTGGTTAAGTGGAAAAATGTTGCTGACCCCTGATTGAGGGGATGTGTTCTGTAGCCCTAACACATTTTTTAAGGCATTGTTTGCGATAAGGCTGTAGGCTGCACACAATGGGGTTGGTTTACTAAAACTGGAGAGTGCACAATCTGGTGCAGCTCTGCATAGTAGCCAATTAGCCTCTAACTTCAGCTTGTTCAATTAAGCTTTGGAAAAAACCTGGAAGCTGATTGGTTTCTATGCAGAGCTGCACCAGATTTTTGCACTCTCCAGTTTTAGTAAAACAACCCCAATGTCTCTATGCTATTCTGATTAGGATTATTTTACACCCTTTCCACAAGAGCTTGCTGACTAATGTTTGGGATAGGTACTGGAGGACTGATGAACAAACAGGTGGTCTGTGCTGCATACATCCCTCAAAACCATCTTCTCAATGGTGTTTGGAAAAGGTTTTCTAACCCATCCCATTGTTAATTTGTTCAGCACTGCCTGGTGGTGTTTGCTACATATGTCCCTGGACTTAGCATGTACAAAACAAAAATGTCTGGATCTGGACACTGTCATCTAATATCTATGGAAAAAAGTGATAAGAACAGGAGTGTCACACCACAGTGCTGAAGTCCAAAATAAGTTTATTGCCACAAAACATTTAAGAAAGAAGCTGTATAAATACGTATTTGGGGACCGCAACCACCAGCTGCAACAAAAGCTGCCGCAGTTACCATATGCCATTGAAAATTTGTGATAGCTGCCTGTTAACAATTCTGTGCCCCAAGAAAGTCAGCTGATCTTTTAGCCATTACTGACTTTTCCGGGGCTTTGCTTCTTCATGTCAAAGCCTCCAACAAGGGGAACAGTTAGCACAACAGTAGTGGTGTTCTCAAATCCTATTCCCTATCTTATAAGACTGAGGCAAAGTTCCTTCAGTTCCCACACTGCTGATACACAACTTTGAGGCTATAGCCATAGAAGTGCCCAGACACCATCAGGAAGTGCACTGCTAATTTTCAGAAGGAATTAAAGACAAAGGGGTTCATTTTTCAGGGTATTGCTTAGGCACAATTAGCATTTTTAGAAGATTCATATATAACATAACACATCTTCTCTGTTTTGAGTTCAAGTCCACTTTAAGTCCATTCCCTTACCTTCCCATCTATTTTTCATGTCCCGATAAAGGGGCACATTTGATCCTCCAAATTGTGCCGGTTATTTATCACTAATTATGACACCACAAAGCTTCTAATTCACTCCCTGGTGATCTCTTGCCTTGACTACTGCAACTCCCACCTAATTGGCTTACCTTTACATAGGCTATCCCTTCTTCAGTCCTTCATGAATGCTGCTGTAAGGCTCGTCCACCTTACCAACTGCTCAGTGTCTGCTTCCCCTCTCTGCCAATACCTCCACTGGCTTCCACTCACCCAACAAATTAAATTCAAGATACTTACAACAACTTACAAATTAACCTAGTCTCAAAATACCAACCAAATTGTTCTCTTCGTTCCTCCCAAGACCTCCTGCTCTCTAGCTCCCTTGTCACCTCCTCCCCTGCTCATCTCCAGAGCCTCTCCCCATCCTCTGGAACTCCCTACCACAATCTGTCTGACTATCTCCTACTCTGTTCACTTTCAGACGATCCCTGAAAACATCTATTCAGAGAGGCCCCAACTAACAACTGTACATTTTTTAACATTATCAGCCCATCCCCCACAGTTATTACCTTTTGTATCTCTTGTCCCTCCCTCTTAGAGTGTAAGCTCTAACGAGCAGGGCCCCCTGATTCATACTGTATTAAACTGTATTGTAACTGTACTGTCTGCCCTTATGTTGAAAATCGCTAAAACTGTTGGCGCAATATAAGTCCTGTATAGTAATAAAAATGCTTATCTCTTTCTATGGCTTTGGAAGCTTTTAGTTTTAGGGAATCGACCGGTCTAATGTCAAAACCCTCTACATCATTGTGGTATTTGTATGATTGGAAGGACAGTATATGTGCAAAATATATTTTGGATGTATATTAATGTGATGGTAGGAATTCCTATGGCTCATGTTTCATATGCTACTAGGTCTTTGTTGTGAAAAACCTCCTGACCAGTTGGACCTGTTATAAGAGGAATTTTATGGACGCAAATCATTGCCTAACTGTACACAATGGAAAACGCTAGAAATTTTTCCTCAAAAGAAACCTGTTTAGTTAGCTGTCACTAGAGAGTAGATGTGCACAGCTGATTATTTTAATTGCTGAACCATGAAAGGGATCGTCAGACCAGCACGTCATAAATTCCACCAGCGTTAACCACTTGCTTACTGGGCACTTAAACCCCCCTCTTGCCCAGACCAATTTTCAGCTTTTGGTGCTCTCACACTTTGAATGACAATTACTCAGTCATGCAACATTGAACCCAAATGAATTTTTTGTCCTTTTTTTCCCACAAATAGAGCTTTCTTATGGTGGTTTTTGATCACCTCTGGGTTTTTTATTTTTTTTTGCGCTATAAATGAAAAAAGACCGAAAATTTTGAAAAAAATTAATTTTTCTTTGTTTCTGTGATAAAATTTAGCAAATTATAAATTTTTCTTAATAAATTTTGGCCACAATTTATACTGCTACATATCTTTGGTAAAAATAATCCAAATTAGTGGATATTATTTGGTCTTTGTGAAAGTCTACAAGCTGTGGTGCAAATCATATAAAATTGATCACATCTGATGTACTGGTGGCCTATCTCATTTCTGGTGACCCAAACAAGCCAGGAAAAAACTAATACCCCCCAAATGACCCCTTTTTTGAAAGTAGACATTCCAAGGTATTTATTAAGAGGCATGGTGAGCTTTTTGATGTTGTCATTTTTTCCCACAATTCTTTGCAAAATTAAGATTTTATTTTTCTTTTTTTCCACAAAATTTTCATTGTAATAGGTTATTTCTCTCACATGGCATGTGTATACCACAAATGACACCCCAAAATAAATTCTGCTACTCCTCCTGAGTATTACGATACCCCATGTGTGGGACTTTTTCACAGCCTAGCCACTTAGAGAGGCCCAACATGCAGGGAGCCCCATCACGTGTTCTAGGAGCATAAATTACATCACATCATATCACATTGTTGACTACCTATTACACTTTTGAAGGCCCTGGAGGACAATGACACGTGACACTGACATGGCACTGATGACAGATGGCACTGATACGTGGCACTGATGACACGTGACACTGATGTGGCACTGATGACAGATGCCACTAATACTGGGCACTGATGACACGTGACACTGATGACAAATGGCACTTATATGTGGCACTGATGACAGATGGCACTAATACGTGGCACTGATGACAGATGACACTAATACGTGGCACTGATGACCCGTGACACTGACAGGTGGCACTGATGACAGATGGCACTGATGACAGATGGCACTAATATTTGGCACTGATGACACGTGACACTGATATGGCACTGATGACAAATGGCACTATGTGGCACTGATGACACATGGCACTGACGTGGCACTGATGACAGATGACACTTATACAAGGCACTGGGGACAGGTGGCACTGTGGACAAATGGCACTGGGGACAGGTGGCACTGACAGATGACACTGGGGACAGGTGGCAGTGGGGACAGATGGCACTAACAGGTGGCAGTGGGGACAGGTGGCAGTGGAGACAGATGGCAGTGGGGACAGGTGGCAGTGGGGACAGATGGCACTTTATTTTTTATTTAATTTTTTTTTCTTACGGCCGCTGCAGCCGTTCATCTCTCCCTCCTCACACGCTGTCTCTGTGTGAGGAGGGAGAGCGGCGCTGAGAGATGATCTCATATGTTTACATTTGAGATCATCTCTCATTGGACGCGTCGATTGTGCTGTAAACGGCCGCTGTGATTGGCCGTTTACAGCGATCTGTGACTGGCTGTGTCCAAGGGACACGGCCAGCACAGAACTTCCCCGACGCATGCTCTCAGGAGTGCGCATTGCGGAAGTAAACAGGAGGACGTACAGGCACGCCCTCCCGGCAGGGAGCGTCCGCGCTGTAGCCGTCTTTGGGCTATAGCGCGGGCCCGAAGTGGTTAAGCAGGCCAAAGATTATGCAAGATAATGTAATTGAAACTTGACAAGAAAATAGCCCATCGTGCCCTTCTGGGAGAGAAGCGTTTAGCCTCAGACAAGAATGTAAGATTATTATGGTCAGTAAGAATGAGAACCGGCGCAGTGGTACCTTCAAGGAGATGTCTCCATTCTTTCAGGGCTAAAATGATCACCAACAGCTCTCTGTCACCAATCTCGTAATTGCACTCCGCAGGTGACAATTTCTTGGAAAAGTAGCCACAAGGATGCATAGCGCTCTCAGAGGTAGGACGTTGAGACAGAAGGGCACCAACACCAGTCTCAGAAGCATCAACCTCAAGGATAAAAGGTAACGTAGGATCAGGATGTGCCAACACAGGATCAGAAACAAAGGCAGCCTTGAGACTCTCAAAGGCCTTAATGGACTCCGGAGACCAACTCTGTGGGTTACCGTCCTTTCTGGTCATATCAGTCAGGGGCTTGACCAGAGACGAGAAGTTACGAATAAGCTTCTGATAAAAGTTGGCAAAGCCCAGGAAACGCTGCAGAGGATGTAAACCCATGGGTCAGGGCCACTGTAGAACTGCCAAAAGTTTCTCTGAGTCCATCGAAAAACCAGCAGTGGAAATTATATACCCTAGGAATTGAACCTGTTCACGATGGAACTCGCACTTCTCCAGTTTACAATAGAGATTGTTCTCTCTTAGTTTCTGGAGCACACGACAGACATCTGTGTAGTGGCTCTCCAGGGACTTGGAAAATATGAGGATATCATTGAGATGAACCACCACACATAACTGCAACAAATCTCGGAGGACATCATTAATAAATTCCTGGAAAACTGCCGTGGCGTTACAAAGGCCAAAAGGCATTACGAGGTACTCATAATGGCCTGTTCTGTTATTAAACACAGTTTTCCACTCGTCGCCCTCCTTAGTCCTCACAAGATTGTATGCCCCTCTCAAATCAAGCTTTGTGAAAACTGTTGCTCCCTTGAGGCGGTCAAATAATTCCGTAATCAACACAATCGCATAGGCATTCTTAATCATGAAACGATTGAGACCCCTATAATCAATACAAGGTCTCAGTTCACCACTCTTCTTCTCCTCCATGGCCTTATTCTCCAAGACCGACAAAGGGTAAACCTGGCCACGAGGGGGTATGGCACCAGGTTGAAGGTCAGTTGTGTAATCATACGGCTGGTGTGGAAGCAAACTACCGGCTTGACCTTTGTCAAAGACATCGCTAAAATCGCAGTACTCCTCAGGCAGGGAGGAGAGTGAAGAGATGCACAGGACCTTGGCTACCTTCTGGAAGCATGTCTCACTGCATTGTGGTGACCAGGAGAGAACCTCAGCACGTTGCAAATTAAGAGGGGTTGTGCCTCTGTAACCAAGGATAACCAATAACCAGCAGAAACTTAGGTGAAGAAATAACTTGGAATTGGATAATCTCATGGTGAAGAGCCCCTACAGCCATGGACAACGGAACCGTCTCATGAGTCACATGGGCAGGCTGTAGAGGTCTCCAGTCAAGAGCCTCAATGGGAAGTGGAGTGTCACGCAGCTACAGCGGAATGGAGTGTTTCGATACAAAGACAGCATCAATGAACAGGCCTGCAGACCCAGATTCGATTAGAGCCTGTATCTCGACGGATGACTCAGCCCAAGAAAGGGTGACCGAAACCAGGGGCTTGTCCTTCTGGATAACTGGGGAAGAAACAATGCCACCTAAGGTCTATCCATGACAGGACCTCAAGATTCGGGAGTTCCCCGGACGGGTAGGACAAGACTTCAAAAGTGACCTGCCTGGCCACAATAAAGGCACAATCTCTCCCTCCTCCTAAAGGTTCTCTCATCCGCAGAGAGACGCGTGAAACCCAAGTGCAAGGGTTCACCTTCACTGACCGACTCGGTACCAGGAGGCATGGGAGGTGAGGGAGGCACGGGTGGGACTGCAAAGCACGGAGACAAACGTACAGGAGGCTTCTGCAAGTGCTCCTTAAAAGAGAGTCTTTCTCTGAGTCTGGAGTTAATGAGGATGCAAACATGATCAACTTCTCAAGCTCAATGGGTATATCTCGGTTTGCTATCCCATCCTTGATGGTATCCGAGAGACCATGAGAAAAAGCAGCCACGAGGGCCTCATTGTTCCAAGCAACCTCTGCTGCCAGAGTATGGAATTCAATGGCATAGTCAGCAACAGTTCTCATACTCTGTTCGATGGACATGAGGTAGCAGAAGCGGAGCATGCGGGAATGTCAAATACCCTTTTAAACAAAGCCAAAAACTCAGGGTAGCTTAAAACAACAGTTTTTTTGCGTTTCCCATAGAGGGTTTGCCCAGGCCAAGGCTCTCTCAGAAAGCAAAGATATCACAAAACCTACTTTGCTTCTGTCTGTAGGAAACGCCAGGGGCAGCATCTCAAAGTATATCTTAACCTAGTTGAGAAACCCTCTGCATTGGACTGGATCGCCCCTAAATCCCTGGGGAAGCGGAGAGGAACCAGACATACCTCTTATAGAGGTAATACTCAAGGCGGGTGCCTGCACAGAGACTGGAGCAGCAACAGGGTCAGCCTGCAACATAGGTTGTACCGGGGTGGCCACAGTGGGAGATTCCAGGTAAGCTGTGCCACTCAGGAGCGTTTGTAAATCCATGGCAAACTGATCCATGCGGTGATCCAGTTCATCCAATCTGGAAAAATGATTACCAACAAGCGGATTGACTGCATCTTCTGAATTCATGGCCTTCGCCTACTGTCACAAACCATGAAATCAGGTCGAGACAGAAGTACAGTTAAATCACACTTTTTTACTAATAAAAGTAAAAAGAACAAACGTAGTCAAAACATAGCCAAAGTTCAGTAACCTTAACGGATAGTCAGCCAAGCCAGAAGTCAGGGACCAATGTAGTGGAACAGCAAGCAGGATCTAAAGCCAGAAGGGATGTCAGCAAAGCAAGTCTTGACCAGGAACACAGGAGTTTCTGTGATGTTGACCAAGGTGAAGGCAGAGCTCCTCTGGACTGGACGGCTTAAGTAGGCAGGACTGACGAGCAAGATATTGTCAACAGCTGAGTAGCTGTGGAGAGATAGGAGCTGGCAATTAGCCGACAGATGAGCGGCCAGCTCAGAGAAGGAAGGGCTGACACAATCATACGTGTTATCAGAACATTTTAGTGCTCACCACATCAACACCATCAAGTGGCAGTGCAAACAGCTTTGGGGACCCCACACCATCGATTTATTCTGCCAATTATCCAATATCTATGTGCATCCTGGCTATACTTAAAGTGGTTGTAAAGGCAGAAGGCTTTTTATCTTTAGAAAAAGATAAAAAGCCTTCTGTGTGCAGCAGCTCCCCTCCGCCCCCCTATTACTTACCTGTGCCCATTTTGATCCAGCGATGACACCCGCTGGTGTGAGATGAAAGAGGGGGCGGGGCCGGGCCATGGCTCCGTGTCTGAATGGACACAGGGAGCTGCGGCTCGGCTCGGGTGTCCCGATAGCAAGCTGCTTGCTGAGGGGGTACTCAACAGGAGGGAGGGGCCAGGAGCACCGAAGAGGGACCCGAGAAGAGGAGGATCTGGGCTGCTCTGTGCAAAACCATTACACAGAGATGGTAAGTATAACATGTTTGTTATTTTTAATAAAAGAAAATGAGACTTTAGTATCACTCTCTTCCTTATAGAACAGTCATGTTGAAGGGTCTGTAATCAGCAAAGTACACTTTTGCGTACTCAGCGCATGCTTACTCACAAGTTAACCTTACTCAAACCTAACTAACTGGTTCTTTCACTAAACATTTCTATACATTCACCAATTACTGAACTGTGTTTACTAAATAAACGACATTTGTAAATACTGGCTTTAGAATTGTGAATCCATATTCAGAGAAATGCTTCCAGTAAGGTGAGAAATCAAAGAGTTTAACGGTTATTCCAATATGGTCACCACCCTGAACATCTGCAGATAACTGAATCAGCTGATCGGTTTATCTTTTTTTTTTTTTTTTTTTTGCTTTTTCTTCTTTTACATTATTTAACTATGTTATTTCCAGATTGCAGAACAAAGAGGATTTGGGTTCACAGGCATTTGACTGGGTGGAAAGTTCTATAAGAATGTTTAAAGGGGGGAAATAATTAACTTATGTTTACACTTATAGATGAGAATCATCAGTTGAGAATCATGAGCATAAATCTAACACAAAATACTCAGAAACAAGAAGCAACTATGACATGGGAGCATTTGATCAAGATTAACATTAACATTTGGCATGTTATAACATTTCCTATTTTTCTGAGAATAAAAGACCTCTAGGCTGTGCAGTATTTACATTGACTTGCATTTACTTAGATATCAAGTTCACATGGGTAGCAAAAACATGGTATGCCATGGTGTAGTTTTCCTTCATTGGTTATCATGAGGGTAAATTACATTTGGAGCTTTCATCCCAATATAGAGAAAAATGTACCAAGTAGGACTTGTTTCATTCCTGTGCCAGAGACAGGGTTACCATTGCCATCACTCTTTGTTGGCTAGATTTTCCCGTTGTCCCTCTTCTACATTTTATAATGAGAACAAGTAATGTCTAGATGAATGTGAGCTAGCTTAGATGCACACAGTTCTTGCTCTTGCAGTTTTTTTTTCCCTTCAAATAATGCTACCACATGATAAAATTCCAAAACCGATATGCTTTCCATAGAGTGCTTTTTGTAATGTGCTTGTGTGAACAAAGAGACAATCCACCATTGTGTGCAATGCCTCATCACCTTGATCTTTGACCTAAAATAGATCACTTTCACTTAATCAAAGTGTTGGTGCAGCTCCACTTCACTCATGGGGTCTCTTTAACCGCTTCAGCCCCGGAAGATTTGGCTACTCAATGACCTGGCCATTTTTGCGATTCGGCACTGCGTTGCTTCAACTGACAATAGCGCAGTCGTGCGACACTGTACCCAAACAAAATGTATGTCCTTTTTTCCCACAAATAGAGCTTTCTTTTGGTGGTATTTCATTACCTCTGCAGTTTTTATTTTTTTGCGCTATAAACAAAGAGCGACAATTTTGAAAAAAAAACATTTTTTTTTTACTTTTTGCTATAATACATATCCAAAAAATATATATATATATATATATATAAAAAAAAATGTATTCATCAATTTAGGCTGATATATATTCTTCTACATATGTTTGGTAAAAAAAAAATCGCAATAGGCGTATATTAATTGGTTTGCGCAAACGTTATCGTGTCTATAAACTATGGGATAAATTTAGGGACTTTTATTTTTTTTTATTGTTTCTACTGGTTATAGCAACAATTTTTAACAGGACTGCAACATTGTGGCGGACAAATCTGACCCCGAATGACACTTTTTGGGGACCAGTGACATTATTACATTGATCAGTGCTATAAAAATGCACCGATCAATGTAAAAATTACACTGGCAGGGAAGGGGTTAACACTAGGGGGAGATCAAGGGGTTAAGTGTTTTCCCTGGGTGTGTTCTGAATGTAGGGGGATGGGCTTACTGAAACATGACAGAGATCACTGTTCTCGATGACTAGGAACAGTAGATCTCTGTCATGTCCCCTGTCAGAATTAGACATGTGCACACTGAAATATTTCATTACGAATTTAGTTTTCATCCGAAAAATAAATTTATTTAGTTACTCCCGAAATTCGTTTTTATTTATTTAGTTTTTCGTTAAAAATTGCATTCGTCCGAAAATCTAAATTAATTAAGGTTGAATCTGTCATTGAAGGCTTATGGTGTCTGTCGAATGTTCAAAGATTTGACGGAGCAGCTAAACTGTGCAACGCCGTATAGTTTAGCTGCTCCGTCAAATCTTCTTAGCACTTTCGACAAACACCATAAGCCAAAGATTTGACGTTTGTATGTTTTTCTCTGCTTTGTCGAATCTTTGTCGTTCATGTTGAATGTATATAACAGAAAATGGACTGGTGATAGTGATCACTGATCAGACAGGTAACAAGATAGGGTATATACAATCTCAATCTATAATATAGAATCTATAATAATAAATCCCCCTAAACACGGGCAGCCTCTGAGGCTATCACAAGACTAGCAACACTAGTATCACTATCAAGTTCACAACACTAACACAATAGCAGCAGATTATTATGAAAAAGTTAAGTTGAACTGTAGCTTGCTTCACTATTGTTCTGCTGCTGTGCTTATGCTTAATTGCTTAATAATTCAGGTTCTCTTACAAACAGACCAGCTAAGATTGACTGTTTTCTGAAATGATTCAGTGTGTGTGTCTCTTTCTGCTAGCAATCGGAAGTAAAAGTAAGTTGGCTGTACGTGTGTACTTAGTTCTGGCTATTTTACTGTTCCTCCTTTTTGGTTATAATCAGCCACCCAATTCCAGCAGCAATCTTTTCTCTCTATGTCGAATCTTTTCTCTCTATGTCAAATCTTTTCTCTCTATGTAGAATAATCTTGGACTAATAGAGCTAAGGTTAGGCACATTCGACCACAGGTTCGATAGACACAGATTGTTATTGTCAGCGTCATGTCGAATCTCCTATCTATAACGAATTGTTGTCGCAACAAAAACAAAAATAAAGCATTTGTTTATGTCGGATCTTTCATTTTTCGGATTCTGCACTTTCGTCATCGTTTGTTAAAATGATAACGAAAATACCTGAAATTCGGACGAAAATGCATTCGGACTAAAACAAATGCACATGTCTAGTCAGAATGGGGATCCGCCTTGTTTACAAAGGCAGATCCCCATTCTACCTCTGTACTAGGCGATCGCTGGTCGCCGGTGGACTTCGAGTCCACCCGACCCGCAGGCATGCTCCCGCAGCGTGCGCATCACTGCGCCTGCGTGAGCCAACATACAATGACGGCGATTGCCGCAGGGGAGCCAACCTGCTGCAGTACAACTGTGGCAGGCAGTCCTTAAGCGGTTAATTGGTCTGTGTGAAAGTTATAGCATCTACAAACTATGGTATATACTATAAACTGGAAATTACGCAGCTGTGACGCTATACTGGTATTGGCAGTGGTCAGTGACTGTGGGACTGTGATAGTGATCAGATATAATATTGTACACCAGTGGTGACTGTTATTATTTTGGGGAGGGGGGAAGGAAAACAAATGTCATACACCCCCTTGGAGAGATGGGAATGCAGCGAACGCCACAAGCAACCCCCCCCCCCCCCCCCCCACGCATGCGGGAGATTAACGGCAGACGGGAAGGCGGCAAGCGGAGATTCATTTTAACATAGGAGGCAAGGGGAATGAAGAGCCTGGCCATTCTCCTCTCCATTCTCCTCCGGGCTGAAGAGGAATTGTGTCCTGAGACACGATTGGTCAGTGTGTCCTGAGTCACGATAGGGATTCCTAAGACTCCCTTGCCAATCGGGTCTCAGGATCTGCTCCCCGATTGGCCAGGAGGAGAATTAAGAAGACAATAGCGAATAATAATATGCTATTGTCATACAAGTGGGTGGGCTCGGGGTGAAGTGCTCTGCGCCCCAAGCCCACTTTTTTTTTTAAGCCATTTAGCACCTCAGGCTCTAATCATGTGCTTAAAAAAAGAAAAAAAACCATTGCAATCCATGCGTCCATGCATCCTGCATGTATGGACGAGCCACCACTGTTTTACACTGCATTAATGACACTGGTTGGGGAGGGGTAACATCAAGGGGCAATCAAGGGGTTAACTGTGTGCATAACAAGTGTAATGCATGTAATAGGTCTCAGCCATAAATCATTGGCCGGGATTTGTTGACAAAAAACAGCTGTAGCCAGTGACCCGGAGCAGGCTGGATGACGTACATGTATGTGATCAAGCTTGCCCTAGCCACCCGCCCATAGTACATGTACTGTGGGCAGGCAGGAACTGGTTACAGGAGAAGTATGACCAAAGCATTTTTGGCCCTAGTTCTCCTAAGGGTCACAGAAATGCAGTTTGTTCTGCACTCCTGTGACCCATTTTCAGCCAGTCCAGGCTCTGGATCAATCCCGACTTTACAGTCGGAATCCACCCAGATGCCTGAACCAGTAGCTGGCTCAGCCTCTCAGTGAGCCACTCCCACCCCCCCCCCCCCAGCCCTCCACTCCAGTAAACACTGGAGGTCAGAGCAAAAAGACAGTGACTGACACCGGATCTCTGCTCAGTGAAAACTGAGAATTGAGTGATCAACGGTCTTTGATCGCTCAGTCTTAGCAGCAGTGGGGGGCAAATGCAATATCAGACCAATGCTGCATTCATCTAGGTATAATTTTTTATTTTTTTTTAGGAAGCCTGAACTTCTCTTTTAATGATAGATACACTTTAAATCATGGCATGTAGACTGAAGTGTTTTTCATTAAAGTATTAGTAGTATTTTTCTATTAAATACATAGTGATAATTCCCTATTAAACTGTAGCTAAGGTGCAGGAATTTACAGTATGTGTTCGAAAGATTGAATCTAAGGCACCTGGTGCATCTCTCATCAATCATTACCATAAGGTGCTTTTGCAAACTTGTGATTGGCTTACAGTGGGAGGTGTGTGTCTGTCAGCTTACACATATCTGAAGCTGCTTGAAGGCTTCACACTGCTGCAGAAATCTTCAAATGTCTTAAAGACATCTATTGGTATTTTAATCGACAATGCTGGCTTTTTATCCTTAATACCTTATGTTATCCACTACTACACACAAATACAATGGCTTACTTATTTTAAAAATATCAAAATCGTGGATTCCTAGTAAAATGAAAGGGCTCTGTATCATTGCAAACTGAATCACACTGTTGTCAAAGCAATGCATGATTTGAATTGGCTTCAGGGCTGGTGGAAAAATGTCCATTTACTTAAGTGAAAGAATGTTTTCTGTCAGGGTGAGACAACAAGCAGTATGTAAAAATAGTATATAAAAATACATTCATCACATTTTGTGTGTCTGTGTTATACTGTTTTTAAAGAAAGAGCCAATCAGAACTCACAATTCATTTCCACCCCTTGGTTTCTCACTAGTCGGTGTTAAAAACAAAATAATAAAAAATAACATCACTGTGCAAAGGTTAACGCCTGGAAAGTGTTCTGCAACTCTACAGCAATAAAAAGGGATAAAAGGCTTAATGCAGATTAATACCTTTAAAATGTCTGTAGTCAAACACTGTACACAAATATTATAACTTTATTTATCATTTTAAGCAAGTCAAAATATTTTTTTTTTTTAAATAACCGAGTAGAAGCAAATAAGTTGTACACAAAATGTATATTGTGTGATAATTTTATTTTATCTAATTTATTATAATATAGAAAACAAAACAAATAAGTTCTTATCGACAGGAAAACAAAATCACTTAAAACAATAGCCCAGTTCACATTACAAACTCTAACATATACCTGCGGATCAGGTCATTTTCTTCTTCTTCTTGAAAAATAAATACATTATATATATATATATATATATATATATATAATTGTATTATTATTATACATGCACTGTATATATATTATGATGATGATAAAATTATATCTCTAATAGCATGAACAATTGTAAACAAATAATACCCTTTATTTATTTAATAATGCCATGATTATGCAGACTTAATTATGCAGAAGAACTTATTCAGAATTATTGCAAATTGAAAAAAGAAAAGAAAAGAAAAGACAGAATTAATAGAAAATGATTAGAATTACCGTAACTAACTTTTTTTTAAATGTATCTTTACAGTTGCAGAAGGACAATACTTTTTTTTTTTCCTATTTATGAATGAAGTCTGCAATCTCACATTGCAGCCTTCATCGTACATGAATTGCTGTCAGCACTCCTCATACACCCCGGAATTTGGAGAACTGTTTGCTTGCTGCACATCAGTAACCCCTGCCACTACACCAGATAAAGCAGGACCATGCTGTCTAAATATTTATACACAAAGTGGGACCCAAACCCTACAGAATATAGCATAAGGGAGAGCTGTTTTTCTGGCATAAACTGTGGGAGCGGCAGGTCTGTACCCCAGCTCCACCTACCTCACACACCCAGTAGCACCCATGGTACACACCTCTTCTGCCTATGTATCAGCCCATCTCTGAATAAATGCATATAACCAGGGATATTATTTCAAAGAAGGTTGTGTGTACTGGGTCAGCGGATTGTTTTTAGTCTTATTAATTTTTTTCTAGAGGGTTAATTAAATTATTCGCAATTGTTTTTGTGATCAAAAACCTTTTTCTTTCTCGTTCCGATTGATTTGAATACCATAGAATGCATGGTGCATGATGGTCCAACTTCCTCCTAAAGTGGATATGAGTAAACCCTAACTGAATGATGTTTAGTCTATTTAGACATTGATTAAACCTTTCATACCATAAACAAGTGTCATTTTTCATTTCCCCTCCTTTTCTTCCTTTGTGTATCCCATTGCTGTTGAAGACTTATACAGTGGGTGTAGAAAAGAATCACCCCCTTTAAAAATAATCTGTGTTGTACCAAATACCTTCCAGTTCTTGAAAATAGACTTCACTATGCTTCTAGGCATTGATAGTCTTCAAAATTGTATTCTATCCATCTCAACAACTTTATCCTGGAGATCTTTTGACAGTGCCTTGCATAGTTGATTGTTTGCTTCTGTTGCACTACCAGGGACTGCAATGATTCAGGAAAGCTCTTTTCATGCTGAGATAATCAAAATGACCACAGCTGATGACAGTTGAAAGTCAAATGGCTTTGTGCGCCATTGAGAAGGTGATCAAACACCTGATTGAGCAGTAAAATTCAGATTTAGCTTACAAGTCATTTTTAGGAGGGGGGTGATTCTGTTTTTTTTTCCTAAAAGGTTGGTGTTATAGCTTTCACTTGGATGTTATAAGTTGCACCTATATGAGTACATTTTGAAAAAAAAAACTATATTTTTTACTTTCTGCTGAAAAAACATATCCAATAAAAAAAAAATCATATTTCCTTATAGATTTAGGCCAAAATGTATTCTGCTACGTGTCTTTAGTAAAAAAAAAAAAAATCACAATAAGTGAATATTGATTGGTTTAAAAGTTATAGCATCTACAAACTATGTGTAGCGATACCACCGAAGAAGCTGCTTTTGTTGGTTCAGTCCCTTACTCTGCCTCTCAACCCCAAAGAACTGTCCCAGGTCTCTGGCACACCTAGCAATGTGATTAATGGAATAACACAGTAATAACACACAGACACGGTGCCCCAGAAGATTTGGCTGCTCAATAACCAGGCCATTTTTTGAGATTCGGCACTGCGTCGCTTTAACTGACAATTGCGCGGTCATGCGATGCTGTACCCAAACAAAATTGACGTCCTTTTTTTCTCACAAATAGAGCTTTCTTTTGGTGGTATTTGATCATCTTTGCGGTTTTTATTTTTTGCTCTATAAATAAAAAAAGAGCCACAATTTTGAAAAAAACACAATATATTGTACCTTTTGTTGTAATAAATAGCCCTATTTTTTTTTAAAAAAAAGCTAATTTTTTTCCTCAGTTTAGGCCGATGTATTCTTCTACATATTTTTGATAATAAAAATGGCAAAAGCACATAATGATTGGTTTGCGCAAAAGTTATAGCGTCTACAAAATAGGGGATAGATTTATGGCATTTTTATTATTATTATTTTTTTTTACTAGCAATGGCGGCGATCTGCATTTTTTTTATCGAGACTGCGACATTATAGTGGACACATTTTTTGGTCGATTGACAATTATACAGCGATCAATGCTATAAAAATGCACTGATTACTGTATAAATGTCACTGGCAGAGAAGGGGTTAACATTAGGGGGTGATCAAGGGGTTAACTGTGTTCCCTAGGTGTGTGTTCTAACTGTGGGGGATGGGACTGACTATAGGAGAAGAGAGATCTGGGTTTCTAGCTCATAGGAACTCACGTTCTCTCTCTTCTCTCCTCACAGAACTGGGACGTGTGTGTTTATACACACACGTCCCTGTTCTGCCTCTTGTGTCCGTGATCGCTCGTGGCAGCCGGCCATTGCGACCACCGGTCACGAGCATCGGCACCCCCGATGGGCAGCGGGTGCGCACGCCTGCTATCCCGCTTAAAGGGACCGACGTATAGCTACGACGAATTGCAGGACCCTGCCGCAGTATAATTCAGCCAAGTCCTGTATAAGTAGCCAAGAATTGTTTGAAACTATTTCCATTAAAGCAATAAATGGCAATTAGCAACAACAAAAGTAATACCAGTGAGTACAGTGTTAAACAGTAATAAACAAATCTTTAAGCAAGCTAACGATAGTTGTTGATATTAATATTACTAAAGGGGAACCCCAGGCCAGCCTATAATACCTCAAGGTCTATTGGGAATAATACACTATAGGTATCAGTAGCATGTCCCCTTTAAGAATGACAACAATAATGTTCTAAAAGCAAGGCCTTACTATATTTTCTTAACCGGCACGTTGGAGCTCTATGGACAAGGGTCCCTCAGTGTAACAGAGTGATGAGGAGCAATGTAAAATAGCTAGTGCTGTGATATAGCACTCCTCTATGTGATCCAGATAACAGGTCTCTGTGCACAGTGTTCAAGTGTGGTGTTTATGGACGGCAATAGGATTCCTGGGCAAAGCCCCCTCACCAATCCTGTACACATTCAGCAGTCCTCCAAAGAGCAATCAAACGATTCTCCTGGCTGCAGATTTGTCGCAATGACTTCCAGTTTGCTGACCCGGTGAACCGACCGATTCCTTGACATTCAGCGTTGCTGCTTCCTTCTGGAAGCAGGCGGCGTTCTGACCCTCTGGGCTGAAGCTGCAGGCTGTGTGCCCCTTGGTAGGCTGCAGTCCCCTCACAAAGCGACAGGATGGTGTTCTTACGAGGGAATCCAAGAAACAAGAGCCCTTGGGCCTGGTCTGCAGATTATTTTATTGTCTCTCCCTTCATTCTCCTCTCTTTCTGCTGTGCAGGCTGGGATTTGCAGTTCTGTCCCTTTAAAAGTCAGTGAGCAGCTTTGTGTTGAGTCTTCATATACCAGGCTCCTTTTCAGCTGCTGCTTGTTAAAGCCCTATTCATTGGTTCCTGTAACTGCTCATTTAATTGTCTTTCTTCCTCCTGCCAATAGAAACACAGGGGAGGAACAGACTAGCCTGTGTGTGTGTGAGGAGAGGGAGGGGGTGAAAAGCCCATTCAGGAACTGACAGGCAGCTCTCTCCCTCTTTCATGCTGGTAAGCCTGTGTACATGCAGTCAGTGAAGAGAAAAGGGAGGAGGGGGAAGAAATGCCTCATAGCTGCAGACACTCGCTACATATGGTATATATATATATATATATATATATATATATATATATATATATATATATATGCTGGATTTTTTTCCTATACTACTAATGGCAGTTCTCAGCAGCTTATAATGGGACTGGTATTCTGACAATAACTGACACTGAGTTGGAACTGACTAACTGCCACTGACATCACCAGTGATACTAATACAGTGATCAGTTCTAATACTATACACTGTCACTATACTAATAACAATGGCTGGGAAGGAGTTAACATTTCGGGTAATCAAGGGGTAAAATGTGAGCCTAACAATGTGTGATTATTTTTACTAAAGATCTCTTTGTTTCTTATCCTGAAACAGAGATCATTCCTTCTGTACAGAGCTCTATGTTGATCGTCAACACAGGGCTCTGGGCTATGATTGGCCACGCAGCGGGTCATAGTCATGATTCTTTGGGCGGGACCTGCTCACAGGCTCTCGTGTGTATGTACATGGCAGGGGTCGATGGGGGGGGGGATGTGCATGCCCTAAACCCGGCAACAGGCATTGACATAACAGTATGTGGCTTTGCCTGTACGGGCTGTCCATCCGCAGTACATTGCAGGCTGGTGGTCTGCAAGTGGTTATTCTATTTCTTTATTTTGTATTCTATCATAATAAGTTTTTTTCTATTCTATTCTATTCTTTTCTATTTTATTCTATTATTTTATCTTCTATTCTATTTAATTTTGTCATATTCATTATATTAGAATGATTACATTTTGGAATATGTTTCCTACATTCGGATTTGTTTCATATATTCATTATTTTCAAATCGATTTGAAATAGGAATTTCAAAAAACTACTATATGCATTCTATTTTATTCTATTCTAATTTATTCTATTATTTTCTATTCTTTTAAACTCTATTCTATTTTGTTCTATTCTATTCCTTATTTTTTTAGTCTATTCTATTATAGTTATTTCTATTCTAGAAAAGAAATGGAATAGACTATTCTATTCTTTTCTATTTTTTTCTATTCCTCTATTTTCTATTCTATTTCATGCCATTCCTTTGTTTTCTATTCTATTCTGTTTGTTTCTATTCTGTTCTGTTCTTTTATATTCTATTCTATAAAGCAGCCTAAGTAATAATCGTCATCTTATTTCATTTTTATACCTTGCTGTATTTATTGCAATATGTTTTCATTTTAAATTTGAATTAATTTTTTAATCCAAGTTCATTTTCTAATTCGAATTTGGATAATTAGTTACATTATAATTTACTTTGAATTCATTTAAATTCATTACTATTGTGATTCGGAAATTCGAATACATCCGAAAATAAAATTTTGTCCGAATTTCGATTCATAGCGAAACTAATCACACATGTCTATTTTAGAAGCCTGTGTGCAGTGTTGGTCATCTTACTTTAAAAAAGTAATTAGTTAAGTTACAAATTACTTCTCCCAAAAGTAATTGCGTTAGTAACTCAGTTACTACATTGGAGTAATTAGTTATGCAGCAAAGTAACTGTGACTTTTTTTTTATATATATTTTTTTGTTATATATCGTGTAACCAAGGGGCTGCTCTATTATTACACTAAACAAGGGGCAGATCTGTTATAGCGTGTAAGCAAGGGGCGGGTCTATTATTATTATATTGTGTAAGGGGCGGATGGCTACAAAAGAGGGCGAATGTTAAATTAATGGGCAGAGCTCGATATATAACAATAATAATAAATGCACACCTTGGTTACAGTAATACTAGACCCGCCCCTTAGTTACACGATAGACACCCCTTGCAGAGTAGCACGAGCATCGGGAGCGTGCGGCATCGCCTCGTACAATTACATGCTACAATTACAATAACTGCTCCTGCGCGGTGTAGAGTTCACTCAGAGCTGTTTAGGTTCGGCAATTTTCATAAGCACCGTAGTCCTTCGGTCCTTATCGGAGAAACTTTTTCGGCAGGACACCGGAATTGCACTACTGCCATCTAGTGGCGGTAGATATAATTGCGGTAACGCCGCCCAAGTAATGGAAACTGCATTTACTCGTTACCCTCTAAAGTAACTGCGTTAAGTAACTCTGTTTATTTTAACTCAGTTACTTACATCACTGCCTGTGTGACAGGATGACAACAGAGGAGCATAATTGGGAGACAAATTCTTGTCACTCTATACCAGGAAGTGTCTGAACAAGGACCTGCATGGCAGGATAACCAGGGATTATTGGAATGAAACTGCATATTTAAAATGATTAAAAATTGAATTTAACAACATTACATTAACATGTTTAAGCTTATTTTATATTACTGATTGTGTTTACATATACCTTAACTATACTATTTATATTTGCTGTGAATTGCTCACAGTTATTGGGCAAAGAAAAAAAAAAGTAATTTGATATTTTTTAATTGATATTTTTTGTTTAATCCAAGCTCACCTTTAGTATCCAAGACAGGAACTGTAATGCCACGTACACATGGTCGGATTTTCCGACGGGAAATGTTCGATGGGAGCTTGTTGGAAATTCCGACCGTGTGTAGGCTCCATCGGACATTTTCCGTCGGAATTTCCGACAAACAAAATTTGAGAACTGGATCTCAAATTTTCAGACAACAAAAAAATCAGATCGTGTATACACAATTCCGATGCATAAAGTTCCACGCATGCTCGGAATCAAGCAGAAGAGCCACACTGGCTATTGAACTTCAATTTTCTCGGCTCGTCGTACGTCACCGCGTTCTTGACGTTCGGAATTTCCGACAACATTGTGTGACAGTGTGTATGCAAGACAAGTTTGAGCCAACATCCGTCGGAAAAAATCCCATGGATTTTGTTGTCAGAATGTGCGATTGTGTGTATGCGGCAAAAGGCTTATACATCATTATAAAAAAGTGAAAAGAGTAGCGCTAAACCAACGGTGTTGTAATAATAAATAACCTTGTGATAGATTAACCGTACCTAAACGGTGATCATAAGTAAGATAAAGTGAGTCTTAAACCTATGTATATAGACAGCACAACTGAATAGAAGGACCATGAAAACAATCCTATATATAAATGAATGAGTGCATGATGAAAACCCCACAAATACATGAATGAATAAATATTGTGAACAGTGGAATGAAAATGGACATAAACAATACAAAAATGAATGATAAAAGTCCAAATGAAACACAAATGATTGGATGCGTCTTCAAATATATTCCACCCATGCAATAAATGACAAATAAATCAGTCCATCTCTCCAGATAGATCTTCAAAACAGCCCCAAGTGATCCGCCACCAAGGAACCAAATCCGCCACCAAAATCGCATGACACCCCATTACAGGGTGTCATATTATGCCTGTATGAAGGTAACCCTCCTTAAATCTCCCTGGAGATGAAGCAGATAACAGCAGCCTTGATAAACCACTCCACAGTCCAGCTTACACAGATCAATTTTCATAGGTGTGGATTTTTCTTGTGCTCATCCATGTATCCAGACATTTCCATTTGTAATGTCTCTCTTCCTGATCAGACTAGAGGTCATGACTCCATCATCATGATGGGTGCTTAAAGAGGAACTGCAGTCTGCTCACATAATTTAGTATGATTAGAATGCAATTGGAGGAACTTATTGGATACTGATGAGACTGCGCTGCTGAGCACTGGTGAAGCTGCATTGATGGGCACTGGTGAGGCTGCATTGATGGGCACTGGTGAGGCTGCATTATTGGGCACTGGGGAGGCTGTGTTGATGGGCACTGGTGAGGCTGCTCTGTTGGGCACTGGTGAGGCTGCTTTGATGGGCACTGGTGAGGCTGCCCTGATGGGCACTGATGAGGCCGTGTTGATGGGCACTGGTGAGGCTGCATTGATGGGCACTGGTGAAGCTGCATTGATGGGCACTAATCAGGCTGCATTGATGGGCACTGATGAGGCTCTGCTGATAGGCACTGATGAGGCTACACTTGGTACCCACTTTTAATGTACAGAGAGGAAGAGGTGGGGCTCTAAGAGGAAGAGGTGGGGCTCTGAGAGGAAAAGGTGGGGCCTAAAGAGGAAGGGGTGTGGTTTACAGATGACAGGGTGGGTCTTAAACAGGAGGGGGTGTGGCATTGACAGGAAGGGGTGAGTCATATTTAAATTAGGGGGTTGTCAGGTGTGGTTATGGAGATCGAGATGCTTATAGGGCTCCTATAAGCATCCTTGGGAACAGGGAGCGCAGCGCCCAAAGAAGCACGGTTGGCCAGGTGCTTGTTTGCAGTCAGATGAGCTTGGCCACTGAGGGATGACTGAAGCAGGCTGAGCTAAACTTGCTGTGTTTTGGTAAATGGAGAAACCAGGAGCCAGGCCAGAGGTCATACATGGATAAGTCAGTCCAGAGCATAAACAGGGGCGAGCCAAGGTCATACACGGAAGACAGGAACAAGCAGAATCCAGGTGCAAGCTGAAGGTCAAGCCGGGTGATCAGGAACAGAAGCAGGGTACAGATGCAGGCCAAAGGTCAAAACCGGGAGATCAAGGCAAGCCGGGTCAACAACGGGACAATCAGGAACAAGGTCACAAGGCACACAGGGAAGCTGAGGAGATAATCCAGAAATGATCTGTAGTCACAGGTTGGCTTAAATAGGGCCGTTGGCGCCAGCATCTGTCACGCCAATTGCGCACCGTAACGAATGCGCAGAATTGCGCGTGCATGTGCGCCGATGCACGCCGCTGTGCAACAGTGCGGGCTGATGTGCACGAACCCTCTGTGAATGTCCATGTAGGTTCTGGGCAACATTGCCAGTTCTGTGACGGCCATGTCCCTGACAGGGGTGCAATGGTTTAGTCAGGCCTAGGGCAGCACAAAACCTAAATACACCACTGAGTACGGTATTTGTAAATTGAAATCATATTCCCTCTCAAGCGTCTCTTCTCCAGACAGAATAAGTTCAGTACTCGCAACCTTTCTTCATAACTAATATCCTCCAGACCCTTTATTAGCTTTGTTGCCCTTTTTTGTACTCGCTCCATTTCCAGTACATCCTTCCAGAGGACTGGTGCCCAGAACTGGACAGCATACTCCAGGTGCGGCCGGACCAGAGTCTTGTAGAGTGGGAGAATTATCGCTTTATCCCTGGAGTTAATCCATTTTTTAATGCATGCCAACATTCTGTTTGCTTTGTTAGCAGCAGCTTGGCATTGCATGCCATTGCTGAGCCTATCATCTACTAGGACCCCAGGTCCTTTTCCATCCTAGAGTGCCCCAGAGGTTCTCCCCCTAGTGTATAGATTGCATTCAGATTTTTGCCACCCAAATGCATTATTTTACATTTTTCTACATTAAACCTCATTTGCCAAGTAGTTTTTCAACCCCATTAATTTGTTCAGATGTTCTTGCAAGGTTTCCACATCCTGCGGAGAAGTTATTGCCCTGCTTAGCTTAGTATCGTCCGCAAATACAGAGATTGGACTTTTACCCATCCTCCAGGTCGTTTATGAACAAATAAAATAGGGTTGGTCCCAGCACAGAACCCTGTGGGGCCCCACTAACCACCCCTGACCATTCAGAGTATTCCCCATTTATCACCACCCTCTGAACTCGCCCTTGCAGCGAGGTTTCTATCCATGTACTAACCCTATGGTCCATGCCAACGGACCTTAATTTGTACAGTAAACATTTATGGGAAACTGTGTCAAATGCTTTTGTAAAATCCAGATACACCACGACTACGGGCCTTCCTTTATCTAGATGGCAATTCACCTCCTCATAGAAGGTTAATAGATTGGTTTGGCAAGAACGATTCTTCATGAATCCATGCTGATTACTGCTAATGATACCGTTTTCATTACTAAAATCTTGTATATAGTTCCTTATAATCCCCTCCAAGAGCTTGCATACTATTGATGTTAGGCTAACTGGTCTGTAATTCCCAGGGATGTATTTTTGGCCCTTTTTAAATATTGGTGCTACATTGGCTTTTCTCCAATCCGCTGGTACCATTCCAGTCAGTAGACTGTCAGTAAAAATTAGGAACAATGGTCTGGCAATTACTTGACTGAGTTCCCTAAGTACCCTCTGGTGCAAGCCATCCGGTCCTGGTGATTTATTAATGTTAAGTCTCCCAAATCTAATTCTAATTATGTCCTCTGATAGTCATGAGGGTGCTTCCTGTGATGCGTCCCGAGGATAAACACTGCAGTTTTGGTTACTGAAGCCCCCCGATTCCCTCGTGAAGACTGAGGAGGAGAATAAATTCAATACCTTTGCCATATCCCCATCCTTTGTAACCAGATGTTCTTCCTCATTCTTTATAGTGCCAATATGGTCTGTCCTCTCTCACAATTTCTTGGGATTTTTGTTGCTCTCCTTCGCTATGTATATTTCGTGTTCTGTCTTAGCCACCCTAATTGCACCCTTACATTTCTTGTTGCATTCTTTATAAAGTCTGAAAGCTAATGATGACCCCACAACCTTTTTTGAAGGCATTTTCTCTTTTGCTTTTATATGCATTTTTACATTGGAGTTAAGCCATCCAGGACTTTTGTTCGCTCTTTTAAATTTTTTTACCCAATGGGATGCACTGGCCAATGCCCTTATTTAATATGCTCTTAAAGCAAACCCATCTCTCCTCCGTGTTCTTTGTTCCTAAGATTTTATCCCAATTTATGCCTTCTAGCAAGGTTTGTAGTTTAGGGAAGTTGGCTCTTTTGATATTCAGTGTCTTTGTATTTTCCTTATGTTTCCTATTTGTGTGATTTATACTGAAGCCTATTGATACCTGTGTTAAAATGTAAAAAATCTAATTTACACTATCCATTAACAATCAACATTGACTTAAAGTCTTAAGTAAACGATCACCTTGTAAAACAACCCATAAAAAGAATTATGAATAAACTATTTCCCTTTTTTTAAGTGATCACATTTCTCTCTGTTCTCAGCTGCATACGAGCTGGTGGAGGAGAAGCAGCAGCACACTGAGTTCCCAGCATAGCTAGAGAACTGACCACGCTGTGCTGTCCTGCTTAGTGTGGTCAGTTTTTAATAGGAAAGCAGAGGGACTGGCAGGAACATCAGAGATTTCACATAAAGGAAGCAATACAAAGAGAACAGGATACTTTCTCATACAAGTACATGGTATAGCAGGCTCATAGCCGGACTATAAAGTGTTGGGGGTAACAAAAATGTTTTAACAATAGAAATGAGGAATAATAACAAATTACAGAATAAAAGCTTTAACATACTGAAGGATACCCTTAGGACAGGTCAATAGTCTTCAAAGGAATGTACCATACTGTATGTCAGTCAAGGGCAAAATGTAATTTGCTGTTAACATTCCATTTTAGAATGAATAGACATTCCCAAACTAAAATCAAGTACACTGTTAGAAACCTGTTTCAATTTCCACCCTGCTTTTTTCTTAGTACTGAAGTTGAAAACGAACATTGATTTGACCCCACTAACGATTAGAAGATTAAACAAACATTCTTAAAATAAAAATTTTTGAATGATATTCTACTGTTGTATGGCCAGCTTCCGTTCACATCTAGGCGTTGATATTTCTACAGGTTTTTGTGCAGGCATTTTGAGTTGACAAGTGACCAATGAAAAACAGTAAAACTGTAATCTGCCAAAAAAGAAGCTCATGTACTTTTTGAGCAACTGGCCCTTTGCTTAAGGTGACAGCACGCTCAGCTGTGAACAGGGGCCTTTGAAATTAATGGGATTTGTCTTGTTGGGCATTTTTAGAGCTGAGGCTTGGAGCAGAAAATCATCCAAAAACACTTAGATGTGAACGGAGCCTTAGTATACTGTAGGTTACATTTGTTCCAAACCTCATCTTTCTACTTTATTAGGAAAATGTTTGGAAACTTGCATACTGTAAAACACAGGAGGTGAATTACGTTTCCCTTTGCTGGTTTATAAAACATTGGGGTGAAGTTAAAAGCCATTGAGACATTACAATGATACCAGTGCAATGCAACCTTATAAAATCTATTACATTTTGCTTGCAAAATAAAGTTATTCTATGTTCAATACTAATACATGGCTTGGCAGAGCCCTAGACACTTCTTGGATGTTGTATGCTCTATTTTAGGTGTGTCCACAATTCAGCTGGCACTCATAACTACTGAAAACGGAATCCAATATAAAGAACATACAGTATGTGTGTAAGAGAGATACCTTACACAAGCTAGTGAGAGTTTAATGCAGGAACAGCTAGTCATGTTTGCAATTTGACAGTGCACTAACCAGATGTCTCTGCATTTGGAAAGGGATATTTGGTCTCAGAGGCTAAAATACTTCCTTCAGTCTCATTGTTCTATAAAATGGAGTACCTAACTGACAAATATACAGCACACAAGAAAATGCTTTTGTTTTTATGTACCCAGGTTCTTAATGAGTGCAAGTGTGACCTGGACTATAGCTGATAACTGCTGTGGAACTTACTCCTTTGTTTCTGCTGTATTATCCTTCTGCAATGTGGACAGGGTTAAACTGAATACTCATTGATGGAGAAGTGTAGCTGCCATCTTAAAGGAGACCACATTGCAATGCTCATCTGTGGAGTGTCTCCAGTGCAGGGGGGGGGGGGGGACAACAATATTGGCTGGGTCTGGAGATTGGTGATTGGGTGATGCAACCGAGCAAGGATAAATGTAGTGTGGAGGCTGCAGAGAAAGTGAGAGAGAGCAGAGCACCTAAAAGTTACAGTGGTGTGTGGCCAGAGTTTACTGAAGCAATCTGATGCTGTTCTGCCCAGTAGAAGAATGCAGCTACCATTATACTCTGTATCCCTTTCATCCACCCCTAACGCTCCTTCAGGTTTTCTTCTAGGTGTGGTTACCAAAAAAATATATATATATATATATATCCCTGCAGGCTTGTCAGTTAATGGCGGATTGATCAGGAGCATTCCTGGGACCAAAACTCCACTTTTGATACAGCAGCTTCTACCCTTCTGGTGAAGACCGACATCGAATCTGCCTTTCACTTCCTTCCTGTGCACTGCAATTGTTCGATCCCACCAACATGGAAGGTCCCGCACATCTTCTGTCCTTTTGGGCATTGAGATTGAGAGTAAGGTCTGCCGACTTCCTGGGGTTAAATAGCTTCTTTCCTTGGTTAAATTCCCTAGGGACTCTAGGAAGCTATAGCTGAAGCAGCGTCAACCTTTCTGGGTCATTTGTTTTCACATTCCACGTACTTCTGATGGGCAGTGCCTTCTGAAATGTATATCAGTTACACGTCATTACGTACAAATGATCAGCTCCTATGCGTGATGACTTGGAAGCGTGGTTGTCCTTCTTGCACTCCTTTAATGGTCATTCTTTGATGAATGGAGGAATTGTCGAACACACAGCTGGAGTTTTTACAGGGCTACATCCAGCTCCTGTAGATTTGGCATTTTATTCCAGGATGACTGGTCTGCTGAACCTTGGCCCAACTCTATTTGTTGTGTGACATGATGCTGTTAGAGCCCTTTCCTAATATAGTCAAGTGGTTAACTGCCTCTCTGCACGCTCTCCACCTTTGTTCTCCCTGTTGTGTTTTTCTGGTGCTTGGATATCTTCAGTTGACTGTTTGGTTTCAGATGTAGCTAATTGCTGTGGGTCTTCCTTGTCCTTCCTTTTTTTTTGTGTAGTCTCGTTTCTGACTCCTGTTGCCCCTCCCAGAACTCTCAGGTAACCTGTCGGCAAATTTGGGACGAATAGATGCCTCCACCTGTCAATGATTTCTCCCTTTACCCCTGTGGGACAGGCATCTGGTTCCCATATCCTACCTCCTCTACCTGCAGTATGTAGTTGTGGCTGGTTTGACAGTGGGTACCGCTCCCTCTGCTGTATTGTTTGGTTCAGACTATTCAGCTGGGAGGACATCTCCAAAGTTTTCTTATTCAGAGGAGTTTTAAGGAAAATGGTTGGAAACACCTGACTTGCTTCCCTGATTCTTGGTACCGGTTTTCTGTGCACAACTTAACCAACCTCCTCTCCCTTTTGCCCTTTATCTGTTTTTGCATTTAGGATTCTCTTTTTGTCAAGTTTCCTTTTCTTGGGCATGCTTTGGCATCTTTAGGGTTAGTGAACTTGCTGCCGAGGACAAACGCCCAGTTTATGGTAACTCAGAGGATGTGCTGATCACAGAATTCTTTTGTTTTTATCTCCCGTTTATTCTTCCAACCTCAACAAATTAGAATTTTTGTTGGGGTTATGCCTCTTAAAGAATTTTCCCTGGGGTTTTGCCTAGTAATACATTTTCCCACGTACTCTTTTCCGATAGCACAGCCATAGCTGCCCATGGGAATGTTTTTTTCAGATGACAGAATTGGCTTTTAGGTAAATGGGAATCATTAAAATTTTTGCTATATGCTCGTCCTCACCTTTTGTTCTGATTTCATGTGTCTCCCCAGAATTACTTTGGATCATTGTGGATTCCTTTGTTTATTGGGCCTCTTGCCATGATGAATTTTGACACTGTGGGGAGAATTTTCCTTTGCAGTTGGCAGAATTTGTTGTTGCAGTTTTCATGGCCTACGCTGGCTGCTGGTATTACCTGAGATAATTTGTTTTAGGCCCCCTTCATTTTTATCATTCCTGTATGGGGTAACAACGTAGGGCATTACCAGCCTGTAGATTCAATCTCCTCTATTAAGCATGGTATTGCTCCGCGTTGTGCCAGTTTTACCAATATATTGTTTGGTCCAACATTGTTCCCGTTTTCTGGTTTTGGCCCGTCACATACTTTGTTCTTGTTTGGAGCGGTTTCCCTTGCAAGGTGAATGCCTAGGTTTTCAAATTTGTCCACAGGGTTGGTGGCATTGTTGTCTGCCACTGGGGTCTTGAGGGAGATAACAGTATTTATTAAGACCTGATGGGGTTCATTTAAATGATTGGCCTTCATATGTTAATCTCGGCCTACAATCTGGTGTCGAGCAGGTGCTGGCTGAGGTGGGGTGCTCGTCAGTGTACCACTGACTTGCGTGTGGTGGTTTTGACCTTGCCAGCAATTGATGTTGCTTTATGGGCTATGCCCTCAAATTAAATTCTGGGGTCAGTCTAATGCCTGTCTGGCACTGATGGTAAGGACAGGCCTCTTAGACTATGTGAGTTTATGTTTTATGGGTGCTCATGGTATACTGTGACTGGCATTGGTTGGCACATTTTGAAAGTTAAATAAAGCTGTGGCCTTGCCCTATTTCCAACGTAATCATCTTCCATGTCTTTTTGGGGGGGGCAAGGTATTGGTTTATTAGTTGGTCATAAATGAGCCTATGCTGCTGCTATTATACTCTATACAATGCTACATGCGAAGGGACATGGATTCTGAGAGCCCGCACCGGGGATTAGTGTTTCACTTGGACAGCGCAAGTAACTGACCAATAGACTCCAGACCATCAGGAGAGGACCACTGGCGACTACTACTGGGTGCTAGCTTGCAAGGTAGGACCCTTTTAACAAACCTGTGGAAATGCCTGGAGTTAGGCAAGTGCCTACTGCGGTGGGAGGCCTCTTAGCCACGGACTTTTCTTGGTTCCGTGAAATAGTTATGCCTCATTGAGGTTGCCTTATCTTCCTTTTTATTTAGGGAAACAATCCAGTGCCCCTTTAAATTATAAAGACTGAACTAGAGAGCACTTCCACCAATTGTAAGGTAGGAAGAGAGGGAATGTCTCAGCAGGGTTGAAAGCAATCACAGTAATTTATATCCCGGTCTGACCTGAACTTAACATTTACTAAATCAGAGCCCATGCCTGGAGAGGGAGCTAGTTAATCTATTGTCGGCTGGGAACTATTAGACTCTCTTTAAAGGCCCCAACTTTGCCAGCCAATATATTTTTTTTCATCAATCAATGACTAGTGTGACAAAAAACTGAGACTCCTATAGCAAGTTAGTAGTCTTTACACACTGTTGCAGGTAAGTGCACTTCAGTTGTGTTATTAGTATTCGGAATACTGCAGATATATCTCAGAGTAACATTATTGTCCTTTTGATTGTTTGTGCAAGTACACTTGTTAATATACTCTTCTTTTAGGCTAACTTGGCCTAATAAATTCTTTAAAATATCACAAGGTGTATCAGTAAGTGCTGTGTAAGCAAGGTGTGTCATCTTCAGGTGTGCAAAGAAATCACAAAATGGAAAATGGAAAATTGTACACACACCGTTCCGTCATTTTCCTTTCCTGGTGCATCTTCATGGCAAGATACAATGGGTTGTGGCTGTGCCCCCACAACCTGATAAGACTGGTTAACTATAAATCAAAAGACAGAGACTCGGCTCATGGCATTCTCTGTAACTCTCACCATTTGGGTGGTAATCTGTATGCTGCCACGAAGATGCACCAAGAAAGGAAAATTACAGAAAGGTGAGTATACAATTTTCCGTTTTCCTGGTGCATCATGGCAGCATACAATGGGAACTAACTCGCCATATGGGAGGGTGCAAAATATTTTTTGTAAAGTTCTGTAGTGCAAGTATGCACAATTAATTTTCCAAATTTTACTTTTGTGAGCCAGGTTCATCTAATAAAGTGTAATGAAGGTGGGTGAACCATATTGCTGACTTGTAAATAACCTCAGGAGACACTCAGCACTGCCCTAGTTAGTTAAATGTTCTCTTAAGTCCTCCGGAACAGGAAGGTCTTCTGAAGAGTAGGCCCTTTTAATTGTCTTAATCTAGGTGACTACATGTTGAAGCTGACTGACCCTGTCTTAAGCCATGCTGGGAACCAAGCACAGATTTCAGCTTTCCTGAATGAAAAAGGTAGCTGCCAAGCAGGTCATCAGAGTTAGTTCAACTTCCAGGGGATGTGGTTACCTCACTCAAAAGAAAGACAGTAAATTGACTGCCTGGTTAAAGCAGAAGGATAGACACCCCGTGAATAAAAGCAGTCTAGTCCTAAAACCCCATTCTGTCCAGGTAGAACGTTAGGTGAGGTTCCTCGAGTTCAAAGCCGGCAGCTCTGACACCCTTTCCACAGAGGTTGTAGCAACCAGACATATGGACTTCAGGGTTAGACTGCAGTGCAGCCAATTCTATAGGATAGAAACAAGGCTTTGATAGCGAACAATGGTTTCCTGGTGGGTCTAGAACTTCATGCAAGCCTTTTAAGAATTGCATCACTAAAGGGTTAAGGACTCCTTAAACCCCTGTAGGCGCAGACAACGCTGGATTATGTTATAAAGGGACTCCAAGCTTTTGCTGCGTGAGATGTGCATAATTTACACATATTCTCTGGTAAGTCTTATTCATGAAGACCTCTCTGGCTTGACACAAGTTAGCCACTACCTGCACTGAGTGCCCTTGACTTGGTAGCCCTCGCCTCTCAACTTCCATGCCATCAAAAGTAGTCTCTTGGAGCTGGATGGTAAAACTGGCCATGAGAGAGCAGATCCATCATCACTGATCGAGGCAGTGGTGACCTAATGCTCAACTGTAGGAGAGACAGACACTAGAGCCTCCCAAGACAAAAATGGTATAATTGCAATTATTGATACAGCAAGTTCTACCTGACAGCCTAAGAATTGTACACTTCCACTGCTGTCTAGGCACAGTAAAACAATTGCTCCTCCTGTAAAAGGAGTGAATGACAGAAGGGCTTTGAACGCAACGCTCAGTTCGAGAGCATTCAATACTATGCCTCGTAAGCTGAACATCCCATAACCTTGAGCAGCCTGCTCTTTGAAATGAATCCCCCAGCCTTTCTGGCTGGGGTCTGATGTGATAATGTTCCATTTGAAAACAATTGGTCAGTTATAAAGAACCAAGAATATTCAGGCACTGTTCTGCTGAAAGAGACTTTGCTCCCAAAGTACCTTTGACTTCATCAGGACGGACATATTTTCTTCTACTGAATTTTTACCATCACTATTGCAATTTTTTGATCACTTTTATTGCTGTCACAAGGAATGTAAACATCCCTTGTGACAGTAATAGGTGGTGACAGGTACTCTTTATGGAGGGATCTCAAAAGACCCCAAATCCCTCATTTGCTCTTCAAAATATTCAGAGCACCGAAAGCGGCAATTCTGAATACTGTATATTTTTTTAAAAACCGGCGCCATTGGCAGCCGAGTAAACCAGAAGTAACGTTACTTCCGTGTTTACGAAGAGAAGACTGGAACAAAGCCGTTTCCAGCTTCGTGCCAGTCTGTCTCTAGCTGCCGGATCGGGAGGCCTGGTAAGAGCCGCATTGGTTGTTATCCCTGGAAAGCCGACCGCCCGCTCCAAAAATAAAACAAACAAACAAACCGGGATGATGCCTGCAGCTGCAGGCATCATCCTGGTAAAACCCCCTAAAGCAGAGGCCGCATATATGCGTACGCTCGGTGGGAAGGCGATCTAGATGTATAGAGATACACATATACACACACACACACACACCTTTTTTGCAGTCACCACATTTAAAGGGGACCCTAGTCCTTCCGCAGCACAGATTACAGGGCTTTAGTTTACTTTTTTTATTGCTAAAAGTTTTGGCCCGCCCAGCCCACCCTGGGGAGCTGGCAGGAGGAAACATGGCAGCACCAGACACATGCAGTGGCTTCAGAGAAGAGATCCCAGCACCTCAATGCTGGAGCCACTGGCTACCATAGTATCCTTGCCATGCAGAACACCGTATAGGACAAGCAGGGGGAAACAAATATTAAGGGGGGGGGGCTGAAGTTCCTCTTTATGGATCGATAAGCTGCGATTTATTGCATTCTTGTTTTGGGGGTTTAATACCACTTTAAGATAAAGATGATCATATAAAAACTTCTAGAAAAAAAGTTATTCTTAAACAGTCAAGATGTTTTCTCAAGTTCTCTTCATAAAGTGACTGGAAGATGAATGCCCAAATGTGTAAATACAAGCATACATAAATAAATGAATAACCACACAATTACAAAAAAGAAATAAAAAAAAGAAGTGTTTATTTAGACCTTTTGGCATAATTCAACAAAAATATACGGTTAGCATTAGGTGCACTGCATACATTCGTTTAACTTGCAAGTGCAAACAGCAGAAGGCAGTAGAGAACACTTTGCTCATCTTTGGCAGCCAACCAAAATAAGCCCCTTAAAGATTTTCATGAGGGCTCACATGTAGAATATTGCAATACAATCTAACCCCACAAACTCTTCATTAAAAACCGTGTACATGAAAAAACATGAAGACTGGAGAAATTAAAATAAAACCTAAAGTCAAAACTAAAGAAGCGAGTGAGTAAATCTGTACTTTGTGACAACAGTCAAAAAAAATAAAAAAAAGTTAGGGGAAAAACTCATTTAAGTCACCTCTTGCCTACAACAGCACCACTGAATGGATCCCAGTCCCAGTGCACATTTTGCAGCACACCTAGTTCATCATACAAAGATAAAACAAAGACATTCTAAAACAAGCCATAAAAAAAAAAAAAAAAAAAAAAAAAAAAAAAGTTCTAAATATTTACGCAACAGAAATGCACATATAGCAGCTTACACATGTATTTACAGTTTCACAGTTGTACAGATTGGGAGTCCACATTCCAATTTTACCTTGGAGGGATGTAAAACACCCCTAAATCACATTTAAAGCTCAGCGTGATCAGAAATGCATCAATGTTTAAATACTGTACTTTAAATATTCAAAATAAGTTGTAACATTTAAAGCATAAATGGTGTAATGCATTTGAGTGTGTCACCGGTTTCAACAAATGGAACCGGTTGATGGAATAAAAGTTCCTTATACTGTTCGGTACGTAAGAAACTCCATGATTTTTGGAGGCACCGGCAGATTCTGGACTTCACTTGTAGTCATCACTCTCCTTATTGCCATACGACATAAGTGCTGAAGGCTGGAAACATAAGTGGGAGTCGCCAAGAAATATGCATTTCCATCCTGAGTTCTGTAATTTGAAAAAAAAAATAAAATAATAATTTAACACCTGGAGGTCACTGGCACCCATTTCTTTTTACAGCCATGTGCTCACTAAAGCAAAAACCTTGAATATCTTTACCTGTATTTTACCAGAAGGGGGAAGGAGACAGAGAAAGACAGAATCTGCATGTTAAAGTGGTTATAAAGCCTAAAATATTATCTTAATGCTTTCCTTGCATAACGGAAATATTTTAGGTAGGTGTATCCTCCTCATGACCCCTTACACATAACTGAGCCCTCATTCGGTCCAGTGATGTGCCTGTCTGCAGCAGCTCTGTCTTATCACGTCCTTGACTCGCAGGCTTTGCTGAGGCAGTGGAAGCCATTGGCTCCCGCTGCAGTCAATCAAAGCCAGTGACAAGGGTGCAGGGGCGAGCCCCCACTGTCTATCTATAGATGCAGAGGGTGAGTCTTGGCATGAGCCCCCATAGGAAGAAGCTAATTTGAAAGAGGTGTGGGCCTCAAAATATTTTACCATGCTCCAGGACATCACTTCCTGTCCTCACCTGTGTTGCATTGATCACAAATACTGCTTCCTGTTCTGAGGCTGCCTGATGACCCTAGCTACCACTCTACCCCCTTGCAGCAGCGCCATCTTTCCAGCTGCAGATGCACTATTAACTAGTGCATGAGATCATCCATACACTCATACAATTTGTGTGCTGTCGCTACCTTGCTGCACTTAGATTGGTGTCCCCCTTGGTGTCTCTTAGCTAATGCAGGTGCCATCCATACCATATCTGTGACAGTTTTTTGGTGTCCTCCCCAGCTGGAAATCTGAGAACCATGAGCATAAATTTGCTTTATTTCACACGAGTTGCCAATTGACTTTATTAAAGGTTTATACGCTCACAACACTAAAGTCTACATACTTTGCTCTTTTTGTGAGGGAAAAGCATACACCCACATAAGTGACACCAAAGCATGCACGCCAATTTAACTAGCAGGCTTGATGCAACAGGGGGATCCTGGAAGATTTCAGAGCTGACTGGAAACATACACTCCAAGATTATACAGGTAAAGGTGTTGCGGCAGTAAAAAAGGTAGGCGATAGACATTGTAATAGTGAAATTGTTAAGGCAAAGCCAGCAATGACTGACCAAAGATAGGAAATAGAGTTACAGCAATCTTACCCAGCAGCTAGAACACTGCCATCAGTAGAAAAGGCACAGCAAAGACCTTTATTTATTGGTGCAACTTCAATGGGGTATGTACGATCAATGCGCCAAAATCTCACCAACCTAGAACAGCAGACAAGAATTTTACTTAATAAGCTGCACAAATATGTAAATATCAAAGATATATTATTTTTTTTTCAAATGATTGTATTAATGCTGCACATCAACTCACCACCAGCTTACATAAAGGTTGCTTACAACTGCCCAGTTTAAAAGGAAGCATTTGGGATACAAATATCCCAAATATGGTGGACTTGTTTTGTAAAAGTGTACTCTCAACAACACGCCTGCCACCCTTAAATCACTGATGTGGAACAGGCATGTAGGCAGTGGAGTGTCATGGCACATGATATGAACAGACATGTGATGATACTCTTCTTACTTACATTGCCAGAAATCCCAGAACAGTATAATTGGGCTTATCAAGTTCATGCCATTATTACAAACGCGCATCCATAGAGTATGTTATATATGATCTGAAGAATATTAGACACATACCGGTCGTCAGCAAGGCTTGCAATGTGTACTCCGTCATGACTAAATGAGACAGATCTCACCCATCGACCATTATCTCCTCCTGCAAATATAGGTGTGGGTGGAGGAAATAAGTGCCTGTAAAAATAAATAAAACCGTTTAATTGGCTTCATGGGCATGTTGCAGGCTATAAAAACGCATTTTACATTTGCTCTAAAAAAATAAAAAAAAAAAAGAAGGATAGAACCCAATGCACACATATTCAAACAAACAAACCACAACACAGCGATCGTAAATATGCACTTTTAATTTTAGGACTTCTAACTAATAACTACATGCCTGCTCCAAGTCAGTAACTCATTAAGAAATGAAGACATGAACTGATAATAGCCAGAAGTAACTTCTAAAAAGAAATCTGAAACCACAGGACTATAGACACACACACACACACACACACACACACACACACACACACACACACAGTTACCCCAATTTATTTTTCGAGCACTTGGCTCAGTGTCCTCCATAACAAAAATGAGTCAGAAGGGAAACTTGCCCAATAGATCATGTAATAGTCAGTGACAAAAGGAATAGGATTTTTGTACTCACCGTAAAAACCTTCTCTGAAGTTAGACTCCTTTCACACCGATCCGCTTATAGCGTCGGCGGTAAAACGCCGCTATTTTTTAGCTGCGTTTTACCGTCGGATTTGCGGTGCATTTCGGCCGCTAGCGGGGCGCTTTTACCACCCGCTGGTGGCCAAGAAAGGGTTAAAACCACCGGCAAAACACCGCAATAGCGGCGTTTTGCCGGCGGTATTACAGCGCTGCCCCATTGATTTCAATGGGAAGGAGCGCTGCTCCAAAGAAGCTGCTGGCAGGACTTTTTGTGACGCCCTGCCAGCGCACCGCTGCAGTGTGAAAGCCCTCAGGCTTTCACACTGCAGACAATGGTGCAGCTGTTTGAGGGCGGATTGCAGGCGCTATTTCTAACGCTATAGCTCCTGCAATACACCCTCGGTGTGAAAGGGGTCTTAATTGACACACAGCTCCTTTAAATCTTGACATGGGATTATATCGCCACCTTCAGGAGAGGACTAGGCAGAACATGTAAACACAGCAAAACTGCACAGTACCACCCAGGGGGCGGTCCCACTGGCTGTAACCCCTCACTCTGCTTCCTGCAGCTCAGTTCGTCAAAAAGCAGTACAAATAGGAGGAGGGGTGGGTGCTGTGTCCGTCAATGAACTTCAGAGAAAAGGATTTTACGGTGAGTACAAAAATCCTAATTTTCTCTTTCGTTCATTGACAGACACAGCTCCTTTAAAACTTGACCTTGGGGACGTCCCCAAGCAGTGTCAAAAAACAAGGGGGTGGAAACAGCAAGAAATAACTTCACGCACAAAAAGAGGAACTCAACGGCAGTCGCCAACTTAAACGGCCGCCAGCAAACACCTGCGGCCAAGTATGCATCCAAAGATGCGCTCACAACCCATGTAACTTAAATGAAAAAGTGTGAATTGCAATCTTACACAGCCGTCTGCAAAACCTTGCGGCCAAAGCAAGCATCCGAAGATGCGCCCACGCCAACCTTGTAAAAAACTTTGTGAAAGTGAACGGACGACCAAGACGCTGCCTTGCACACCTGGGGAGACAGGTGCTTGAGGTCGGAAAGCCCAGGAGTTTCCAATTGCCCTGGTGGAATGTGCCGTGACAGGAAAGGGGGGCACCCACCCCTTTAAGGCATAAGCCTGAACCACGATCTGTCTGATCCACCAAGAGATGGTGGTCGAAGAGACCGCCAGACCTTTTTTTCGGACCAGCCACCGACACAAACCAACAGAGTCTGACCTCCGGAAAGGAGCCGTAGAAGACAGATACACCAGTAGAGCCCAGACTATGTCCAGGCAATGTAAAGCAACTTCTTTTGGATGCGTCGGCTTAAGACATAAGGATGGCAGCACAATGTCTTCATTTGGATGAAAGGCCGAAACCACCTTTAGGAGGGCTGCGGACGTAGCAGCGCCTTATCCTTATGGAGAACCAGGTAGGGAGACTTGCATGACAAGGCCGCCAATTTAGAAACTCTCCTGGCAGATGTAATTGCCACTAGAAAGACTACTTTCTGAGAAAGAGTCAACAAGGGAATCTCCCCAACATTTTCAAACGGCGGTTTCTGAAGAACCGATGGCAGCAGATTCAGATCTCACTGAGGCAACGGTGGTTGAAACGGAGGAGCTACGTGTCGAACCCCTTCCACAAATATACCCACTAATGAGTGAGTCGCCAAGGGGATGTTGAAAGAAGACCCCTTGATGGTGCTTAAAAGCAAGTTTCTGATCCACTCCTCGCTGCAAAAACAGCAGGATCCTGGAAACTGAGTATGTGAGCGGATGCCACCCCATCTACCTCACACATGTAGATGAAGGCCTTCCACGTACGATGATAAATATTCTGAGAAGAGGACTTCCGTGCCCTCAGCATAGTGGAAATTACAGAGTCTGACAGACCTCCGTCCCTTAGCACCTGGCTTTCAACAGTGATGCCGTTAAAACCAGCGACAGTAAAGCAGGATGAAGTATCGGACCTTGCGATGGAAGGTCCTCTCGCATCGGCAGCCACCAAGGAACACCCGCCACCATTCGTACTGAGTCGGTGTACCAAGGGACACCAAAGCCAATCAGAATTATCGGAATCCCCTCGGCCTCCGCTCTGCCTAGTAGAAGTTTTAGCAGGGGCATGGAGCCACCAACGCGTCTGACGCATCCACCCAGGGGTCTCTTGTCCTGGACACAAAACTTCTGTACCTTGCGATTGAGCCGAGAGGCCAAGAGATCCATATCTGGTGTGGCCCACCTTAGGCAAATGAGCCGGAAAACATCCGGATGCAATGACTATTCCCCCTGGTCTAGCAGCTGACGACTTAGGTAGTCTGCCTGCCAGTTTTCTACGCCCGGAATGTATACGGCCGGCATGTGCCGCTCTGCCCATTGAAGGATGTGAGCGACCTCCCGTGCTGCAGCCAAGCTCCTTGTTCCTCCTTGATGGTTGACATACACCACCGCCGTGGCCTTGTCCAACTGAATCCTGACTGGATGCCCCTGCCTCTTTGACTATGTGTAGAGACACTGCCTGATCGCCCGAAGCTCGAGCACATTGATCGGCAGGTGGGATTCTTCCAGCGACCCTGGGCCGACTGTACGCCAAAAGAAGTCAGACAGTCCCTTCCTCTTCATTGAACGATTTCCCGGACCGAAGCTCCGGAGACCTCAGCCACCAGAGAAGGGATTCCCCGACCAGCTGGCTCACCCAAAATTGACAATCCAGGGGCTAGTGGAGATTTGTCCTATTGACAAGATCTTTTTGCAAGACTAGTGTGAAATTGAGCATACGGTACCGCCTCGAAAGTGGCTACCATGCGACCCAGGACTTGCATGCAGAAATGCAGCGACGACCACCTGTGGGTCACCAACTTTCGTCCAGGAGTAAGCTGTACTCCAGGCGTTGAGTCTGCACCAACACTGACTTCTGGAGGTTCGGTACCCAACCAAACTCCCGAAGAGTCTGTATGGTGATCGCCACATCCTCCTTTAATTCTGAGGTGGAAGCTGCTCTCAGGGAGGTGTCCCAGGTAACCCACGATTGCGATCCCACGTTGCCTTAACAAGGCTAGAATTGGGGCCAACACCTTGGTGAAGACCCGGGGTGCTGACGCCAGGCCAAAAAGGGAGAGCCACAAATTGGTAGTGCTCTTCTGACTGCAAAAACGCAGAAACCTCTGATGCATATGGGTACATGCAAGTATGAGTCCTTGATGTCCACGGACGCCAGGAAACCCCCCTGATGGAGTGCAGTGACCACGGGGTGAACTGATTCCACCCTGAACCTTTGCATTTTCACAAAGCTGTTGAGGACCTTGAGGTCCAGGATTGGACGGACTCCTTCCTTTTGGGACTACAAACTGAAACCTTTCCAGCGTTGGTACTGGTACCATCACCCCGCGCAGTAGTAGGTCCTATGCTGCCCCAAACAAGGCAGATGAAGGTTGGAGGGAAAGAATCTGTTTGGCGGACAAAGAAACTATCTTGTTTCCCGATGAAACCAGTTTGCATACCTATTGGTCGGACAGTAGGGAGGTCCACCGAGCTGCAAACTCACGAAAGGCGACCCCCCCACCCGAGAGTCGGGCAGGGGCAAACCTTGCGGTAACATTTTTGCTTGCGAAATCAGGGACGCTTTTGTCCTTCAGCAGGCGCCTTGTCGGACTGGGAACGCTGCCGACCCGGGCGGGCGAAAAAGTAGTTTGAGTGGAAAGAGGGCCCTTGCCTATGGTGTGGCTCCTTACCCTTCCTGGACTGTGGGAGGAACGTGCTCTTCCTACCGGTAACATTTTTTAATGTCATCCAGCGAGGCCTCTCACCTTGGATTGGGGAAATCCGCCAGTGCTTTTTTAGATGCCTGGTCTGCAGACCAGCATTTCAGCCAAATCAGGCGCCATCGCACCACTGCTGATACTGATGCTCTAGAGTGCAGGGGAACCGTATCCAGGGCCGCATCAGACATACTTAAAGCCATGCCCCAACTGATCTGTTAATTCTATGCAGACCATGGAAGTCTGTCGCTTCTCCAATTCACGGTGCAACAATTTTGCCCATTCTGTAAGTGTCTGTGACACCAAGGCCATAACGCTGACCCCACAACCGTAAACATGGACCGGGCCACTGCCTCAGCCCTCCTGTCAGTAGGGTCCTTGAAGGCAGGAGTCCCTTCTACCAGAATAGTGGTTACTATTCAACCTGGATACCGGGGGGGGGGGGGGTGTCAACGACCAGAGGAGGCTTTTTTAGGCTGTTTTAGGAGGCTCTCCTCAAAAGGTCAATGCACCACCTCAGGCATGCGGGCGAGTTTGCAGGACCGCCACCTCTGCAGATGCCCCTGTGGTATCCTGGGGGTACAGCCTGGTACATGCACCGCACCTCATGCCCAGTCACACAGCGGCCCCAGCATGGGGAGGAGGGAATGAGGGCCAGGGAGAGAAGGGAGAGTGAGACCCCCTAATCGACCTCCCAGGGAATGCCCAGCTGCTCCATCCTATCGCCCCCTCCTGGACGTATGCCACCACAGACCCATCACCCGAGCAGTGATCACCCATCAACCGAGCAGGGTGGCTGTCGGCCACGGCACACTAACACGGACAGCAGTAGCCCGGTCATGTGTGCCCTAGAGCATATAGCTCACCGGCCGCCCCTGGACCAGAAAGGGGCATGTGGCCGACCCAGCGCGTAGCTAGGGTCTGCTCACGCTCGATGGCCAGGCTGGGGAAGACTACCAGGATCTATATTATCCAGCCTGTCACCCAGCCCAGCTGTTGATTGTAGATTACAGGATCAAAAAATTGCAGCGAAATAAAAATAAAAAAAAATTCCCAGGACCAAATGGTCCCATCAGGGAGCCAGGTCCTTCTACACTAGGCAGAAAAAAAAATCTAAAAAAAATAAAAAACCTAGCTGCACAAAGCAGTGAGGGGTTATAGCCAGTGGGACCGCCCCCTGGGCGGTACTGTGCAGTTTTGCTGTTTTTACATGTTCTGCCTAGTCCTCTCCTGAAGGTGGCGATATAACCCTAAGGTCAAGACTTAAAGCGGTAGTAAACCCGCTGACTTTTTTTATACACCTGTAAGGGAAAAGGCATAATGAGCTAGTATGCACCAAAATACTTACCTTAGAACGAGGCGTCGGTAACTCACCTGGTCCACGCCGAGGTCGCTGACATGTTGCCTCGGCGTGTCTTCCGGGTATCGCGACTCCAGCGCTGTGAGTGGCTGGAGCCGCGATGTCGTCACTCCCGCGCACGGGAGACTTCTTCCCGGCAGGCTTCGGATTCTGCCGGCCCTTCAGCCGAGAATCCCCCATGCACATGCACCGCTGCAGTCAGCGGCGCATTGCACGGGGGAATATCTCCTAAACCATACAGGTTTAGGAGATATTTTTTTTACCTACAGGTAATCCTCATTATAGGCTTACCTGTAGGTGAAAGTCAAAATTTTGACTTTACTTCCACTTTAAAAAGGAGCTGTGTCAGTCAATGAACAAAAGAGAAAAAAAAGTGTTTAAAATAAAAAGGCCACAATAAGTGGAGAACAACCTATCAAAAATTGCATTAGGCACTGTATAGCAAAATAAAAAAAAATTAAACATTCATATATTTAGCATACAGACATATTAACATAGTATTTGTTAAATACATTTTTACTTTGATGTTATGATATTTATTGACCCAAACTACTAGTTTCGATCAGGAGCCGATCGTCAATACCTTTTTCAGTCATGACCCTTCAACAGAAGCCAGCTTCTGTCAGACCGGCTGCCTTACACATGGGCCAATGTCAGCCGGTTTCCATTGAACTGGCAGATGCTGCCTGACATTTGGCCCAATTGTAGTAGGCTTTAGACTAGGGGGAGGATAGCATTTTGAGCCAGTCAGAATCTACTGTACTGCACAGTTTAACCATGAGCGTTTCCTAAAGTGTAGTATAGCTGCAGAGAGATCTCAGGAACCTTCAGAAGACAAGATCGTTTCTATTTATGCACAACTAGGCAATTTGTCAGACTTGTCTAAAGCAAGCTAATAAGCAGTAACTCAATCTCTATAGAAGATTAAGAGGTAGTTGGGTGTAATCAGTTAAACCTGGTATAGGAATTTTCAGGAATCTCTAAGCAATGGATCTAAAGTATCCAGCAAATAATTCAATGGAATCTGTACATCAGAAGCACCACCTATTTGACCAATACGGAGCAAATACAATGTTTACAACAGCTTTTGGAAAAAGCAAGGCGGAACGTTGGGTACCTGTCAAAATAAAACTGCAGTGACCAATGGTGACCCTAACAAGCTTCTTCCCCTCATCTTTAACACTACATAAGTGACTGCCCTGGTACAAGCTGAGCAGCACAACATAATTCTGAATTGAAGTAGGTGGGCTACAGAGTTAACTGTAGGATTACATGGCTCCAATGCAGCCCAAACAGAATGCACTAAGTTAGCACTATTTCCATGATAAAAAAAAATAAACACTTACCCAAGTTCAAAGAGAATACACCCAATATGGGGATCCCAAACATAAACCCTGGTATCATAGGATGCAGTAGCCAGCAAAGCTCCATCAGGGGAGAACTCACATGCTACCACATCATTGTAGTGCCCTTCTAGCTTACGAATCATAGTGTATTTATCCATGTCCCACAGAAACACCTGAAAAGGAAAAAAAGTTGTTATAGACATGAAATGGGAAGCACACTAGCTGACAGATCTACGAAGCTAACACTATTTAATAATCAGAGTATTAATTAACCAAACAAAATACTGTAACTGCTCAGTGTCATACCCAATAGATTAATGGTATAACATTAAAAAGTTAAGCATGCAAGAACTAAAAAAATCAGCTCAAGTTAACAGGTTACTGCTAAAAGCAAGTTCTATTAAATGCACAATATAAGATATAAATACAGAATTTGGCTTTATGGCTAACATAGGAACAGATGGGTTCTTTACAACCCCTGTTTTCATTGTTTTACAATAATAAAGCTATTTGTACGAACATAGTATAAAAGTTATTATATGGTTACTCCAGTTGTACTCCCTTTGAGAGAATAAGTTCACTTGTTACAAAAGGCTTGCATCACCAACGTGAGCCCAGGAAGACAAACAGATACTGCAAGAAAAGAGAGAATTGACAGCCAAAAGAAAATCACTTTTGGCAAACAAGACAAGGACAATACAGACTAACGCCTTACTTTATTTAACAAACATTTTTATATATCAAAATGTATAGCCTCACAAGTCACAATAGAAATATATACAAAATGTGACTATCATGTGAGGCCTTCACAAGTCAGACTATTAGTAATACAGTAAAAGCAGACTATACATTTCATAAATGTAATATATAACTAGGAAAATTCTTACAACTATAAAACTTCCATTCAACTGCATTAGGCTCCATGCACACTGGATGTTAAAATAATGTTATAAAAAACACCAGTAGCTTTGTAGCGAGTCTTTCAACGTTTGACGTTTTTTTGCAATAGTGTTTATTAGCATTTTTCCATGTCAGCTTTTTTTTCCAATGGATCAAAAATGGTTAAACGCTGGTGAGCCACGTTTGTGGTCAGAAAATAAATAAAAAATAGAAAAAAAAAAAAAAACAAACACACGACTCCTGAACGCAATTTTATGGCGTTCAGAAAACAGCCCATAAACTCCACTGCTGATAAACGTCCAAAAACTTCCATGTACGCATGGTCACATAGGATAACAGAAGGTAGTTTATGGGCTGTTAAAAATAAATAAAAATGCCCAAACTCCAAAAAACAGCCGTTTATGAGCTTCAGTATGCATGGAGCCTTAGACAATGAAAGTAGATACAATCTAAAAAAATACAAACAATGAAAAGAAAAAGAAAAGCAGAAAGTGGACATCAACCAGCACCTGTGTACGTACAGTACACCTTGCAGTCGCAAGCAAGGTTACTTCGTCCTATGGCATTGGTCGTCCCCAGCCTGGTAGCCAGAGATGCCACTCTCTGCCCAGCTAACACCACTGTGCTCTCCTGTGTGTGGTGCCAACTTAACCTCAATCACACCCACATTGCTGCCACCACCTGTGACAGGGAAAGCAAGAAGCTTATGGAAAACACACAGCCTATAATGGCAAAAGGTTAACAAAAATATGCAGATCAATTATAAAATACATCATATAGCCTACAATTGTACTGCTCCTTTAAAGGGGGGGGGGGGGGGGGTTCACATTCATTAGTCTAACTATAATGCCATTATTTTTTCATAAATGCCTATATTACAGAACAAAATATACATTAACTAGCGTGCATCAGTTCAGCTGTGCCATATGGGCTAAAAAGGAGCAGTAGCCTACACTGTATTTAGATTTAGCAGTATATCATTTCTGGCAGATGCTATTAAAATGTAAATTACCAACAGGATTTGGAAGGAATGTGCATTTCCAGAACTATTTATTGGCTTCGATACACCTTAAAAGTAAATCTAAAGCCAATTTTTTTCTTTTAAATCATGGATAGAGTAGGAGATGGGCAACACCCTCACCCCCCCCCCCCCACCCATCTGTCTTTAACCAGGAAGATTTCCATTCACTTCCCATCCAGTAGACTCAACTGGAAGGAAGAGGAAATCTCTCCCAAAAAAGGAGGAAAATACCCTCAGTTGTCCCAGTACCAAGTACTTCACTGCTAGGTTTCCCCTCTGTTATGGTGACAACTCAAATTTGGGATATTCCCTTACAACGATCAGCAGGATAATTAGAGAAGGCAAATCTCCCCAGTGGGGACACAAACAGCAATACAAATCTGACATGTTCTACAACTTCTACACTACCCAAAACTAAAAATAAATAAAAAAAAAAGTTGGCTTTAGATATTCTTTAACCATATTAGCATGTGCAAAGCAAGGAATGAGTCTCATAACACAGGGAATGGATACTGCTAATTTCACTAAGATATTTGAAATGGATCAGCTTGCCAAAAGCAATGCAACTTATGGATTTATGCCATTTTTATATTTTCATATAAGTTTAATCATGCATTCAAATGCATCACATCAAAGTGCTAGATTACAAAAGGACACTGAGCAAAGACTTATGCTAGGATTGCAATTCTAATTTTAAATAATGCATAGCAAATACAAATTAAGGTACTTTGACACTTACTGCTTTACCAGCTCCGACAGAACATAAAATGGAGGAATCAGGGGAGAATGCACAGCAATATACCCAGTTTGGGTGTCCCCTTAACACTTTCATCATGTTTCCTGCAGAAAATATAAAGCAAAATACAATTTAATCTTCAATAAAGAAACATATGGCAAAAGACCAATTGATATTCCAGTTGTGGATGGGAGAATGGGAAGCAGTGAGCTTAGTCTCATGAGCTTTACCACATATTACAGAGAAAAAAAAAGGAAGGGGGTCCTATATTAAAATGTTTGGGAAAGCCACGACTCTAAAGTTTTGGATAGATTAGGGAAGGATTGGAAACCCTGCTGGATTTTTACTGTTATCCAGGGATCTCCTCACTTCCTGACTGGTAAAACATCAGGACAGAAAGCGAGGGGGAAAATCTCTTTAAAAAGAGCCCAGGAGACCAAATACCAGCCAGAGGTAATAAGAGATAGAGATTAGACACACACACTTTAATTGATCTCACTGTCCCTCCCTTACTAACAGCAGGGGAACAATGGTAGCCTGGGGGGGGCAGATATTTAAGGGACCACCAATAGTCGAGAGACTAAAAATAAACCGAGGACATTGTTAATCTTTCCTTCATGCCCCCACTATTTCTGTAGGCACCAGTAGCCAAGGGTATGCCGGGTATGAAGAGTCAGGTGACAGAAGCTTTAAAACTAAAAAAAAAAAAAAAAAAGTAATCAGCACAATGGAAACATCCTACCGACCAAGTTGTGTTCCTTGTGCCGAGATCTGTTTTTATTTAAAGTGGATGTAAACCCCATTTATGAGATCTGACCTAGGCACATATCTGCAGTGTTCATCTCTCCCCAAAGCTCCAAGTCACGTGTCTTATCAGCATGATCACTTTAGACAAGTTCTGACAGGAGATAAAAGCAGCTTGAAATTTGTGTAGGGGGAGGGTGCATAGAGATAGATTAGCAGAGAGCTGGTCTATTCACAGTACAGCTTTGCAAGATTCTTCATTCCTCTGCCTATGTGGAGAGTGGGGTGTGTGTGCGCGCGCGCGCGCCTTTCCTCCAATCAGCTGTCACACACATTGTATGCCAAGACTCCACACCCAGTGGTGAAACAAGAAAATTGCCTAACGTGATGTTCACTTTCTAAAAAAAACAGTGTAGAAACCTGAAAAAACTGCAGCTATTTAAAAAAAAAAAAAAAAAAAAAAAAAAAAAATTATGTAGGTAGATCAGTTTCATCTCTGTGTGTCATCTGAGGCTGTTCACTTCACTGGGTATATGTGAGGGTTTATATCCACTAAGGCGTCCTTTTATGAAGCAGTGAAATCTATTCACTGCTTCATTCTCCGGCATTCACAGAGGAGATCTTTCTCCTCTGTGTGCCAGTTTATGAAGCGGAGTAGATCGCTTCACCCTTGGACTGGAGTGATCTACAAACGCTTCAAACAGTGGAGAACGGCCCCTGATACTGGAATCTCGTGAGACTTTACGAGATTACAGTACCAGAAATTCACTGAAACACTGAGATGTCCATTTATTAAGCAGTGATAAATTATCACAGCTCAATACACAGACAGACACCAGTGTGATTAATGTTAATAAAATAAAGAGTCCCCCCTACATTATATATATATATATATATATATATATATATATATATATATATATATATATATATATATATATATATATATATATATATATATAATATATATATATATATATAAAAAATATACACACACACACACGACAGGGGGACATGGTTAAAGTATTGGGGGGTCTGAACAAGGCATAAGGAAGTTAATAATCTTCCTCTTTCCTCCTCAGATCCCCCGGGTTTCTCTCTTCACTCCCTGCTTCACCACCTCTGAGTTGGTGAATCTGGGAGTGTGAATTCTGACACAGATCGCCAGTGAAGCGCTCAGATCGCAGCTTCATACACTGGCCGTTACTGTGTCATTCTATGAGGATTCTCCATGTGTGGAGATAATCGGCGGGAGAACAAGTTCAAACACTTCTCCCACCTATTATCTCTGGTTTATAAACTGTTTATGGGTTGTGATCAGTGGTGATCCTCAGGATCTCTGCTGATCACTGCTTCATAAAAGGACACCTAAGTACAGTTAGGCTTCAAAATGAATCTGTTGCTTCACACAGAAAGCAAAACATCTAAAACTCACATTTGCTGTAAAACATGGAACGTCATTTAGCAAATTTGACGTTTTACACAATCATCACACTACACAGCCAGAAAGAGCGCCTCTACTTCCCGATTCAGTTTTCACACTTACTGGATTCCCCTTTGTTCTAACTTAACAGAGACAATGTTACCGATTTATTGGGCAGGGAGTAGTCTGTAGATAGAGGGTCAAGCAATGCAGGTCCTATATTGCCTAAGGAGTAAGTGCCAATCATCGGGCTGGGTGGGTAGCAAAAGCAAATTAATGACACATAATAAATACATACATACAGCTCTGGCTTGTTAGCCTGCTTAGAATTTCACTGGAAACCAATGTATTTTATACTATAAAATTGAAGGCCTCATATGGATCAAAGTTCAATTTTGTTTAGAAAGGCTAGTCTAGAGAACTCAAAGCATTTACCAAGGAATTAATTAGGAATCGCTTCAGTTTGCTTTCTTAGAGCATTTACAATCAAACTATTTGTTTTGGCAAGAATAAAATATATGTTGGAAACCTACCATCATCTTTCAGGTCCCACACCCTGAGCGTTTTGTCTCTGGAAGCAGAAACAAGTATAAGGCTGCCATCTGGGGCAAATGTCAAATCTCTTACAATTTCAGCATGATCCATCAGATTAAGGAGGAGCTTCCCTGAGGGAGAAAAGTAAACAAAATTTTTTTTTTACAAATGACAGCAACAATCAGCATGTGCTTACTTATGCTAGACATTTTCCTTCCATCAATTTCCATCTTTGAAATCAATACTACGCCATGAATGTCTGCTGTAAGCCAAGATATACAATGGAGGGCAGAATACCCTCTGCTGGGATTAAAACATATACAAAATCAGAACATTCACCTGACTTAGCCGTCTACTACCAAACTGGGGAACGTTCGTAGGCCTGTGAGCAATTCATTTTCCTGGTGCCAACATGGCAGCATACGCAAGGTAGGCCGGGGTTGGTACAACCAACCATGAGTATGCTGCCATGGATAGGCAGCAGGAAAGGAAAGTTACGTAAAAGGTATTATATTTACCTGCATGTGAAACCTGCTCAAGGGAGAAATGAACCTCCCTTCTAAGCTGGTACAGATTTTCCAGCTGATCATTTTCTTCAGCCAAGGCAGATCAGTACCCACAACACTCTGCATCCCTCTTCCACAGGTACAAGCAAATAAGTCCTGAAGACAGACACACACACACACACACACACTTTTTAAAAATAGAAAGCTTGAATTTTAGGGGGAATCTCACCGTCCTCCCCATCAAACTTTTTTATTTATTTTTTTAACATGTACTGTCCCTTGCTTTCAACATTGGCAGGATACCATGTCAGGAAGGTGAGGGCGGTCAGACCACCGATTTAAGTCAGCAGACTGGCACAGGCAGACAAAAGGGCGTATCCGTACACCGCTTTGAAATTGCTGCCTAGCGGGCACCCGCTGCAGGTCCCACGATTGCGGTGAGGCAGAATGGGGAGATGCCTATGTAACCAAGGCATTTCCCTGTTTTGCCTAGCAACATGACAGGGATCTACTGCTCCCCGTCATCAAAAGCAGTGAGCCCATCCCCCACAATTAGAACACACTTAACCCCTTGATCGCCTTCCCTGCCAGTGACATTTATACAGTAATCAGTGGCTATTTTTAGCTTTGATTATTGTATAAATGTTAGTGGTCCCAAAACAGTGTCAAAAGTGTCCGATCTGTCCACCGCAATGTCGCAGTCACGATAAAATAATAATAAATCCCCATTTTGTAGACGCTATAACTTTTGCGCAAACCAATAAATATACACTTATTGCGATTTTTTTTAACCAAAAATATGTAAAATACATAGCAGCCTAAACTGTGGAAGAAATAAAAATGTATAATTTTAAAATATAAATTTTTCTCAACTTTGTTTGCACAGTCGTGCGACGTTGTACCCAATTTTCAGCTAAAGCGACAGTGCCGAATCGCAAAAAAAAAAATGCTCTGGTCAGGAAGGGGGTAAATCCTTCCGGGGCTGAAGTGGTTAACCTGAACCAGTAGAAGGTTCTCCATAGCAGAGATTACAGGGGTTATGAACACAAAGCCAAGTACCCCAACGTTTTTAATAACTATATAATGGAGTTGATTGGTCTCCTAATACAGATTGCAGCAGACAGCAAATCAATATGAAGAAAGATGCTGGCTAGCCATTGAAGCCTAAATAAAAAAGGAAACAAACTTCTCAGCCACTTCAGTAGTCAAACATTCAAATAATCCAAAGCTCAAAGTGCATCGCATACTATTTACTTTCCGATACCTCCAGGTTATCAGGCTGATTGAATTGCAAACAGTAGGCACAAAAGTTTATCATGAAATCTTTGAATACAATGAAACTAAAAAGCAAAAACAATACATTTATCAGTTACTTTGTGGTTCACCTTAAAATTAGGTCAAACAGAATCACCTTGAAACTTAGGAAGTTCTTTGCAACTTTCAGATACAGTCTTTTGCAGGATTTTCCCCTCATAAAAACTGCAGTGTCATGGAGTGAGCCTACTGCATGTTTCCTGGTATTACTTGGTCTCCATTCTAGATTTACTTCATGAGGGTGGGGGGAGGCGGCTGCAATTACCTACCCATCTGCCTAAAATTGAAGTTGCCTGTCTATCTTACTGGTCCACTGGCTTCAAAACCTTTAAAAGGAGAAGAAGTATTTTTTATTTTATTAACCGCTTCCCGACCGCCTCACGCAGATATACTGCGGCAGAATGGCACGGGCAGGCAAAATCACGTACCTGTACGTGGCCCTTTAAATGCCTGCCCGTGGGTCGCGCGTGCGACCCGGTCGGGAGCTCCGCGGGCCCAGCGGACCAGATGGCCGCTGGTGTCCTGCGATCGGGTCACAGAGCTGAAGAACGGGGAGAGGTCTGTGTAAACAAAAAACTCTCCCCGCGCTGCCTACTCTGCCTGTCATTGATCGGCTGTTCCCGGTCATCGGGAAAGCCGATCAATGACGTCAGACGTCAGCCCTGCCCCCTAATGTAAAAAAAAAAAAAAAAAAAACACACACACACACACGTGTCACAGCCCATAACCCCTCCCCCTAATGGTTAACTCTTTCACTACCATTTATACAGGAATCAATGCATTTAAATAGCATTGATTGCTGTATAAATGACAATGGTCCCAAAAATGTGTCAAAAATGTCCGATGTGTCCGCCATAATGTCGCAGTCACAAAAATAAATAAAAAGCTGATCGCCGCCATTACTAGTTAAAAAAAAAAAAATAAATATATATTAAATAAAAATGCTATAAAACTATCCCCTATTTTGTAAACGCTATAACTTTTGCGCAAACCAATCAATAATCGCTAATTGCGATTTTTTTTACCAAAAATATGTAGAAGAATACGTATCGGCCTAAACTGAGGAAAAAAATGTTTTGTTTTTTTTTTTATATATTTTTTTGGGGATATTTATTATAGCAAAAAATATTGCATGGTTTTCAAAATTGTCGCTCTATTTTTGTTTATAGCGCAAAAAAAAAAAAAAAACGCAGGGGGCGATCAAATACCACCAAAAGAAAGCTTGATTTGTGGGAAAAAAAAAAAAAAAAAAAGCCAATTTTGTTTGGGAGCCACGTCGCACGACCGCGCAATTGTCAATTAAAGCGACGCAGTGCCGAATCGCAAAAAGGGGCCTGGTCCTTTGGCTGCCAATTGGTCCGGGGCTGAAGTGGTTAAAAGATGCATACTTACCTAGGTGGATGCAGCATCAGGCTGATGCTGCATCTGTCCCCTGCCGGCTCTGCACTGAGAACCGACCCACTGAACATCACCAATGACTCGGTTCTCACAGATCCGAGAGGAGAGCTCTGTTTCTCCACGCTCATCGGAGCGCTGAGCTGTGGAGGGGCAGGGGCCAGCCATCTCAGCGGCTCTGAGACTGCCATCAGTCAAGGCAGCTGGCGGATCCAGACTTGAAAGTCGGGATGACGCGCGGCCTCAACTGATGGCAGTGACGTCAGCGGAGAGTGGACTTCAGACTGATCGCCGATGAATACGGGTCACAAGAGTGCAAAACAAATTGAACTCCTGTGATCCACAGGAGGGGGCTCAGCCTAAAAAGCTCAGGATGGACTTCTCCTTTAAAAGTAGATTTTCACTTTTGCAGTCAAACCCCCCCCCCCCCCCCCCCCCCCATTGTGTGTACCTAGTCACACAGCATACATAAAAATTAGGAGGTGCACGAAACCAAAAATGCAGGATGCACTTGGCTGAAAAAAAAAAAAAATGGGGGGGGGGGGGTGTCTGTGCTGATTGATGCCCACACTGGACCACCAGGGATGCAAGCCATGGCCACAATGGATGCCAGTGCCCACAATGGATGCCTGACAAATGTCCATCAATGCCATCCATTAGTGTACATCAGTGCAGCCACATTAGTGAAGGAGAAAGCTTACTTATTTACACATTTTTGTAACAGTTTTAATTTTTCAAAAAAAACTTTGTTTAGCAGAAAATAAAAATCCCAGGAGGTGATTAAATACCACCAAAAGAAAGCTCTATTTGTGGGAACAAAAGGATAAAAATGTAGCTTGGGTACAGTGTAGCATGACTGAATTGTCATTCAAAGTGCGACAGTGCTGAAAGCTGGTTGTGGCAGGAAGGTGTACAAGTGCCCTGCATTGAAGTGATTAAATACAAAATTTGTTGTTGGCCATTATTGGCACCTTTAGCGCAAGAAAAGCTCAAGAAAAAAAAATGTATCCTTTTAAAAATTCTATGCATGTCTGCACACTGGTCCGTTAGGCTTCCATTGTGATGTTAAAAATCCAGATTGGTGCACCAAACGCATGCATCTCCCAGTTAAAATGAATCAACACACCGTGTTACATTTGAGTCACATGACATTTAAAAAAAAAAACAAAAAAAAAAAAAAAAAAAAAAAAGCACCCCCCACACTATAAAGCATGCTTAAAATCGCCACAAATTTGCGGTGCACCTCTTATCGGCCGAAACTGCGACATTACTAAAATCATTTCCTACTTTCTAGTTGTTTCTTTGGAGCAGGTTTATACATAGGAATTCTACAGGGCATGAAGCATGTGAACCACAAATAAAAAAAAGGTATTTGCATTTTTTTTTTTTTATCATGGTTAAAATGTGTGGGAAATTGCAACTTTTTGTGGCAACACTGGAATTCTCCTAAACTGCTTTAACACAGGCATACTGTGTCACATGATCCAGATTTCCTGTTTGATAATTATGAAGTAGCAACAATCAGGATTTACTGCCAGCTAAGATACGTCATACCAATTAAGTGATTTATAGAATTTATATGTTCTACAAGAGAAGGGAGTGGACAGCTCAAATACATTGTAGTTCATATTGTGTCCCTCAGGTCCTAGTGAAGACTGAAACACAGTAAATCATGTTGCTTGCTGGTGTTCTAGTTCATGAAAGCATGATGTGACACTCATAAGTACGCTACTGTAAAAAAAGTTGTAAACCAAGAATGCTTTCAGAAATAGGAGGCGTTAATGGTTTCTCTCATCAATTAACAAATTGCAAAGTAAACGAACAGAAGATAAATGTGTGGCCACTCTTGTCATCAAACCAGCATCAGTTCTAGGTACACTTGCACACAGTATTTGAAGAAACTCGGCAAGTAGGTTTTACCAAACACCTTGGAGAACTAACTACAGATCTTCTTTGGCTGTAGGCTGCCTCAAATCCTTCTGTCTCTTCATGTAATCCCAGGCAGACTTGGTGAGATCAGGGCTCTGTGGGGGCCAAACCATCACTTGTTCTTTACGCTGAAGATAGTTCTTAAGGACATTGGCCTTATGTTTGGGTCATCCTGCTGCAGAATAAATTTGTGGCCAGTCGCACACCTCCCTGATGATACGGCATGATGGATAAGTATCTGCCTGCATTTCTCAGCATTGAGGACACTATTGATCCCAAACCAAATCTCCAACTTCATTTGCAGAAATGCAGCCCCAAACTCGCAAGGAACATCCACCATGCTTCACAGTTGCCTGCAGACACTCATTGTACCACTCCCCAGCCCTTAGGCAATTTTGACTCATCAGTCCAGAGCACCTGCTGCCATTTCTCTGCACCCCAGTTTCTATGTTTTTGTGCATTGTTGAGTCACTTAGCCTTGCTTCCACATCGGGGGTATGGCTTTTTGACTGCAATTTTTCCATGAAGACCACTTCAGGCAAGACTCCTCCAGACAGTAGATGGGTGTATCTGGGCTCCACTGGTTTCTGCCAGTTCTATGCTGAGGCAAGGCTGGACATCTTCCAATGCTGAAGGGCAGCAAGCACGGATGCGTTTTATCTGCTGCATTATGTTTCCTTGGCCAACCACAGCATCTACGGTCCTTAGTGTTGCCCATTTCCATATGCTTCTTCAAAAGTGTTTGAACAGCACATCCTAAAACCCCAGTCTGCTTTGAAATCTTTGCCTGGGAGAGACCTTGTTGATGCAGTATAGCTACCGCGTGTCCTATGTGCTCAGTCTTGTAATTGTGTATGACATATGACATGCTACTAAAATGAGGTTGTGGAAGACTGTTTCAAGTTTGGCTGTTCCTCACCCAGTTTTAAGCCTCCTACATAGCTGTTTGAAAAACATTTTAACCTACATATAAAATTGATGATCACTGGCACTGCAATTGATTTATCATACACCTGACTAATCCTACAAAATCCTTGACTTTATGCATGTATACAAAGTGTTCAAATTAAAAATGATGCTGGTTTGAAGCCAAAGGGTAGTCACACCAAATATAGATTTGGATTTTTCTTCTGGTTCGCTCACTTTGCATTTTGTAAATTGATGGAAACAAAAATATTTTGCAAAGCATTCTTAGGTTTGACAAAAGGCTGTAAAGTGTCTAAAACTTTTGCACGGTACTGTATATCAGAAATCAGAGTTTTACCACTGAACTTGCAGTATATGAAAAACACATCCATGAAGGATAAAAAGGAACTCAGGCTACCTGTATAAACATCCCAGATCTTGATTCGCCCATTGCCCAGCCCTGTGGCAAGGAGAAGTTGGTCCTGACCGAATTTGAAGCGGTGCCATTCTATATTCACACAACGACTCTGCTTTTCTGGCACAGATGATCCAAAAGCCAGGCTCCACACGATATCCCCACAGTCTATTGTATGCTCCTGTGGTTTGTTCCTCTGTGCTACATCACTGTTCTGTCGTGACAACCTTCCATTTGTCAAGTTAACACTATTTTTTATATTGCCAGCAGCACTGAAGAAAAAAAATAAATAAATAAAAGTAAAACATGGATGAATGAACACCGTTAAAAAGGTCATACTACAATATCTATAAGAATCTGCTTTTTGCCCCCGACTGCACCATGTAACGACAGGAAGCAATCTGTTTGTCTTAAGGACTTGGAGAACCACCCTCATTCTTAACAGGGAGTCAACTGATATGTTGTGCACATAGAACAGAAAGAACTACAAGCTTGTCATGATGTAGTATACCTATTGCATTAGACAAGCCTACATCAATCAGCCTGATTACAGCCAAAACTTGTTTTAATCCTCCACTTTATTGAAAACTTTAACAAGTTCAGCTACAGTTTAATAAGAGGACGTGTGGAAAGCCTCATATCCGTAAGAAAATGTCAAGGAAACCTGAGTCCCCATTGTAAGCATTCTGTCAATACAGCCATGATAGGAAAGAAAGCCACGTATACTACTTTCCCTGTTCAAGTACAGCTTTGTGAGATGAGGTACTGTCAGTGATCAATGTGCCGCACCAATTCATCACACAGTATCACAGAGGGGGTTATTTACGGAAGGCAAATCCACTTGGAAGTAAAGTTGCTGTAAATCCGAGGGGGACATGCAAGGAAGGAAGAAAAAAAAAAAAAAAAAACAACAGCATTTTAGCTTGCACATGATTGGATATAATAAAAAAAAATTAAAAATCAGCAGAGCTTCCACTCATTTCAGATCTACCCCTTAAATTTAGAGCGACTGCACTTCCAAGTGCACTTACAGTGCACAGTGGATTTGCCTTTCGTAAATAACCCCCAGAGAGTTGCAAGTTGTGCATTTTCACACTCCCCAAAAGACACCCATTGATATAGGACTGCAGACAGAAGAAAAGGGCAATTTCAAATGGTATTTTCAGTCATTTAAGGAGATGGTTTATATGAGAGATCAATCTTCACAAATTACAAAATTTGTCGATATCCCTCAGAAGGAAAACTGTTTAGACTGACCCCCCCCCCATCTGGAAATAACCAAAATGCTGTACACAGAACACATTTCCGGTTAGGCTGGCTTCACACTGGGGCGGTGACGGTAAAGCAGCGCTATATTTAGCGCTGCTTTACCATCGTTTTACCCGCGGTATGCGGCCGCTAGCGGGGTGGTTTTAACCCCCGCTGGCGGCCGCAAAAGGGTTAAAAACCTCCGCAAAGCGCCGCTGCAGCGGCGGTTTGCGGGCGGTATCCCCGCGGTTTCCCATTGATTTCAATGGGAAGGAGCGGTATAGGAGCGGTAAATACACCGCTCCTTCACCGCTCCAAAGATGCTGCTAGCAGGACTTTTGTTGCGGTCCTGCTAGCGCACCGCTCCAGTGTGAAAGCCCGCCGGCTTTCACACTGGAGTGAATGGGGCCGGTTTTTTCAGGCGGTATACAGGCGCTATTTTTAGCGCTGTACCGCCTGAAAACCGCCCCAGTGTGAAAGGGGCCTTACACAAACTTAAATATCTGCCACCGGCGCATGCTTTTCTTAAACATACAATTTAGAACATTCTGTTTTAAATCTGAACTTACCCAACCAACTGGCCACAATTTTTGCCCATCATTTTTTTTGTATACGAGTAGCAGCTAATGGTAATTTAACGGCTTGTGAAAATGACCAACCTCAAATTTAAGCACTTTATTGGGCACTAATCTAATAGAAACTCTGCCATTATCGTTCACTTAGGCTTGCCATACATTATATAATTTTCTTATTCAATTTACCTTCAACTATGTAGTGTAAGGGCCTGCCTGATTGCGTACAAATTGAAAGTGTTTAGGTTTGCCCTCATATTAGATGGTTTTGGTAAATCTAAAAGGAAAATTGTGCAAGGAATTTTTATAATGTATGGTTAGCCTTACCCTAGTTTCTGTAAAGGAATAAAAGATGCAATCTGATTGGCTGCGCTTTTACACCATTCGCTCCCTGTTTATACTTTAAAGCCCAACCCAAAAGGGGTCCCAGCTCCCACTTCTTCCCAGTGCACCGGAAGGGCGATCACCTCTCCCCCCCCCCCCCCTCCCACTCGGCAATCGTCTAACAAAGGTTACAGGTCCCAGATAATTGCCCAGCCCCACAGTTACAATGCCGGTGTCGCAGAGAGGAGGAGGAGGGGAGACGAGCGGGGATTCCCCCGCATTGCTGGACCCTGGGACAGGTAAGTGTCCAATTATTAAAAGTCAGCGGCTGCAGTATTTGTAGCTGCTGACTTAATTATAAAAAAAAAAAATTAAGCAGAACACCCCACACACACACACACACACACACACACACACCTTTATAAAATTTTATAACAGAAACTAAGAGTAACTTTTTTTCCTAAATGGGTACAGCATTGCATGACTGCGCAATGGTCATTCAAAGTGTGACAGCGCTGAAAGCTGAAAATTGGCTTGGGCAGGAAGGGGGTGAAAGTGGTTAAAGGAAGCTAGAGTCAACTGCAACTGGTTGCAGCAAGGTGTAAGACAAGTATGTATGCCCTAGTCCTCTGCCCCATGACTAATCAAGCATTTAACCCTTGATGTGCAGTCTTGGAGTTAGGCTGCAAGATATACAAGGTAACCACTTAAAAAAGGGTTTCCATGCATAAAAATCAACTGCAAAAAAAAAACAAAAAAAACAAACACACACTTACAAATTCTTAAGGCACTGAGACCAAGGAACCAGTTTCACAATTCGTTGACCCTGAGACCAAGCAAAATAGGAGCCATCTGGAGCAAAAGCCACTGTCCAGTTTTCACGGCCATACTTCTGTTCAAACGGAGAAGTTGGTGATATAAGTTCCCCAATGGTCCGTGATCTTGCTGAAATGAGATAAGATATTTAGTAAAATCAGAGATGTTTAATTTGAAGTCAAAGAAAAGAAACATAACAAAGTGTATACAGTCGTTGCATGCTTAGAGATTACCTTTAATACAAAAGTAAACTATGATAATGTTACTCATCACCCCCTTGGGGATTACAGTGAAGTCTATAAATCACTGTAGTAGTTGGTGCTACTACAATGATGACCGCAATCTTCTGGTTCCAGTGCCGAGCAGCTGCCTTTCTGCATAGTAACCAAAAGAGGACACTCTCGCTTGGCACTGCTGCCATTCACAGAACAAGCTATTTTTTTTCCCCCCCAATATGATTATACAGGATTTATATAGTGGCAACAGTCTGCGCAGCGCTAAAAGTGATGTTGCCACCAAAAAAAAAAAAAAAAAGTAAAAAAAAAGTGGCTTAAAAAAAAATGTTTTACTCACCTCTAAATGCCTGTTGCTAGGGGGTCCCTCGTAGTCTGCCACCTTCATTGCCTGGGCTAAACGTCACTTCCCTAAGGCCGCATTCACACCTGAGCGTAGCGGAACGAGCGTTTTTACCAGCGGTTTTACCTGCGTTTTGTCGCGCGAATACGGTCGTTTTTTGCACATTTGCATACGGCGTAACAGGCGTTTTTCAACTTCGGCGTTTTTCTTGATAGCCAATAGGAAAAAGTATCATCACTGTCATCATTTGTTGCTATGTTCTATGGGGATACAAACGCCCAAATCTGCCCGATTCGTGCGACAAAAAAGGGTCCGGAACTTGTTTGAGCTTCAGGCGACATGGAGTGGAGATGTGAACCATCTCCATAGAGAATAATGTATTTTATCCCCTCGAACGTTTTGTAGCTTCAGGCGTAGGGCGGCTTAGGGCGACAAAACGCTCAGGTGTGAATGCAGCCTTAGGCGCCGCACAGTCATCTGGGACCCGTCATGTGTCCCAGATGAGTGAGCGTTGAATCACGGCGCCGCTCGCGCATGTGCAGTGGGTGCCTGGCTGTGAAGCCACAGCCGGGTTCCCACATTAAGAATGTCGGCGCCGCGAGCGGAGCGGGGAACGAGGGGGGGGGTCTAATAGCTGTGAGGATGACCTGACGGAGAAAGTAAAACAAACAATGCATTAGTTAGAAGCAGGACAGGCTTCTTTAAAGAGAAGGTTTTGCAGGGATCGTCTAATGGATAGATTAGGGGACAGTTGGACAGATTGGGGTAGGGAGTTCCAAAGGATGGGAGAAGCTCTGGAGAAATCCTGTAGGCGAGCAAGGGAGAAGGTGACGAGGGAGCTAGAGAGCAGGAGGTCTTGGAAAGGACCGAAGAGAGCGGCTTGGTTGGCATTTTGAGACTAGGTTAGTGATGCAGCTGGGGGCAGTTGGACAGCTTTGTAAATTATTGTTAGTACTTTGAATTTTATTTGTTGGGTGAGTCAGGGCTTGACAAATTTGCTTGGAATCTAGGCGCCAGCTAAAAAAAGTTAGGAGCCAGGTCGGTAACGGCGATCCAGACCTGTCCCTGGCCTGACAGAGAAAGGGGAAGATGGCCCCCCACCTGTCTCCAAGTCATTGCCCGCCCATAGCTCTTTAAAAAAAGGGACATTTTTATTATTATTGCATTTTAGTGTTAATAAGAGATCTGAGGTCTCTGGCCCCAGATATTATATTTAAGAGGTCCTGCCATGCTTTTTACATTCCTTGTAATATGAATAAGTGACAATTTTTTTTTTTTTTTTTTTTAAAAGAACAGTGAAAAAATTAATAAAAAAAAGTTAAAATAAATAAGAAAAAAATACATTTTAAACACGCCCCGTCCCGCCGAGCTCACATGCAGAAGCGAACGCATACGTGAGTAGCGCCCGCATATGAAATCGGTGTTCAAACCACACGTGAGGTATCGCCACGATCGGTAGAGTGAGAGCCAGGATACAGGATACCCCCCAGCTGTGCCGCCCCAGGCGCCAGGTCGCCAATTCTAGTCCTAGCGCCTGGGTTTGTCGAGCCCTGGGGTGAGTGTAAGCCAGTGCAGGGATTGGCAGAGAGGGGTGGAGGACACTGAACGGTTGGTAAGGTGGACGAGTCTTGTAGCAGCATTCATTATGGACTGAAGGGGGATAGTGCATGTAAAAGGTAGTCCAATGAGGAGTGAGTTGGAGTAGTCGAGGCGAGAGATGACCAGGGAGTGAATTAGAAACTCGGTGGTATCATTGGTTAAAAAGGGGCGTGTTTTAGAGATTTTGCCGAGGCTAAAGTGGTATGATTTGGACAAGGATTGGATGTAGGCCTGAAAGGACAGTTCAGAGTCTAGGGTTACCCCTAGCACCCTGGCATGTGGGGACGGACTGATAGTTGTGCCATTGATCTTGACAGAGAAGAAGTCAGGGGAAGGGGCACGTGGGGGGAGGAAATATGAGCTCATTTTTTTTTAGATAGATTCAGTTTGAGGAAGTGGTGTGACATCCAGGCTGATATGTCTGTTAGTAAATCAGTGATGTGTGAGGAGACTGATGGGGTGAGCTGAGGGGTAGAGAGATAGCTTTGCATGTCATTGGCTTATAATAAAAAATAAAAAACATTGTACTGGAAGCCATGGGACAGCTGACCCAGGGAGGATGTGTAGATCAAAAATAGAAGTCCAAGGACAGAACCTTGGGGGACCCCCAATGGTAAGAGGTGTTGGAGAGGAGGAAGTAGAGTTTTAAGTGACACTGAAGGTGCGGTGAGATGGGCAAGATTCGAACCAACGGAGCGGACAGCCATTGATACCAAGCAAATTGAGTTTGAGGAGGAGGGGGGTGATCAACTATCAAAGGCAACGGAGAGGTCCAAGAGTAAGGGCTCTTTCACACTGACGGACCGTATGTCCGTTTTTCATCCTTCCGTTTTAGGAAAAAAAAAAAAAAGAAGGACATGCATGTATCCCTATGGGATAGCGGATGAGTATCCGCTGACACCCGATCTCGTCCGTGCCCGCTATGGTCCGTTTCTGCAGACGGAGGAAAACACAATTTTTTCATCCGTCTGCAGAGCGGATCGGATGACGACGGACTCTACGGTCCGTCGTCACCCGATCTCCCATAGGGGAGAGCGGCACTCTGACAGGTCCGTCCCTGCACGGAGTGCAGAGACGGACCTGTCATCTTCCTGCTCAGCGGAGATCGCTCCGGCGATCCCCGCTGAGCAAGCGGATATCCACGGGGCGGATCTGCACTGATCCGCCCCGTGTGAAAGAGCCCTAAGAGTACAGAATAATGACCGTTGGTTTTAGCTGTTAGCAAGTCCTTTGTGAGTTTTTAGGAGAGCGGTTTCTGTGGAGTGCTGTGGACGAAATCCAGACTGAAGAGGATCAAGAAGGTTATTCTCAATGTGATGGTCACTCAGTCGGTTGTAGACTAAAACGTTCAAGGAGTTGTAGGGAAAAAAGGGAGTAAGGAGATGGGTCTTAGGTTGTTAAGACTGGAGGGGGTCCAGTGAGGCCTTTTTTGATATAGGAGTGACTAGTGCATGTTTGAGGGTTGGGGAAGATGCAAGTAGAGAGGGGGGAGGTTGAAGATAAGAGTTAATAAGTGTAGGATAGCGTCAGAGGGTGACTGTAGTATTTGAGAAGGAACAGGGTCCAGCGGGCAGGAGGTTAGGTGGGTGTTTAAATAAATAAAGATCGACTACCTCTGTAGTAATTGGGTTAAAACAAGAGTTTTGATTGTACAGGACAGGAGCGACAGTGAGGGAGATATCTGTAAAGTGGATGATATTATTTGAATTGCTGGAAGTCTTTAATTATGCCATGGAGGTAGGTTCATTACAGTAATTGTCTTATTGAAACCTGGTAAGGATATCCAAGTAATCCAGATTCATACTGTCCAATATCTTTGCCAGCAACTTGATGTCTGACGTTAAGATATTGGCAGATTGATCACAATTAATTTTGTTAATCAGGCTTTATTCCTAATAAATCTACAGCGAATAATATCCGGCTGTTATGTACATACAAAGCGGTCTCAGATTTGGAGAAGCAGGGCAGTGACGTCACAAAACACACACAGTGAGCAACCCCTGTTGTCAGTGGGGCAGCCACCTGGCACAGAACCCAGAAGATTGCGATCACTGTATAGACGTACCATCTTACAGTGATGGTCACCTTCCACTACTATGCAATAAAGAAATAATCATACCTGGAGATGAACTTTAATTCCACTAAAACAAAAAGCAACAAGGCAAATCCAAACAAAGTAAAAGGTATGAAGCTTAACAAGTTCCAATCATGGATAATTAATGTGGCAATACAGGATCCACTGAACAATCAAGAAAACGTGTATTATATAAAAAGAACGGGAAACTTAATGGAAACTAAATGGCACGATGACCAACGTAGCAATTTCCATCCTCCATACAGCAGGATAGTCATAGCACTACTGCTCTGAAAAGGGTGGTGTTCAGGGAGGGGAGTGCGTGCGTGTGTGTCATATGGGGGATGGGAGAAGAAGGGAGGGTAGGGGGAAGGGTGGAAATCAAGGGCTTTGATTGGACAAATGTCAAGCAGCAGAAATAGGTGAAGGAAAAAAAAAATTCCACATAAAAGAGGGGGAGGGGGAGCATGCAGACATGGGAAACATAACATATACAATGGCATCTCAGACCATGACAAGCGCTACAGTCATGCCTAAAATTACATGCAACTCATGCAAGAATGTAAAAGACAAAAAAAATCTTTAGTGCACCAATACACACAAAACAAAATAAAGCCTTGCGATAAAATGATTAGCCTTAAATTGAATTGTAATTAAGAGTCACAGTGTATAGAAAAACAAAGCCATAAGATGAAGCACTGTGGTAGTGTACCAATGATAGAAATTAAAATTAATTCAAAATGTAATTTGATTGTCATACCAACGTAGAGAACTTTAAACATTTGATTTTCAATCCTTACAACATTATACAAAGCCAATGATTTTTTTTTTGACCGACGACCACATTAACAGTTTCCTTCAATCATTTTTCATCCCAAGCCTTCAAAATTTGTCCACACAATTAACAAATTGTTGATTTGTCCTTATTAGAATATCAAAAAAAAATAAATAAAAGGCGTTTCTATTGGTGTATGGCCAGCTTTAGTCCCATTTATTGAAATGTACGGTTCGGGGAGGTCAGAAAGCGAAGCCAGACAGCTCACCAACTCTGACATCTAATCTTTCCCACCTACCGGTGGACGTGACAAAATGCCCAGACAGGATCACCGAGTCTTGCTTTTATACACATACAGAAAGTCACTGGGGCCGATTTAGTAAAACTGGAGAGTGCAAAATCTGGTGCAAAGAAACCAATCAGCTTTCAGTTTTTTTGTCAAAGCTTAATTGAACAAGCTGAAGTTACAAGCTGACTGGCTACCATACACAGCTTACACCAGGTTTTGCACTCTCCGGTAGTAAATCAACCCCAGTGTATCCATTTACTGATGATCCACACATAACCACCGCCTGGCTCCTTGCCTCCTCTACATAGAGAGGAACACATATGTGACATGGAGCCAGAAGTTGTAGGTGTGGATCATCTCTCCAATAAATGGATATAGGGGGGGGGGGGGTGTATTTTGTGTAATAGATCTCTTAATGCAGATAAAAATCCTCCTTCCCTGGGCAGCAGCCCCCCCAATACTTACCTGAGCCACATTTCAATCCAGCAACGTTGCACAAGAGACTTGGCTGCCTCCCCCCATTCCACTCACCTGAGCCTGTTTGTTCCCTCGGGGGAGACACGCTCTAGCTCTCTGCCTGGGGTTCTCAGCTCTAGATTGGATAGATTGATAGCAGCGCGAGCCAATGGCTGCGCTGCTGTCAATCAAATCCAACAACGCAGGTGCCGAGTCCGGTATTCTGCATCTATGCATGCAAACGCTGGACTCGGCACGCCCACAACGTAACCCCCCCCGGGAGAGCGCTTCTCCTGGGGGGGGGGGGGGTTATACGATGCGAGGAGCCGTGAGCACTGCCAGGGGACCCCAGAAGACTAGGTTCGTGGCCACACTGTGCAAAACTAAATGCACAGTGGAGGCAAGTATGATAAGTTTGTTATTTTAAAAATAAAGTAGCTTTACAAATCACTTTAAGACTGGAGCAGCAGTGCAACCTAACCAATCAGCTTCAATCTTTAGCTTGTTCACTTTAACTTTGAAAAAACAAACAGAAGCTGACAGCTTCTCCAGTCTTGCCAACATTGGTGCGCACTGAACATGGAGCTAGGCTCATCGTTGTCACCGACAGCTGTGTGTTAGGTGGGCCATACATGTGATGATCTGGTCTAATGATCATTCACAGAATCAAGTAATATGATCATAGCTAGGAATTATAAACATACTGTGCCAGCGATCCATTTCATCAAGAGGATTTTGTTTAGCCTAGATGAAAAGTCTATTAATAGGAAAGTAAATAATTTAACTGTTCCATCTTTTTAAATCGTATTACTGAACAGACACTAAATCTATGGCTAGAATTATATATAAAATCAATACATGGGCAACATGGGGTTTATTTACTAAAGCTGCAGGCTCACTTCTGCATAGAAACCAATCAGCTTCTAACTTCAGCTTGCTCTGTCAATGAAACCTGGAAGCTGATTGGTTTCTATGCAGAAGTGATCCTTGATTTTGTACTCTCCAGCCTTAGTACAATAATCCCCCAGGGTGGGAGCAGTGACCAATGGCCAAGCAGCATTCTAGGAGTACACATGGAGCAAGCCATACACATCCATCCCAGAACAAACCATAGTTCACACATTACAATGAAATCCGCTAGAGTGACGTCACACGGTGCTTTCACCAAACGCCAAGGCTCTACTCACCTATTTCATTTTCGTTTACAAAGTCGGGAAAGCTTGCCATCTAAATAGGAACCAGACGTCGAGGGAAGAAGGTGTCTCGAGAAATATTCCTGATAATATCAGCACACCGCTCGCAATACAATTGCCACCAAGCAAATGCTTTTCCCCCTCCCGGCCGTTCCACAAACTCACACGCTAACAACTGACTGCAAAATGGCTCATACAGTCCGGAAAAACCGGCCAACTGGGCGGAGTAAGCACGTCTCCTTCCTATTGGATGCAAGAAGCGCCCGAGGCGTTGGCCGCTCCCTGGGGAATGTTGTAAAGACTGCCGCCATGTTCTCTGTGGGCAGGCTGCCAGTAACTGAGACGTTTAGTAATGTGTATGGAATGCAGGAGCTCTTACATATCCAAAGGTTATTAGAGGTTTATTATAATAACGAACATAGAGAAACACATAGGCACTCTTGCCTAGTGACCTACTTGAACGAGTATGTCCAATAAATTGGTTGATGTGGCACAAAAGGCATGAGGAAATAGATGCATAAGTGGGCACAGGTTGTGTGTTACAGCCCTCGTGGACACACCACGTTGTTTTCCTCCTCTGGAACACCTTTGCTTCAGGGAAGGAAAAAGCAGCTAAAAAAAGTCTGGCCATACATTATACAATTGTCCTTAGATTTACCATAACCATATAAGGTCATATCTAATCAGTTTCAATGTGTATGCGATCAGACAGGCCCGTTCACTACTTCGTGTAAGTAGGGATGCATCATGAAATCAGCGTGCCCATGACTGCAAGATCAAAAGTGGGCCCTAGGCTTTGAGGAATAGAGAAAACTGGGCGTGGTTTAACCATTTATGGACCGGCCTATTTTTCACACTTGGTGTTTACAAGTTAAAATCTTTTTTTTTTTTGCTAGAAAATTACTTGTGGCATGTCCGGGGGGTCACCTCCCTTAAAGCATTAGTTCAATTTTTAGGTGGTACTCCGCCTAATTTTACAACATTCTGCATCATGCAAGTCATCTCAGGCTCTATTTAACCACACCCAATATTTAACCACATCAATACTGGGCACTTTCGCCCCCTTCCTTCCCAGACCAAATTTTCAGCTTTCAGCGCTCTCGCACTTTCAATAAGAATTGCGCGGTCATGCAGTGCTGTAACCAAATAAAATTTTTATCATTTTGTTCTCACAAATAGAGCTTTCTTTTGGTGGTATTTATTCACGTTTAATTTTTTGCGATACAAGCAAAAAAAAAAAAAAAAAAAAAGAGCGTAAATTTGGAAAAATATAACTATTTTCTTTATTCTATTTTAAAATAAATCCAATAAAATCGAAATTTTGTCATAAATTTAAGCCAAAATGTATTCTGCTATATGTTTTTGGTAAAAAAAATCCTATTAAGTGTATAATAATTGGTTCCCGTGATCACGGACATATGTGTGCAAATGATCATTGGGACATTTGATTTTACTGTTATATATGTGGGGGACATGTGTTTTAGGGATCATTACTATGTGGGGACATGTGTGTTTACATGTGTTTTTTACTGTGTGGGGACACTACACTGGTGATCAGTGAGTAAAAAGCTGGAAATAACAGCTCATACTCACTGATCACCAGCCGGCAGAGATCTGCTCTCCTCTCCTCAGCGATCACTTCCGTGTGAGGAGAGGAGAGCCGATCGCCTAGCAACCGGCTGTTTGTTTACATCACATGACAGTCGGGATTGGACAAAAAAAAAAAAAAAAGTCCCCTTTAACCGCTTACTGACCAGCGCACGCCGATATATGTTGGCAGAATGGCGCTGGTGGAAGCGGTGCTGCGGGCACACCCGCCGTGTTCTCCGTGACTGCAGGTCCCAGGGACTCAATGGTCGCAATCGTGTCACGGAGAGGTAGAACGGGGAGATGCTTTTGTTAAAAAAGCATTTCCCCATTCTGCCTAGTGAGACAGGACAGAGATCATTGCTCTCTGTCATGTGTGTTGTAGCCCCTTCCCCACAGTTAGAATCACTCTCTAGGACACACTTAACCCCTTCATCGCCCCCCCAGGTGGATAACCCCTTTACTGCCAGTGTCATTTATACAGTAATCAATGCATTTTTATAGCACTGATCGCTGTATAAATGACAATGGTCCCCAAATAGTGTCAAAAATGTCCGATGTGTCCACCATAATGTCACAGTCCTGATAATAAAAAAAAAATTATATTTAAATGCCATAAAACGATGTCCCATTTTGTAGATGCTAGAGCTTTTGCGCAAACCAATCAACATAGGTGCGCGCAGCCTATTGCATAAGGGTGTGCACCCCCAAAGCTCAAACTCACTCGCGTCTGTGTAATTATATATTTTATTATTATTCCAAATTTATATATAAAAATATAAAACTCCCCAGTCTCTCTCTGCAGCCAAGGAGCAGGGGGAATCTGCACAGAGTGATTAGGGTGTGCCCAGGCACACGCCTATGCCAATCAATATACGCTTAATGAGATTTTTTTTACCAAAAATATGTAGAATACATATCGGCCTAAACTGAGGGGGGGGGGATAGTTTTTTTTATTTTTTTGATAAAAATGTGGGATATTTATTATAGCAAAAAGTTAAAAAGATAGGTTTTTAAGGTAATTTTTTTTTTTGTTTATCCGGTTCCCGACCGTCGCGCAACGATGTACGTCGGCAGAATGGCACGGACAGGCATAAGGGTGTATATACAAGTCCCTTTTTAAATGGCGCCATGCCATCGGGAGCAGCGCGCTGCCCGTGCCGGTCGGGACCCCTGTGAGGCCGGTCGCAGGTCCCGCGGACTCGATCGCTGCGGGGACACCTGCGATCGTCTCACGGGAAGGCTAAAAGGGGAGATGCGGAAATAAACAGCATCTCCCCGTTCTGCCTAGCAACTAGTGACGCCGATCTCTGCTCCCTGTGATTGGAGCAGAGATCAGCATTCACTAGCTGACAGCCACGTCCCCCCCCCCCCACAGTAAGAAACACACCCCTAGGCATACTTAACCCCTACACTGCCACCTAGTGGTTAACCCCTTCACTGCCATTTATACAGGAATCAATGCATTTAAATAGCATTGATTGCTGTATAAATGACAATGGTCCCAAAAATGTCCGATGTGTCCGCTATAATGTCGCAGTCACAAGAGGGAAAAAAAAAATTAATAAATAAATCGCTGATTGCCGCCATTACTAATAAAAAAAAAAAAAATAATAATAATAAAAAATGCTATAAAACTATCCCCTATCTTGTAAATGCTATAATTTCTGCGCAAACCAATCAATAAATCACGTATTGCGTTTTGTTTACCAAAAATATGTAGTAGAATACGTATCGGCCTAAACTGAGGAAAAAATAAATAAAATGTTTATGTATTTTTGGGGGATATTTATTATAGCAAAAAATAAAAAAAAGAATTTGTTTTTCAAAATTGTCACCCTTTTTTGTTTATAGCGCAAAAAGTAAAAACCACAGGGGCGATCAAATACCACCAAAAGAAAGCTCTATTTGTGGGGAAAAAAAACACGTCAATTTTGTTTGGGAGCCACGTCGCACGACCGCGCAATTGTCAGTTAAAGCGACGCAGTGCCGAATCGCAAAAAGGGGCCTGGTCCTTTGGCTGCAAATTGGTCCGGTCTGAAAGTGGTTATAGTACAAAAAAAACAAAACAAAAAAACGTAGAGGCAATCAAATACCACAAAAGAAAGCTCTATTTGTGTGTGGGGGGGGGGGGGGAAATGGATGTCAATTTTGTTTGGGTACAGCATCGCACAACCGCGCAATTGTCAGTTAAAGCGACACAGCGCCGTATCGCAAAAAAATGGCCTGGTCATTGAGCAGCCAAATCTTCTGGGGCTAAAGTGGTTAATGGCTGAAAAAAAAAAAAAACACACACCTGTAAAAGTGGAATTTTTAGGTCTTTTGTGCATGAGGCCTAATGTGTTGCATTGAACTTTTTTCCCACAGCAGAAACCCAAAAAAATAAAATTACTTTAAATTATTTTATTGGCTCAGTCACACTATGAGTTCATTCAGACAAGTAGGTGCCACTACCCCTCTAAAAAGCAGAACCAGCTTACAGAGGGACTGGATACTGCTTTTTCCTGAATGCCTATTATTTTCAATCCCACTGGGGATTTTACATTGAACTACTGCACCACAGCCACATTTGGCACGTGTGTAGGGGAGCCGGGTGTAACACTTCCTCCATGTTCCCCATTTACACGTTGGGTGCCAAGTGTTGGTCACATAGGAGGCCTACCTCCAGGGTGGGTTCTTTGGGCTACGCCAGGCCAAGAAAGTTGCGGCTTGTCCTAGCACAGGGGTAACATCTTGCTCAAAGGCATGTTCACCAACGACCAGGTGGGGGCTACAGTCATCTGAAAAGTCAGACATTAAGCCAGTCCCCCAACTCAGAGATGAGCCACTTGTGTATAGTGTTGTATGCAGAGTTTCTCCAGAAGAGGTTTTCCTCTATCCTACACATTTGTACGTGTTGCATTAGGAGGGACGTGCAGAGCCTATGCCCACTCCAGCGCACTGGACAGGGCTTAGCGAGAGATTGAATAATATATATATATATATATATACATATACACACACACACATACACACACACACACACACTGAAAATAAAAATACAAGTATACATGCAGCAAAGTCACGGGCCTCTTTAGGCCCAATAGTGACTTCCAGAGTTAGGGAGAGCTGACATCCTTCAGTGGATAGTGGGTTATCAGGCATGGCGGGTGTAATGCAAGATGAACAGGTGGGCACCCAACACTTTTTGAATGCAAAGAAATTTATTGTCACCTAAACAGAACTGTGGGAGAGAGGGTTAGGGGCAGGACACCCTTAGGTAGATGCAATGTTAATTGGCAGACAGCTATATAGGTGACAAACAAGATATTTGGGGGGGGGGGGGGGCACACCCTAAAATATGCATTAAAGATGGTGCAGCCATAAGACCATAGAACAGAACAAAATATTACAGCACATACATGCAAAAAAAAAGACATTTACCTCCTGCAAGGCTATTTAAACATTATCAAAAAATATGGGGATTAAGTTAGTCACACCATATTGCAATATGGTGCTTAGGCCCACTTACTGCGACAAAGTACCCCATACCTAGTGGGTCCTATGCTAGCCATAGCTTGGACAATCCTGTTTCTCTGACACATGGGAGCCATATACTCCTATATGCTAGAACTAAAGGACTCCACCTATGACACAGGTGGTCACTAATTAGAGGCAATGATGTGGGGGTGGGGTGCTCCAGCCCAAAAGGATTTGGTCGGAATCCATACAATAGACAAACAAGATATTTGGGGGGGCACACCCTAAAAGATGCATTAAAGATGGTGCAGCCATAAGACCATACAACAGAACAAAATATTACAGCACACACATGCAAAAAAGACATTTACCTCCTGCAAGGCCATTTAAAACACCTAAACAAATATCTTCTTTGTCTATTGTATGGATTCTGACCAAATCCTTTTGGGCTGGAGCACCCAACTCCATCATTGCCTCTCATTCGTGTCCACCTGTGTCATAGGTGGAGTTCTTTAGTTCTCCCATATAGAGTATGTCTCCCATGGTTCAGAAAAGCAGGATCTTCCATTCTGTGGATAGTGTAGGACCCACTAACTATGGGGTATTTTGTCGCAGTAAGTGGGCTTAAGCACCATATAGCAATATGGTGTGACTAAATCCACATATTTTTTGAAAATGTTTAGGTGTTTTAACCACTTTAGCCCCGGAAGATTAGGCTGCTCAATGACCAGAGCACTTTTTACAATTTGACACTGCGTCGCTTTAACTGGTAATTGCGCGGCCATGCAATGTTGTACCCAAACTAAAGTTGCGTCCTTTTCTTCCCACAAATAGAGCTTTCTTTTGATGGTGTTTGATTGCCTCTGCGATTTAAATTTTTTGCGACATAAACTGAATAGTTATAAGAAAAATCCAATAAACTCAATTTTAGTCATACATTTAGGCCAGAATGTATTCAGCCACATGTCTTTGGTAAAAAAAATGTCAATAAGCATATATTTATTGGTTTGCGCAAAAGTTATAGCATCTACAAACTAGGGTAAATTTTCTGGAATTTACGCAGCTTTTAGTTTTTGACTGCCTATATAATTTATTAAGGTGCTAAAATGGCAGGGCAGTAAACCCCCCCCCCCCCCCCCCAAATGACCCAATTTTGGAAGGTAGACACTCCAAGGAAATTGCTGAGATTCATGTTGTGCCCATTGAATATTTTCGTTTTTTTTGTCAGTGATTGAAAAATTACAAAAAAAAAAAAACCTTGTGGGAGCCTAGCCTAGCCTAGCCCCCCCCCCCCCCCCCCCAAATAACCCCATTTTGCAAAGTAGACACCCAAGGTATTTGCTAAGAGGCATTGTGAGTATTCTGCAGCTCTCATTTGTTTTTGAAAATGAAGAAAGAAAATAATTAATTTTTATTTTTTTTCAATTTTCAAATCCTTGTGACAAAAAGTGAGATCTTCAAAATACTCAACATGCCTCTCAGCAAATAGCTTGAAGTGTCTTCTTTCCAAAATGGGTTCATTTGTTGGGGTTTTGTGCTATCTGGGCATTTCATGGCCTCCATAACTGTGATAGGTAGTGAGGAAGTGAAATCACCATTTTACGCCCTTAGAAAACCTGAAGGCAGTGATTGGATTTCGGAGTCCGGTAAACAGATAGGCTCCCAAAAAGTCTCACACATGTGGTATCCCCTTACTCAGGAGAAGCAGCAGAATGTATTTTAGGGTGTAATTTCACATATGCCCATGGCATGTTTGAGAAATAGATAATTTAGTGATGACTTTATGCAAAAAATACAATTTTTATTTTTCCGCAACTTGTGGCAAAATATAAAATATTCCATGGACTCAACATGCCTATCAGCAAATAGCTTGTGGTGTCTACTTTCCAAAAAGGGGTCATTTGGGGGGGTTTGAACTGTCCTGGCATTTTATGCACAACATTTAGAAGCTTATGTCACACATCACACACTCTTCTAACCACTTGAAGACAAAGCCCTTTCTGACACTTTTTGTTTACATGAAAAAGAAAATTACTTTGAACTTTTTTAAAGCAAAGGCCCTACAGATTAAAATGGTGGGTGTTGCAAATTTTTTTTTTCACACAGTATTTGCGCAGCGATTTTTCAAACGCGATTTTTTTGGAAACAACACCATTTTTTTTATTTTAATGCACTAAAACACACTTTATTGCCCAAATGTTTGATGAAATTAAAAAAGATGATCTTATGCCAAGTACATGGATACCAAACACGACATGCTTTAAAATTGCACACAAACATGTAGCCGCGACATATATCTTTTAAATCCTTTACAGGTTACCACTTTAGATTTAGAGTGGAGGTCTACTGCTAAAATTACTGCCCTCGATCTGACCTTCGCGATGATAACTCACATGCAGGGTGCAATTGCTGTTTACATATGACACCAGACCGACGCTTAAGCACGGGGGGACAGGGGTCCTTTTTTTTTTTAATTATTTATTTTGCTTTTTTATTATATTTTTAAACTGTTCCTTTCATTTAATGAAATGCTCGTAGCTTCCGGTTTCTTAGGCCATAGGGAAGATTGGAGCTGTTCTGGTCTCTGATCAGCTCTATGGTCATCTGGTAGGACCACCGGCGGCATTCTCGGGTTCCCTGTTGGGACAGGAGAGCCAGAGAAAACCATGGAAGACGGTGGGAGGGGGAGGACGTTCCCTCCCACTGCTTGCAAAAGCAATCTAGAGGCTAATTAGCTGCTAGGATTGCTTTTACATGACTTACATGGCTGAAAAGAATGATACCAAGATTATACCTAAACCTGCAGGCATCATTCTGGTATAACCACTCAAAGTCCAGCAACATACCAGTACATCGCTGGTCCTTGTTGGGCATACATTGTAATGTTCTTTTTTTCATGCAGCCTGTGGGCTGAACGAAAAAAGATTGATCAGTGGGTATACCCACCATTAGAATACCGCCCTTCATCCATCCACTTCTAATGATGGGCATACATGCACCATTTTTTTTTAACTGTGGTGGTGAAATCACCTCCTACAACGCTGGAGTCGCTGATTTACGTATCGTGGAAGCAAACGCTGTTGCTGTCAAGATGAATAAATCAGTGCTGCAGCTGAATGGCGTACCTTCTAAGCAAATGATGGTTAACAATAAAACAAAGTAACATTACAGTATAACAGTAATACCATACCTGCAAAGGAAATACAATAAAACATAGTAAAAATTTTTTTTTTTTTTTTTTAATGCACTCTGTGCCTAAAAAATATATGCCGAAGCATGGGGGAAATCCACCCCTAATGTGAGGAGCAATTCACTCCTCCACCCCTGCCCCATGCTTCGGCATATATGCTCTTTTTTTCTAATTGTGGTGGTGAAATCACTTTTGACAGCGCTGGAGTCACGGCTTTACGTATCGTGGGAGCAAACGCTGTTGCTGTCAAGATAAATAAATCAGTGCTGCAGCTGAATGGCATTCCTGCTAAGCAAATGATGGTTAACAATAAAAGCAAATACAATAAAACATAGTAAAAATAAAACAGAGAGAGAACAATAGATATAGAACAATAGTGAGCAAATAATAGATCGGACAGTAGAGAGCGAACATAAGAGATAGAACAATAGAGAGAGAGAAGAAAAAACAATTTTTGGCCTTTTTATTTTATATTTCTTTGTGTTTTTGTGTGTGTGTTTTTTTGTTTTGTTCTCACTTTTATAAAAACTGTAAACTGAACGTTGCAGATTAGGGTCTCTTAAAATGTGATGGCCATCACATCTTTTGAGACCCTGTGTTAGTGTGCTCTAGGACTGTGTAGTGCTGTACCCTACTGTAATACTCCACTAGTGTGTGGTAGCGTTTAAAACAGTCATCAATGCAGAGACCAGGTTGGCAGGGGCGGGCTGGGCCGGGGGGAAGAGTGGCAATTTTCCCCCGGGCCGCTCTGATTCCCTGTAAAAAGGGCCTCTGTGCTGCCAGCTCAGAACCGTGCATGTGCAGTGCCAGTTTCCGAAGCTGGCCGAGTGATACTGCTCGAGCACCTTCGTTGGGGGACGGGGTTAATAGGGCTGGATTAGCGGCCGAATTGTAGTGAGAGATCCCTCCATCCCTTGATGCAGCTGCAAGCCACTGATGTGTCCTGTCACAGGGCTGAGAGTGTGTGGAACGTCTTACAGAGCACAGCCCTCCCCTGTCCTCTAAACCAATGGGAGAAGGGATCTTCTCTGCCTACTCCTTGTGCCTGCCCACACTCAATGCAGCCCGTGCCCATGTGCTGTGAAGGGGATGTGCGGGCGGGAAACTTTAAAGTCAGCAGTCACAAATCATAATGTCACAACATGAAGACGCTGACTAAGCCAGTGAACCTCATACTGGGAGAAGTAAGTGAGCGGTGACCAGACTCTCCCCTCTCTTCCTTTCTACTCTGTCTCTCCCAAATTCCTCTCCATCATACTTATCATTTAACCACTTGCCTTTCAGGCACTTTTACCCCCTTCCTGCCAAGGATAATTTTCAGCTTTCAGTGCTCTCACACTTTGCCCTGGTTCACATTGGAGCGATTTGGCATTCAATTTGACATGTCAAATCACATGCCAAATCGGTGGCAATGGCAGCGTCCGAATTGGTGTGACGCTGCACCGTTTCCCAAAAGTCGTTTCTGTACTACCTTTGGCAACTTTGGGGTGCGATTTCCATAGACATCTGTGCAGGAACCCGCACAAATTTCGCTGAAATCGCCCCCAAAGTCGGACTGACATGCGGGAATGAAATTGTATGAGTTCAGCTGAACTCGCACAATTTCATTCCCACTGTCAGTGTGAACCTGGGCTCTGAATGACAATGGCAACACTGTACCCATATTACATTTTTGTCCTTTTTTTCACACAAATGGAGTTTTCCTTTTGGTGGTATTTAATCACAACTGGGTTTTTATTTTTTGCTAAAAAATAAAAAAAGACCGAACAATTTGAAAAAAAAAAGTTTCATTTGTAAATAAGTAATTTTTCTCCTTCACTGAAGGGCACTAATGAGGAGGCACTTATGGGTGGCACTGATAGGCAGCACTAATAGGTGGCACTTATGGGTGGCACTTATGGGCACTGATAGGTGGCACTGGGCAGCACTGATAGGTGGTATTGATGGGCGGCACTGAAAGGCAGCACTGATGGGCACTGATAGGAGACACTTATGGGTGGCACTGATAGGTGGCATTGATGGGCGGCACTGATACATGGTGGCACTGATGGGCAGCACTGATAGGTAGCACTGATGGGCGTCACTGATGGGTGGCACTGATAGGGGGCAGTGATGGGCAGCAACGATGGGCACTAAAAGGCAGCACAGACTGGCGTCACTGATGGGCACAGACTGGCGTCACTTGCTGGGCACTGCTAGGGCTGCACTGTAATCAGTGTCCTGATTATCTATACAGTCTCCCCTGCGAGGAGATGCCACTGATCGGCTCTCCTCTCCTCAACTCACACACTGTCATTTACATGTGATTGGCTGTTATTGGACACAGCTGATCACGTGGGTAAAGAGCCGCATCATCGGCTCTTTACCAAGATCAGGGTCATGCTGTGTCATATTTATCTTGCTTCATAACATCAATAGCCGTTATAAAATCAGGGGGCCGTGGATGGTGAGCTGATTCGGCGATACAATGGGCCACTCGACTGGACTTGCCCCCCAGGCTTAAGGCTGCCAGCCCTCCCCTGCAGGTTGGTCAGGACAGGAGGGACAATAAAAGCGCATGTCACGCCTACATCCGCGTTTTCGGCAGACACAACATCTTCTTCGTGGGTGTTCTTTGTGTAGGGGTACCAGGGAGTACTTATGGAAAATAACTCTCACTGCATTTGCGTTGGGAAGGTGGGCCTTAGCACCGTCTGGAAACAGAAGGGCTGTGATAATCTCATCCTGGAATTTGAGGAAGGATCCAGTCCATCCTGAAGCTTTGTATAGCACAAAAGCGTTCAGCAGAGCCAAGTGAAATAAGTAGACAGACAATTTTTTGTACCAGCGTCTGGCCTTACAGGCAATTAGGTACGGCACCAACAACTGGTCGTTAAGGTCCACCCCTCCCATATTAAGGTTGTATTCGTGGAAGCAGAGGGGTTTCTCCACAACACCAGTCTCCAAACTCCAAAATCTTTCTCGTACGGGAACAGAACAATACGATTTTCGTATGATTTTCGTACAAGAAAAATCAGAAAAGATAGACTGCGCATGATCAGAAACAATAAACAACAAAAAAAGCCTTTGTCGTGCAAGAATATTCAAAAGAATTTTCTTTCTTCATTTCCAATTTGCGAAAACATCGAGAAAAATCAGACGAACGTTTGCCCGATTTTCTTATAGGTGTGCTCCCTATGCAGTGGTAATCACACCTAATGCATCTCTGATTATTATGCGTGATTATTTAGTGTAAGTTAATTCTACTACACTCTAATTAGTTAAGGCAAGGCAGAAGAATATTTAGTTTCACACATTGAGTCACTCTTTCAATAAAAGCATGCATCTTCTCCACCCCAAAAATATTATGATGCTTTCTATAAAGCCTAGACAGCCAAGAAAATACATTAATTTGATATCATTCTGTTTGTTTAGCTGGTTTTCCATTGTTATCTCAGCTGTATTTAAACAGCATTTATTTTTATCAGAAATGTAAATATCTGCATGTTTTTGCCCAGATGAAAATAAACATGGTTTACTTGTATTCCCCTTCATTTTTTTCTCTATCCCTTCATAACATCATTGGAGACTATGATTAGTTTGTGTCCTATTATACTCCACCTTTGCAACTGCTTTTCCCAAGTAACACAGGAGTTAAGCGGAGCTCCACCAAAAGGGTCTGCCTCCTCACTCCCTCCTCTGCCATATTTGGGGGTTGACAGGTACCCTCTAACCTTCCCCTGCAGCCTTCTGGGACACTTAACAGGTTCCAGAAGACTGCAACCTATTCAAAAAGCGCAGCACACTTTGCACATGCGCAGTAGGAAACGGTTTTCCCTTAGTAAAGATGGCGGCGCCAGCACCCGATAGCCGAGTGAAGAATCGCCTCGGTTGAGGACTATGCTGGATCCCTGGACAGGTAAGTGCCCCTATATAAAAATTTTTTTTTTTTTTTTTGGGGGGGGGGGGGGGGAGCCTAGAGCTCCTCTTTAATTACCATAGCAGTAATAAACATGCCAGCTGACAGCACCAGTTTAACATCTGCTAAAGTTTTTATGGGTTTGTTCCTATATAGATATGTATATGGACTCAAATTAATACATGATAATGAAGTTCTAGTTATAAGGCTAAATGAGAATTTAATTATTATTATTATTGTCCTCCTGTATTGAACTGTATTGTAACTGAACTGTCTGCCCTGATGTTGTAAAGCACTGCGCAAACATCTGGCGCTATATTAGCCACTAGGCGTCCGCGCTATAGCCGAAAGACGGCTGCAGCACGGACGCCAATTGCCGGGAGGGCGTCCCTGGACGTCCTGTTTACTTCCCCGAGCGCACATCGGGGAAATTCTGTGCTGGCCGTGTCCAATGGGAGATGATCTCATATGTAAACATATGAGATCATCTCTCATCGCCGACTCTCCCTCCTTACACAGAGACAGCTGCAGGGTGAGTGAAAAAAAAATGGAAAATGAAGTGCCCACATGTCCCCACTGTCAGTGCCAGTGCCAGATGTCAGTGCCAACTGTCCTCACTGCCATCTCTCCCCAGTGCCATCTGTCATCAGTGCCACGTATAAGTGCCATCTGTCATCAGTGCCATCTGTCATTTGTGCCACATCAGTGCCACGTATCAGTGCCATCTGTCATCAGTGCCACCTGTCAGTGTCACGTGCCATCTGTTATCAGTATCACGAGTCATTAGTGCCACGTATCAGTGCCATCTGTCATCAGTGTCACGTGTCATCAGTGCCACTTATTAGTGCCATCTGTCATCAGTACCACGTATTAGTGCCATCTGTCATCAGTGCCATCTGTCATCAGTGCCACTTATTAGTGCCATCTGTCATCAGTGCCACGTATTAGTGCCATCTGTCATCAGTGCCATGTGTCATCAGTGCCACATATTAGTGCCATCTGTCATCAGTGTCATGTGTAATCAGTGCCACGTATTAGTGCCATCTGTCATCAGTGCCACATTAGTGTCACGTGACATCAGTGCCATCTGTCAGTACCACGTATCAGTGCCATCTGTCATCAGTGCCACCTGTCAGTGTCACGTGCCATCTGTTATCAGTGTCACAAGTCATCAGTACCACGTATCAGTGCCATCTGTCATCAGTGCCACGTATAAGTGCCATCTGTCATCAGTGCCACGTGTCATCAGTGCCACATATTAGTGCCATCTGTCATCAGTGTCACGTGTCATCAGTGCCCTGTATTAGTTCCATCTGTCATCAGTGCCACTTATCAGTGCCATCTGTCATCAGTGCCACGTATCAGTGCCATCTGTCATCAGTGCCACCTGTCAGTGTCATGTGCCATCTGTTATCAGTGTCACGAGTCATCAGTACCACGTATCAGTGCCATCTGTCATCAGTGTCACGTGTCATCAGTGCCACTTATTAGTTCCATCTGTTATCAGTGCCACGTATTAGTGCCACGTGTCATCAGTGCCATGTATAAGTGCCATCTGTCATCAGTGCCACATCAGTGTCACATGTCATCAGGGCCACGTATCAGTGCATCTGTCATCAGTGCCACGTCAGTGTCACGTGTCATTGTCCTGGTGCTCCAGGGCCTTCAAACCTATAATAGATAGTCAACAAGTTAGATGTGTAATTTATGCTCCTAGAACACCTGATGGTGCTCCCTGCATGTTGGGCCTCTCTAAGTGGCTAGGCCATGGGTCTTCAAACTATGGCCCTCCAGTTGTTCAGGAACTACAATTCCCATCATGCCTAGTCATGTCTGTGAATGTCAGAGTTTTACAATGCCTCATGGGATGTGTAGTTCCACAACAGCTGGAGGGCCGTAGTTTGAGGATCCCTGGGCTAGGCTGTGGAAAAGTCCCACACATGTGGTATCGTAATACTCAGGAGGAGTAGCAGAATTTATTTTGGGGCGTCATTTGTGGTATACACATGCCATGTGAAAGAAATAACCTACCATATATACTCAAGTATAAGCCGAGTTTTTCAGCACATTTTTTTGTGCTAAAAATGCCCCCCTCGGCTTATACTCAAGTCAAGCACTTTTCTGCAGCAGAGAATGACATTTTCCGACCTGAATTTGGGGCCCCGTATCTCGGGGCCACTTGGTGCTAGGAACCCCAAATTGGTGTGCAAACGCAGTGGAACTAGCACTACAACATATCCTAGCACCAAGTGGCCCCGAGATACGGGTCCCCAAAGTCGGTTCAGAAAATGTCATTCTCTGCAGCAGAAAAGTGCTTGATATTTTCCGAACCAACTTTGGGGTCCTGTATCTCGGGGCCACTTGGGGATAGGAACCAATATGTTGTAGTGCTAGTTCCACTGGGTTGGCACACCAAATTTGGGGTTCCTAGCACTAAGTGGCCCAGAGATACAGGGCCCCAAATTTGGTCAACTGTGTCTATCTGCAGCAATGTCATTTCGGGACCCTTTGAGTCCAAAGACCCCAAATTTTGGCTGCAGCTATGGGGCATTTAGGAAACCTTAACTACCAAGTTTGAAGTTCGGGGGACCCATGGCTGCAAATGGACACAGTGAGGCATGCAGATGGGCACAGCGAGGCTGCAAATGGGCATTGTTGACCCTCTTTTCCCACTTACAGTAGCTGCGCATTTCTCACCCTAGGCTTATACTTGAGTCAATACGTTTTCCCATTTTTTTGTGGTAAAATTAGATGCCTCGGCTTATATTCGGGTTGGCTTATACTCAAGTATATAGGATATTACAATGACAATTTTGTGGGAAAAAAAAAAAATCTTAATTTTGCAAAGAATTGTGGGGAAAAAATTACAACATCAAAAAGCTCACCATGCCTTTTACTAAACACCTTGGAATGTCTACTTTCAGAAAAGGGGTCATTTGGGGGGTATTTGTACTTTCCTGGCTTGTAAGGGTCCTTTCACACAAAGGGTCCTTTCACACAAAGATCCGCTGCTCAGCGGGAATCGCTCCGCTGATCCCCGCTGAGCCGGCGGATGACAGGGCGGTCCCTGTCAGATCTCCGCTCTCCCCTATGGGGGATCGGATGAACACGGACCGTCTGTCCGTGTTCATCCGATCCGCTCTGCAGATGGATGGAAAAATAGGGTTTTCCTCCGTCTGCAAAATCCGCTGACACCCGCTATCCCATAGGGGTACATGTATGTCCGTTTTTCATCCGAAAACGGATGGATGAAAAACGGACATACGGTCCGCACGTGTGAAAGGGGCCCCTAGACCACTTTCACACTGAGGCGCTTTTCAGGTGCTTTCACGCTAAAAACAGCGCCTGAAAAGCTCACGAAAACTTATTTCCATTAAAATCAATGAACACTTTCACACTGGGGCAGTGTGCTGGCAGGGCTGTGAAAAACTCCCCTCCCCATTGAAATGAATGGAAAGCTCTTCAAAAGCGCTCAGTGTTTTTACTGGCAGTTTAGAAGCGCTTCAGTGTGAAAGTGGCCTTAGGGTCGCAAGAAATGAGATAGACCACCAGTACTTCAGGTGTGATCAGGTGAGATACATTTTTTATGATTTGAACCACAGCTTGTAGAATCTCTAACTTTCACAAAGACCAAATAAAATCCACTAATTTGGGTTATTTTTTACCAAAGATATGTAGTATAAATTGTGGCCAAATTTTATGAAGGAAAATTAATAATTTGCAAAATTTTGTAACAGAAACAAAGAAAAATTTGTTTTTTTTTTTCCAAATTTTCGGTCTTTTTTCATTTATAGCGCACAAATTAAAAATCCAGAGGTGATCAAATACCACCAAAAGAAAGCTCTATGTGTATGAAAAAAAGGACAAAAAATTAATTTGAGTACAGTGTTGCAAGACTAAGTAATTGTCATTCAAAGTGTGAGAGCACCGAAAGCTGAAAATTGGTCTGGTCACGAGGGGGGATTAAGTGCCCAGTGCGATGCGATTCTAATTCTAGAACATTGTGAGTGTGTTTTTTTTTATTTTTTAACTTAATAAACAAGATATACTACACTATATGGATTCTCTCTCCTTTATTCATGAGTCGTAAGCACACAGGAAGATATAAAAGAAGTGTCATCTCCCTGCTCACCAGCTTAAGCCTGATAGACCCACATGCAATACTGCTAAGGGGTCCATAGCATCTGGTGAGTTAACCGCTTGCCGATCAGCCACCTCACTTATACTGTGGCAGGTTGGCTCGGCTGTGCTAATCGCCGCACTGGTACGGCGGTCCCTTTTAATGGATATAGCAGGCGCGTGTGCCCACAACGCATTAACGGAACCAATGCGCGTGTCTGGCGGCCGCGATGTCCACCGGCCACCTGCGATCACTCCAGAGAGTAAGAACAGGGATCTGTCAATGTAAACAAACAGATCCCCATTCTGACAGGGGAGTAGAGAGAAATCGTCTGTTCCTAGTGATCAGGAACAGCGATCCCTCTCGCTACTCCCAGTCAGTCCCCTCCCCCCACAGTTAGAAACACCTCCTGTCCGCTGCAATGTCGCAGTCCCGCAAAAAATTGCTGATCACCGCCATTACTAGTAAAAAAAAAATTAATAATAATAATGCTATAAATATATCCCTATTTTGTAGACGCTATAACATTTGCGCAAACCAATAAATATACGCTTATTGCGTTTTCCTTTTTTTTATTACCAAAAATATGTAGAAGAATACATAGTGGTCAAACTGACATTTTTTTTTTTTGGATGTTTATTATAGCAAAAAGTAAAAAATACAGTTTTCTTTTCAAAATTGTGGGTCTTTTTTGTTAATAGCGCAAAAAATAAAAACCGCAGAGGTGATCAAATACCGCCAAAAGAATGCTCCATTTGTAGGAAAAAAGGACCATTTTGTTTGGGTACAGTGTTGCACGCCCGCGCAATTATCAGTTAAAGCGACGCAGTGCCTTATCGCAAAAAAATGGCCTGGTCATTAAGGTGGTAAATCCTTTCTGGGGCTGAAGTGGTTAAAGCACAAAGAGGGTGTGTGGAGCACTGAGCACCGTGTGATATCATTGAAGCATTACAGCACTTTAGATTATTATTTTGCACAGGAGCACATTTGGAAGAAAACAGTGTTTGGGACTGCTTTAAATTTCTATATGGACTTTCATTGACTACATGCTTGTCAGTTCACATTTGATTTGTGATTGTATTTTATATGTTTTTGAGATTCAAATTTGATGGTGTATGCACAATAATTGCACTTTAGAAATTTGCACTACAATTTGGTACTGTTTGCGCTGTGGTTTGAGGTATATATATTTTGTTTGTGTTTTGAGCAGCAACAACAGGAGTATATACAGTAGGTATAAATAGATCTAGCATTGGTTGTGAAAGGGCAGTGTGTAATGCAGGGGTAGGCAACCACTTCAGCCCCAGAAGATTTTACCCCCTCCCTGACCAGAGCACTTTTTACAATTTGACACTGCGTTGCTTTAACTGGCAATTGCGTGGTCGTTCGATGCTGTATCCAAACAAAATTTGCGTCCTCTTTTCCCCACAAATAGAGCTTTCCTTTGGTGGTATCTGATCACCTCTGCAGTTTTTATTTTTTGCGCTATAAACTATAAAAAAAACTATAAAAAAAAGAGCGACAATTAAAAAAAAATATTTTTAAATTTTTGCTATAATAAATATCCCTCTGGTGGCCGAAAAAGGGTAGGACGTACCCATACGGGATTTCGCCCCAGGAGAGTCATTGTGCCGCAGTATATCTGCGTGACATGTTCGGGAACTGGTTAAAGAGGTGAAGATCTACTTGAACAACATGGGAGAAGTCAAAGATCACCGGGCGCAGTGTCACCTCCTTACATCTGATTTAAACCTCTACTTGCCGTACTACCGTGTCACAATCGCATGCATGGCACGGCAATCATGGGTTTAAATCAGATGGTGAGGAGGCAATTTATTGCCTCCTCATCACCTGTCTAACACATTCCGATCATTTTTCAGAAGAGCAGCAGTGCCTGCTGCACTTGTGAATGAGCCCTTAGTTGCATTTGCATTTGGAAGCCGCACCCTTAGGGCTTGGTCACACTTAAAGTTTGGGGGGGGGGGTGGTAAAACCCTGCAGTTGAGTTGCGGTTTTACCACCCTGTAGCCCCTACCCTCTTTAGCTACTGAGGCAGCACCCAAAAGTGTACACATTCTGCAGCAGGAATTAAGCCCCCTGTTGCTTTTGGTGGGCTCTACCGCCTGTCAATCGTAACCCATTCAAGTAAATGGGGCCATTTTGCAAGTCCCCTGCAAGTGCATGCTCCTGCGGGGTGCAAGGGGTTAAAGCAGGTTGTGAGCAACACAATGCTGCCTACTTTAACCCCTTGTTTGCTGTATTGCACATGGTTTCAGGGTGGCCTCATTCACTTGAATGGGTCATGCATGGCAGGTACTACGCCCACCGACCATGACAGGGCGTATAACTCCTGCTGCAGCTGCGACATGTGTACACCCCTGGCCACTGCAGCTAAAGGGGATTTGGGTAGAGCGAGGGTGGTAAACATAGGTCTTAACTATGGGGTTTTACCACCCCCCAAACTGCAAATGTAGATGAACCCTTTACTGTTCTGAACCCCCTAAAGGGCTGCTTTTACACTGATGCGCTGCGATTTACCTGCACCGTAGGTGCAGCACAGTGCATCTGCAACTTTCCTGGGGTAGCTGCACTTAGGCATAGATGTCTATTATATCCTGCACCACTCTGGAGACCGCTAGCTGGGATAAGAGGTGGAGTGCAGTTGGTATCACTCTGCATGGGACAGGCGCCAGTGCTACAGAGGAGGCATCAGCTTAGGCAGCTCTTGCTCCCTACTATAAGGTGACCAGATTTTTAAAATGAAATCCGGGGACATATTTTTTTTTTTACTAGTAATGGCAGCAATCGGCGACTCTTTGCCCATCTTCGCCACCGCCGCCCGCCTCACAGCCTGTCAAGTCTTACTCTCCGGGCCCCAGGTACTACTGGGTGGGGAGCAGAGGAAGATCACTCCACCAGGAAAGGCAAGGAGATAAACAGGCAGGTGGCTGGCCGGGACATGAGCCAAGGCAGGAGAAAATGTGAGCAGAGCTGAATGAGCATGCACCCCGAAACTGAAGAAATAGTCCCTCCCCTCTGACCAGAACATGATCATCAGAAAGGGGCACAAATAATGTAAAAAAATAAACCCCCATAAGCTAGTAGGAGTGGCAGAGGAGGGGGGGTGCAATTCAGATTTTTTTTTTTTTTTTATTCTGCACAGGCTGTCTTTGAAATTGCCCCAGCCCCTGTTCAAATTCCAATCCGGGGACAAAACCGGGGACAGACTTGGTCCGGGGACAGTCCCCGGAAACTGGGATGTCTGGTCACCCTACCCTACTACAGCTCCAACTCTGCAAGTAGTCCCCTCTGCATTGCACTCTGTTTGCTGGTCTGGGATGGTGGGTCAGCAAACCCAGACCGCAATTTACCAGTCATCTGTCTGCGATCTACTGGTAGAACACGATCTACAGGTTGCTGACCCCCAGGGTAAGGTAAACATTTTATTTCCAATTCCAAATGTTATAAAGTTTATAAACTAAGGCACACAGTTTATGCAAGAATTTGCAAGTCTTTGTTAAATTATTATAACTTTGCAGTCCTGTGGAAGATTTATATTTGCCCCTCTCCTTCTGCTTCAGCTCTCTGTAACAGAGTACAGATATCATTTGTTGATTTTTGCCTAATATACTATTTACCTAATACCTGTTCCAAATATAATTAGGATAGGCGAGTCTCTAGAAGGAGGTGGTGTCTGCTTACTTTTTCAACAACATAGTTACAGGACACGACTCAAGCCAGAATTTTGTGGATTGAGCAAGAACTTTCTACCTATTACAGCAGAAAAGAACTTTCAGGAACCGTCTGGCCGTTCACATAAGGTGAGCTGGAGTTGAAGTTTTAATGGCTGCTGTTCATCTTGAGTTGAACTGTACTGAACATATTTTGTTCAATGCTATCCATGGCTCTGCTTACTGACATTTGAATCTCCTCAGAGCTACTTACCTGCTCATACAGCATTTCTCCCTTGCTGGCCAAAATGTTGGAGAATCTACATTGCAAATACTGTAAATAAGCAGTATTAGAGGGATATGTCCCTGGTTCAACAAATAGCGCATTGGAGTGCTCTCTTAGCAATCCTGCTGGTAGTGATTTGCCACTAGTGACAAGACTGCTCATGTAACATGACCGTTTATGTTGTTCCATGACATTACCTACTTTGACTCAGACCAACAATTTAATAGCAGACCTCCCACCCCCTACCTCACACTCATACTCACATACACACTTTTTCAATGGCCACCATTACTCAACAAGTTGCTGCACAGTATTTAAATTATACTTACTTGCCCATGCAGTCTCGACCAGTGGCGGCTGGTGCTCAATTTTCTTAGGGTGGGTGGCCCCCACCCAGCCAGCAAGCCAACCACCCCTGATGCTCGATCGATCTCTGCTCCCCACCCCTCCTGAGTCCCAGCGGTTGCATCTCCATCCAGCCAATCAGGACTTAGGACTCCCGACCAATCGGGCCTCAGGACCTGATTGGCTGAGACGAGAAACAGGAAGACTTTAGCAAATTTTAATTTGCTAATGTCACACAACTGTCTGGGCTCGCGGCACAGTGCTCTGCGCCCCGAGCCCACCCTTTATGAAGCCAATTACACTCTAATCATGTGCTTAAAAAAATAAATAATTGAAATCCATATGTCCAACACATCCATACGTCCTACCAACATGTAGATTAGGGGCCGGACGTATGGATTAGGGGAGTGGTGACCTTGCGCCCTGTATAAATGTTGCCACTGGTCTCCACATTGCCGCATGCTAAGGTGCCTTTTCTCTCCTTCCTCCAAACCCACGCTGCCATCTTGCCTGATTGGTCATCATTGGTGACTGGCTTTTTATTCTTCCTCTTCTTCTGCTGGCCCACTAATTAAATCTGTACCTCATCTTGTTCATACACCTAAACAGTCATCTGTAACTCACCAGCTGAAAAAATCCCCCCAGGATCTGAAATGTTGTATGGAGCATGTGTGAGATGAGGAGAAAAGGTGTACAATAAAAGTAAGCAGCAGCAAAATCCTTTGTTTAAAAAATGGCGCTAAGGCCCATGTGCAGACAGGTGGTAGAACCTTTAAGTTGTCTCCTCCCCCTGAGAGAAGGGTTGAAGGTTTAGGCAAGACCAGAGAGGGAGGTAAGTCAGACTGGCGAGGCAGACTGGCGAGGAAGGAGAAGAGACAACATCTAACAATCGTGCTCCTGCTGTTCCCCGTTTTTTTTTGGGGGGGGGGGAGCAGGGTGCCCCAGGGTTCCTTATCATAGCCGAGAGTCAGTTCAGGTCCAGAGAAAGACCTTGGAAGCTGGTCCTCTCTTTGGTTCCTCCCCACTTAGCCTAGGCAGAGAAGAGTGGGAGTGAGTGCCCTTTGCAGAAGATGCAAGCAGCCTCCGCCAGGGCCTAATGACAACTGTTCCTCACATTTTGCATACAGAAATGTGTGAGTGAGAGAGTACTACTGGTGCCCCCTGGCTGTCAAGCCTGGAAAATGTGGGCCAGAGTCTGCAACCCCTGGTAGTGAGGGGGTTAAGTTATGCATCCAGGAGGATGACAAGGGGGATATGTATAGGAATGCAACATCTGCACAGACACAGCAGCTCATCCTGATTTGACTTGTAGGTGTGGGTGAGCAGCCCAGGTCCACTTCAAAGCGTATGTCCAGCCAAAACATTTTTCTTAATTTGTATAGAAAAATGTATAAATTGTGTACTATGCTCATAGAGTCAATCATTCACTTCCACTAAACTGATCAAATTAAATAAAAATTGCATATCAAAGACCCTTCATTTGATCAATTTAAATGAGTTCCCAATCAATTTTGACTCTGCCAAGTTGATCGACTGTGGACTTGGGACCACCACCTCCTCCTATTTGAATTTTATTGTAGTTGTACTGTCTTCCTTTATATTTAACGCTGCACAAACTGTTGGCACTATATAAATTATTTATAATTCATAATATTGATAATAATAGTAGTCTAACGCCTCTGACTGCATAAATATCTGCATGTGTGTTCGGGAACCGATAATAATTCATGACCATTAACTGGTCATTTTTAACAGAGGGTTTATATTAATACCTAATAGTTTGTATATTTTAGTTGATAAAACAATACTGTGTATGTTGCATCATTTGATATTTTAATCGATGATTGATCTCTTATTTGTGATTACTCATACCCAAACTGATCACTAAAGCATAAAGCAAAAGGTATTTGAGTTACTGAGTGACCCTGCCTCTTAGTTTATTTAGCGGCGGGTAGGCAGAGGAGCTGTCATTTGGCGGGAGGCAAGCATCGGATGTGGATAGTTTTTTATTTGTGCAGCCCGTGTTCAATGTGATTGACACTGGATTTACTTCGAAGGACATTTACCCATTTTTTTGGGGGTGAATGAGTGGTGGTACTATGTACCCCATACTTATTCACATGGGGGAGCTGGGGGGGGGCTTCCAGATTCCGATAATTCACCCCGCACCCCCACCGGCACCATTCCTCATCAACATGGGGATAAGGTGCTTTGGGGGGGTAGTTCTCCCTCAAAGCAACCCCCTCTCACGTTGATGGCATGTAGCCTGGTATCATTCAGGAGGGGAGGGGCACTTGCTTGCCCCATCCCCCTTTCCTGGCCTGCCTGGCTGTATGCTTGGATAAGGAAGAAAGCATTAGTTTCCAAAGATAGGAGACCAAAAAATGGGGCTCATTGAAAGGTTGCATGCATCTTATTTCATGATATATATAAATAAATATAAATACCAGAGGTTTCTAAGAAAAATTTCTTTAGTATATTTATTAAACAATTAAATTAATTACACCACATATATAGAGGGAGTTGATAAAGCACAACAGTACAACTAGACATTTATACACGTGTTTGTTGGTTCAAGTATGAACCAAATCAAAACATACACATACTAGGGGGGACATTTACAAACATGTAACATATAAAACAATTGTCGTCCGGACGCCAGGGAAAACTTGCAGTGTATTATCCCAATATAAAACCATAAGGCTGTATTAATGATAATAGTGGGAGAAAAACTCCCTTAAAACCAAATATTTGGGGTTAAACACTGCACGTACTCCTTGGGTGGCTCGAGCCTATTGGGAAGGGAGGGAAAAGGGAAGGAAAAGGGAAAGGGGAAGAGTAGTCATGGAATGTGAAATTGATGGTTGCACTAAATTCCTGCTGAGGCAATCCTAAGTAGATTCAGCTGATGGAGTGAGCAGAAGATTTTTCAATAGTTAATGTTATATTAGTTTGCATATATTTATACCCGATGTTGTTTTATATCAAATGGTTCCCTTAACAGAGATTGTCCATTTTGCTTGTAGTCACAAGGAAGAAAATGAGGGTATTTTAAACAAACGGAGTCTATGAGACTTATTTTTAAGATTGCATGAGGCTACCAGCATACATTACCGCTTCCAATACTCGATATGGTCGTGGGCTATGGGATGCTTCAGGAACCCTTCTCAGTACTGTGTAGAGAGCCAAACGTCGCCAGTGATAGAGAGAATCTCGAATATCACCTCCATGGTATGCAGCGCTGCTAGTTTCCAATGGCTGGGTTTGGTGGTTCCATCTATGTACGTAACAGCTATCCGCCCAGAGTGTTTGAAGTGCGGCTTGCTGGTTCGTGCGTGTGTCAGCTGGTTCAAGGTATCAGCCTGACACCCTATTCATTTCCGCGTCCCTTCGTCCCGGTGTCTCGGCTCGTGCACACGACCATATCGAGTATTGGAAGCGGTAATGTATGCTGGTAGCCTCATGCAATCTTAAAAATAAGTCTCATAGACTCCGTTTGTTTAAAATACCCTCATTTTCTTCCTTGTGACTACAAGCAACATGGACAATCTCTGTTAAGGGAACCATTTGATATAAAACAACATCGGGTATAAATATATGCAAACTAATATAACATTAACTATTGAAAAATCTTCTGCTCACTCCATCAGCTGAATCTACTTAGGATTGCCTCGGCAGGAATTTAGTGCAACCATCAATTTCACATTCCGTGACTACTCTTCCCCTTTCCCTTTTCCTTCCCTTTTCCCTCCCTTCCCAATAGGCTCGAGCCACCCAAGGAGTACGTGCAGTGTTTAACCCAAAATATTTGGTTTTAAGGGAGTTTTTCTCCCACTATTATCATTAATACAGCCTTATGGTTTTATATTGGGATAATACACTGCAAGTTTTCCCTGGCGTCCGGACGACAATTGTTTTATATGTTACATGTTTGTAAATGTCCCCCCTAGTATGTGTATGTTTTGATTTGGTTCATACTTGAACCAACAAACACGTGTATAAATGTCTAGTTGTACTGTTGTGCTTTATCAACTCCCTCTATATATGTGGTGTAATTAATTTAATTGTTTAATAAATATACTAAAGAAATTTTTCTTAGAAACCTCTGGTATTTATATTTATTTATATATATCATGAAATAAGATGCATGCAACCTTTCAATGAGCCCCATTTTTTGGTCTCCTATCTTTGGAAACTAATGCTTTCTTCTATATGCAGGGGTTGAATAGTTAGCAGCTTAATTAACGTTTTGACCACATATACATAACAAGCCTCATTTTTGCTCTTCAAGTTTTCATGCTTGGATAAGGGCCTGGTATGGATTTGAGGGGGGGGGGACACATCATTTGTTTTAAATTTTGGATTTTGGCTTGGGGTCCTCATCCAAATCCATACCAGACCCAAAGGTTTTAGCATCAGGAAGTGCTGATATTTCACCTCAGGGTGCTGGTTCTTAGGCATGGTGGGTGTGGACATTTGCAGAAAAGATGGGCAGCAGTCACTTTTAGGAATGAACAAAAGTGAGTTTATTGCTCACAGCAAAAATAAATGTTGGAGAGAGGGTTAGGGCACAGGACACCCTAGGTAGGCAGACAGATCAGCAGACTCCAAAAACAAAACAGCCAGGTAGACAGCAATACAAAACAAGGGCATTAGGCCTGCACCCCATGTTCTGCACCTACGTAGCAACAGCTGTCTCCTATAGCAACCAAAAACTCACAACACTGTGCAGGGTTCCCTGGATGAGTGACTCATCCAGAGACTTTCTGTTTTGTACCACGTTTTTGCAAATTGTGCTGCATTCACCTCCTAAGTATCCTTATTCAAGGTGTGTACCCCTGCCAGGGCCGCCATCAGGGGGGTACAGCCCATACACATGTAAGGGGCCCCAGTGTCTGGATGGGCCTGGCCGACTGTCAGGGATATGAGAAGGCAGGGTCAGGTGCAGAGGAGCTCCGTGGATGCTCCTGTATGTGTGTGTGTCTGCAGGCTGCTGCCCTGTCATGAGCTGACATTGGGCTCTTTGCTGCCACCTCTGGCCATTTCCTGCATGTGCACCCCTCTGCATATGGAAACCAGAGCTGGGACTAGGAACACCTTACAAGTAAGGGCGGCTGTGTGTGTGTGATTGTGTACATGCCTGTGTGTCTACATTTCTGTGTGTGTACATGTCTGTGTGTGTGTGTACATGTCTGTGTGTGTGTGTGTGTATGTCTCTGTGTGTGTGAATGCCTGTGTGTGTGCATGTCTCTCTGTGTTCATGTCTCTGTATATGTACATGTCTCTCTGTGTGTACATGTCTGTGTGTGTGTGTGTGTGTGTGTGTACATGTCTGTGTGTGTGTGTGTGTACATGTCTGTGTGTGTACATGTCTCTGTGTGTGTACATGCCTGTGTGTGTGTGTGTGTACATGTCTGTGTGTGTGTGTGCTTGTGTATGTGCTTATCATATACACACATGTGAGTGGTGCTAGGAGCGTACAGGTGTGAGGGGGGCTGAGAGCGTACAGGTGTGAGGGGGGCTGAGAGCATACAGGTGTGAGGGGGCTGAGAGCGTACAGGTGTGAGGGGGGCTGAGAGCGTACAAGTGTGAGGGGGGCTGAGAGCGTACAGGTGTGAGGGGGGCTGAGAGCGTACAGGTGTGAGGGGGGCTGAGAACGTACAGGTGTGAGGGGGGCTGAGAGCGTACAGGTGTGAGGAGGGCTGAGAGCGTACAGGTGTGAGTGGGGCTGAGAGCGTACAGGTGTGAGGGGGCTGAGAGCGTACAGGTGTGAGGGGGGCTGAGAGAGTACAAGTGTGAGGGGGGCTGAGAGCGTACAGGTGTGAGGGGGCTGAGAACGTACAGGTGTGAGGGGGGCTGAGAGCGTACAGGTGTGAGGGGGGCTAAGAGGGTACAGGTGTGAGGGGGGCTGAGAGCGTACAGGTGTGAGGGGCTCAGAGCGTACAGGTGGGGGGGGCTCAGAGCGTACAGGTGTGAGAGGGGCTGAGGCACTGAAGGACTTGGTGGGATGGCTAGTGGGCAGATTCGGTGGGACGGCTAGTGGGCGGGACCCTGGGCAATGTTGGTGGTCAGGCTCGGGGGGGGCAGGCCTAAAGCTGTGTAAGGGGCCCCACAATTTCTGATGGCTGCCCTGACCCCTGCTATTGGGCTCCCCATACCCAAACACTGACAAAACAACTGATCCAGTATGGAGTCCATGGGGTTGGCTGAAGCATTCTGTTATCAGTGTCACGTGTAATCAGTGCCATTTGTCATCAGTGTCACGTGTCATCAGTGCCTTCTGTCATCAGTCATCAGTGTCAGGTGTCATCAGTGCCATAAGTGCCCACCAACAATGTCTAGAGAATTATTTTCAGCTGAGGAAGCGTACATTATTCTTGCGCCCGACGAGAGCAACAGGGAGCTCTCTGCTTCGGATTCCTCCTCAAATTCTGATTTTAAACTGACGTTGACTATGAGTCTGTCCTAAGCAGTGGGACACTGACAGCCTCAGAGGAGGGTGATAGACCACCCGCCAGACGAAAGCATTCTGGTGAGAAGGCAGTGCCATCCACCAGCATCGCAGTGTCATCCACCAGCACCGCAGTACTTCGGCAAAAAGGCCAAGTACCAGTGGGGTGTCACCTCAGTCTCAAAGGGTTAGGTCCCATGCCAGCCTTCCCTATTCCCTTCAGAACCCCGTGTGGCTTCCTAGTAATTCAGGAGAAGCTAACACTCCCCCTTTCACTGCCCAGCCAGGAGTCCTGGTGGACAGAGAAAATTTTTACTGAGGACATGCTTGCATCAATTGTGGCCCAGTGCAACCTTTCATAGCAAGTAACCCAATGTCATATTATGCTCGTCCCTACAAGTGGAGAGCCTTAACAGTGGAGGACTTTAAGATTTTTTTGGGCCTCACATTCTGTATGGGACTAACCACCCCATCCACCACATGCCCATCTTTTCCTCAGTAATGCCCAGAACCAGATATCTCATGATTATGAGGTTCCTACACTATAATGATAATACCCAGTGCCCTCCCTGAAATTACCCAAATTATGATAAGCTTTATAAAATTCGGCCACTACTAAATTATTTTGTTGAAATCTTTCCCCAGTTGTTTACCCTGGACCAACACATATGTGTGGATGAGTCCCTTATCAAATTTACTGGCAGGCTGGGCTTCAAACAATTTATTCCCACCAAATGGGCCTGCTATGTGATGAAGCTGTATAAATAGTGTGACTGAGCCACAGGGTATACACATGCCTTCATGGTATATGAAGGGAAGGGCACCCAGCTGCATCCCCCTAATTGCTCAACTACATTGGATCAAGCGGGAAAGTCGTTTGGGAACTCATTAACCCACTCCTTGTAGAAAGGCTACCATTTGTACGTAGATAACTTTTATACGAGTTTGCTCCTGTTCCGCAACCTTCACAGGAAGAACACTCCAGCATGTGGCACCATAAGGACGAACGGGAAGGGCTTTCCTTAAAGCCTCGTCAACAAGAAGTTAAGGAGAGGGGAGATGGCGAGTTTGCGGAATGAGGAAATTCTGGCTGTGAAGTGGAGGGACAGGAGGGATGTCTACATGCTTTCTTTGATCCACAATAATACCTTTGTGGAGATCACCATAATGAATGGCCCAATCCAAAAGCCAACATGTATCCACGAATACAATATGTTCATGGGGGGTGTCGACTACATTGCCACAATACGAACATACCAGTGGTATAAAAAAGTATCAATTTATTTGTTTAATTTGGCCATATACAACACCTATATAATCTATCGGAACTCCACTGAAAGCCCCAAACCCTTCCTTGGCTACCAGGAGGAAATCACCACTGCCCTTATATTCCCGAACGGCCGACCAGAAAACATTCGATCCGATGTGATTAGCAGACTCTTCGAACGCCACTTTCCGGATAAAAGCCCTCCCAGACCAACAGGCTAAAAACGTCAGAAAAAATGCCGGGTGTTCACCAAAGGAGTAGTTAGAAGAGACACTACTTATTATTGTCCCCAATGTCCTTCCCAACCAGGCCTCTGAATAGGTGACTGTTTCCGCCGTTACCATTCTTCAGTAAATTATTAGTGAAGTATGGTAAACATAACCCTCACTTCCTGCCATTTACCTTCACACCCCTTATGCCTCTGCTTGCTCTGTAAATGACCCTGGCTTGTTATTCGAACACGCTTCTGCCTACCGATTCTGTACATACCTCTGCCTGATCTGGAACTGACCCTGGCTTGTTATTCGACCACGCTTCTGCCTACTTATGCCTCTGCTTGCTCTGTAAATGACCCTGGCTTGTTATTCGAACACGCTTCTGCCTACCGATACTGTACATACATCTGCCTGATCTGGAACTGACCCTTGACTTTTTGATCATGCTTTTTGCCTGCCTCTTGGACTGATCTTGTACCCTGCTACTGGACTAGTGGGATTCATAACACAGGGGTCTCACATATGTGAGGGGTTCCAGAATTGTTTTTCTGGATGAAGAAAACATTTTTTTTTGTTTTCTCATTCCTAGATTAGGGTCTGGAGGCTTCAAAGAGATTTGGGTGGGATAAGCCTCTACCCCTGTCCCCATTCTGTCCTGAACGAGGCCTTACTTCTGCCTGCTGCCTGTAGGACTTCTGCCATCACTCCTTTGTCTGTTGCATGAATGACCACACCACATGGACCATGTTCCTGCCTACTACAAGGACCAATATTTTGGCACTGCTGACAATCTCTGCCTGCACTGACCCTGGACTGTATATGGACAGTATTCCTGCCTGCTGCCTGTACTGGCTATGGACGGTATTCCTGCCTGTTGCCTGGACAATTGCATTCGCTTTTGCTGACCATATCCCTGCCTGCTGCCTGGACCAGTGCTATCCTTCTGTGGACAACTGCACTACTAAAACCACAGTAAACTTTTTTTTACAATTTGCTCAGCAGAATGTATTTTGGGGTGTAATTCTTGGTATGTGCATGTTATGTGTCCCTAGAACACGTGACGGTGTTCCTTGCATGTTGGGCCTCTGTATGTGGCCAGGCTGTGTAAAAGTCTCACACATGTGGTATCGCCATACTCAGGAGGAGTAGCAGAATGTATTTTGGGGTGTACTTTTTGCTATGTACATGCTATGTGTTGGAAATATCTTATAAATGGACAACTTTGTGTAAAAAATAAAAAATAAGATGCGTTTTCATTTTTTTCCCACATTTTCCAAAAACATCTGGAAAAAAAAATTAACCATTCAAAAGACTCATTATAAAAATAAAATATGGTTGCGCTCTAAATAATGTGAAAGTGAAACCTTAAACTTTTTAAAGCATACAATAAATATTGAATGAGTACTAAAACATTGAAACACAGTCCCAACTATGAAGTTATGTAGGTGATTATGTGATGATGAATAAAAGTTCCAAAGATTCTTTTGCAAAAGGTGAATCATTTACAAAAAGTGAATCAGCATGTGAACAGTTCAAAGAAACTGATGTGACTTTTGCTTAACAGACACTGTGAATCCACCACCGTAAAGAATGTACGCTTACAAGCTACACAGGCTAGAAATGCCTGTGACTAACACCCAGCCAGGGCCTTTTCATCAATGATGTTCCGACACCGGTCTGGTCACGGCCTCAACAAGGGCCGTCTAATCCGGAACGTAGCTGGACGAATCCTCCACTTTAAGCCCGCAGCTCAGTAGGTGATGACTCAAACGTAGCTCAGAAAAAAATGCAAAAAGTGGCCATAGGTAAAACCTGCTGGGTTTTTATTTGTAATATAAATGGTAAAAACAAAATGCCTACAAGGTGTATAGATACAAAAAATGCTATTAAAAATATGCGGCCGGCCGGTAGCAGTACACACGCCCATGCAAACAAACAACGGAACGTATCGTGCAGTGACATCAATACGTCGCTCCTTCCGACGCGTTTCGGCACTATTCTGACGTCGTCCTGGGGCACAGGCAGTGTACTGATGCACCACTTAATATAGTGAACACACACAGCCACACCTCATTCTGAATCATAGGTATCTGGCTATAGAACGTCATTTTAGATATGGGAAAACAGGTTAATGGTGCCAGGAGTACTTCACGCCTTAAACTTAAAGGTCTAAAAATGTATACCAATATAACCCTTATGTAAATGATCAAGCTATACCAACACAGCAACACCGCTATATCACAGCGGTTTACCCAAGAGGACAGCATAATAGTCATGGCTAATAACCAAACTAAATAACTAAATTTGTCTATATCGTCTTTATCATCTATATCGGTACTGATCAATAGCTAACGCAGATGTTAAAAGACTCAGTATGCCTCATAGATTATACGTTGGGGTGTTAGCTTTCCAAAATGGGGTGATTTTGTGGGCGTTTCCATTGTCCTGGTGCTCCAGGGCCTTCAAAAGTGTAATAGGTAGTCAACAAGTTAGATGTGTAATTTATGCTCCTAGAACACCTGATGGTGCTCCCTGCATGTCAGGCCTATCTATGTGGCTAGGCTGTGAAAAAGTCCCACACATGTGGTATCGCCATACTCAGGAGGAGTAGCAGAATGTATTTTGGGGCATCATTTGTGGTATACACATGCCATGTGAGAGAAATAACCTATTACAATGACAATTTTGTGGAAAAAATTAATCTTAATTTTGCAAAGAATTGTGGGAAAAAAATGACAACATCAAAAACCTCACCATGCATCTTATTAAATACCTTGGAATGTCTACTTTCAAAAAAGGGGTAATTTGGGGGGTATTTGTACTTTCCTGGCTTGTTTGGGTCACAAGAAATGAGATAGGCCACCAGTACATCAGATGTGATCAATTTTTTAGGATTTGCACCACAGCTTGTAGACTAACTTTCACGCAGACCAAATAATATCCACTAATTTGGGTTATTTTTACCAAAGGTATGTAGCAGTATAAATTTTGGCCAAATGTATGAAGAAAAATTAATAATTTGCAGAATTTTATCACAGAAACTAAGAAAAATTCGTTTTTTTTTTCTTTTTGCAGAATTTTATCACAGAAACTAAGATAAAATTTCGAATTAAAAAAAATAAAAATTAAAAACATCAACAAATTTTTTTTTTAAAAATAATTAAAAAAAAAAAAATCAACAAAAAATAAAAAAAAAAAAAAAAAAAAGTTTTTTTTTTTTTATTTTCTGTCTTTTTTCATTTATAGCGCAAAAAATTTAAAACCCAGAGGTGATCAAATACCACCAAAAGAAAGCTCTATTTGTATGAAAGAAAGGACAAAAAATGTATTTGGGTACAGTATTACATGACTGAGTAATTGTCATTCAAAGTGTGAGAGCACTAAAAGCTGAAAATTGGTCTGGGCAGGAGGGGGGTTTAAGTGCCCAGTAGACAAGTGGTTAAAATCTGGCCCTATTACCGCATAAACCATTCCTCTAGAAATGATCGTGGGATCATGCCATAGAGAGACACTCTCTTTTAACCTTGTCTGTTCTCCCATTTTTCTGCTGGTATTAGGAAAAATTTGATTACGGAGACACAAACCTGCAGTAGACTGGCAAACTGGTGTATTAAAGTTTTCTTCTACGCACTGTCTACCTAGTTGTCTAATACCTCAAGCTGTGAATCTGACCTTGGAGCTTACTACTAATGACAACAATATGTCAAAGATTCCTGTACACTCATTGGCCTTTGTTGATGTTTTTGAGAAGAAAGGGGCTGATACCCTTCCTCCTCGCCAAGAGTGTAATTGTCCTATCCAATTGTTATCAGGGGCTCCAATACCTTATGGCAGGACATACAAGTTTTCAAAGAATACATTGATGGAAATTTAAAGAATGGTTTCATAAGGCCGCCTACCTCCCCTGCTGGCGCTGGGATTTTTTTTGTAGGAAAAAAGATGGAGGCCTCTGTCCACGTGTGGATTATCGAGCACTGAATGCTATTACCAATTAAAAAAAAAATTCCACTGCTTTTAATTCTTGAAATAATGGAAAGATTGCATTCTGCTACCATTTGCAGCAAGATCAATCTACAAGGAGCTTATAACTTAGTGAGGATTAAAACTGGAGATGAATGGAAAACTGCCTTTCGTTCTCATTATGGACATTATGAATATTTGGTAATGCCATTTAGATTATGCAATGCTCCTTCCACATTCCAGCGGTTTGTCAATGATGTTCTGCGGGATATTCTAGACACCTATGTAGTAGTATACTTGGATGCTATATTGATATACAATACCACAGAGAAAGAACATATTGAACATGTTAAGACAGCTATTCTTACTAAACTCATCGTTCGTATGCAAAACTAGAAAAATGTGCTTTCAATGTGAAAACTATAGATTTCCTGGGGTACATTATTTCACCTGGTTGCATAGAGATGGACCAAGATTTAAGCCATATTACCTTGGCAGGTACCTACAAACAAAAAAGGGGTACAATGCTTTATTGGCTTTTGTAACTTCAATCGAAGATTCATATGTAATTTCACAAAACAAAAGGTGAAATTTCAATGGACTGAACAAGCCCAACAAGCTTTTGATGAGTTGAGAGCCCTATTTACTTCTGTACCTAGTCTAATTTTACCTGTACCCAACAAACCATACTACGGTATGTTGAAGTAGATGCTTCAGATACAGCTGCAGGTGCTGTACTATCACAGAGATCCGGTAAAAAAGAACTCCTACATCCAGTGGCCTTTTTTTTACACTCCTTTTCTCCCGCTGAGAGAAATTATGATGTGGGGGAGAGAGAATTATTAGCAATCAAACTTGCATTGGAAGAATGGAGACATCTGCTAGAGGGCACTAGCACACCCATTACGGTTTATACAGACCATCTCAATCTTGAATACTTACAGACAGCTAAAACATTAAAACCACGTCATGGCCGATGGGCTCTTTTGTGCAGCTGGTTCCCCCTGCTAATAACTTACCGTCCTGGTTCTCGAAATGGTAAAGCTGATGCCCTTTCTCGTATGGGAACTGAGGCATCTTCTCCAGGTCTTGAACCTTTTACCATATTAAATAAAGACAGTTTTTTGGCTACTATGCCATCACTATGGGATACTGTCAGATCTCATACTAATGTGAATAATAAACCTTCCATAAACCCCCCCAATGAACTATAAAATGTGACTATTATTGTACAAAGTAGAGTTTATTTTCCTCATGATGCAGTCACTGAAGTACTACAATATTGCCATGGCACTCCCATAGGGGGTCATGGAGGGACACATAAACTCCATCCTTTTCCTTATGCCTCCAGGCAATAAAATTCTCTCTCTCTGGCAGAGCCTTGAGCACATGGCCAGGCTTTAGACTCCAGGCCTCACCCAACACAGCTGTTCCTCACACATCCACACCAGGCCAAAATCTGGGTGGAAGGACCCTTATCACCAGACTTCCTCCAAATATATACTCCCTCCCAGCATGCCCAGTGGCCTGAAACTCCTACTGATTTGCTGAGAAAGATATGCATATTCATAACTCAGTTTCACTGCAGCACATCATAATAATGCCAAAGGCAACAGTGCCACCTATTGACATAAGGAAGGGATCACAGCTAAACCAGGCTTAGAAGAAAACAAATGATCACAGACTAAAAATCAGCCAGGTTATTTACCGCTTAGCACAGTTAAATTTACCAGTAGCCCCTGTTTTAGTCAAGGGTGCTATACTTAGTACCCAGTAGTAGTATTACCAAATTACCGTACAGGGTGATTACTTATAAGGACTAGGCATAATATGACACTTGGCATCCAAACAAGGGGGCCTTGCAGGGTGGTTTAATGGGAGGGGCAATCATTATGTCGTTCTTCTGCCGGCTATCGATGGCACCCTTTACGAAGAATTGGTGTGCTTAACAAGTTTCAGTAAACTAGCAAGCAGTATCGATGCAGTAAAGGTGTGGTATAGGTGCAGTACAGGTGCAATATAGGGGCTGTATAGGTGCGGTGAAGATGCAGTGAAGGTCCGCTATTCTTAATGTCCTGCCTACAGTAACTCAGTCCCTGCTAGCAGCTTGAAGAATGGGGCAGTGAGCCCTCTCACTAGTTTCTGTTGTGTGGCTGAGAACGCTAGCTGTAGAAAGTCTCTCCACAGAATGCCTCTGGAGATTCATTGGTGGGGAGTAGGGGGTAAGAGGATGCTCTGGTCTCCCTGCAGCAACAGTGCAGATGTGATTGTTGTGGTCTGTGCTGCACTGCCTTAGTTGCCTCCACTGGTCTGGCCTCTCAGCAGTCTTGTCAGTATGCAGCAAATGTGCTCTCACCTCTTTCCTCAGCACCAAGAGCTAGAGCCTAGCTGAACAGTCTCAGAAAGGCAGCTCCACTGCTCCTTCTTGCCCCAGTGTCTCTTGGGAATTGTAGTGCAAAGGGTCCATATCTCCACAATATGGCCTACATCATGGACTTAAAATCCCATGATTCTTAGCATTCTGCATAGAAATACATAAGCCTTTCTGGCTATAGTTCTACCTCTAACTGGGGGGGGGGAGAGATAGTGCAACACAACATTTAGCATATCAGCACAAAGTGGAAGTAAACTGATAATAAAGAGAGAAATGTCTCCTTCTCCATGTTTCTCTATTCCAGCAGCTGGCTACATAAATATGATGTGGGGTCTGGAGCTGAAAACAAGAATATTTATGGAAAAAACTCCTGTTGGGAACTTGTCATGCATGCAGCCGACAATTGATCTGCAAACAAAGCATATTTCCAAGAGCCTAACAGTGACAGGTAACACCATGGTTATCAGTTATTAAAAATTCTGCTTCACATGAAAGTCTATCATTTTTTAAGCCATATTTCTATATTAGAACATTTTACAGGGAACATGTATCCATGTGCGTCTGTCTCTGTGCCCTTCAGGTGGTCACTATCTTACTGTATATCACAATCATGCTCACTTTAGGCTGGCTTTTGGTAAAGACAGATTTATGCTTCATGCACACTGTTTAGACCCAGTGCATGAGGCGCAAACATTTGGCTGGAGGACACAGGCACACTATCCAGCCCCGCTGCTTCCAGCCTGACAAACTCTATAAGAAGACAATTGTTCCAAGATGCCAAAAACTGCATGACAAGGGCACCATAGTATATAGTACATCGGGAGTCCACCTGTATATAAAACAGACACATCAACTTTTGATTTCCTTTGTGTTAATTAGTTAAACATTACCAGTGGATTAAGCAGTCTGAACCCTTGGCAGTACTTTGTTTTATATTAACTTGTGTGATTAGTTGATAAGGTAACAAATAGTGAGGTATTCATGCCAATGTTAAGTTATAGCCAGATGTAGCAATGTGGACTACAATTATAAAGTACAGTGTTCCTTCTGTATTTCTATGCAACTTATGTCCCTCGAGTGCCCAGTGTTATCAACTGACATCATGTTTGTGAGCCAAGCTAAAGGGATTGTGGGATGAGTAGTTTCACAGATTGATAATTGTTTCAAATGACCCTGTACCTGGACTACGTATCCCAGGGATCTTTGTTACCATCGGAGAGATTGCTGGGAGGAAGCGGTCTCTTCCTCCTGGGCCTGACAAGAGACAGACCTCTCCGTGCATGGGGAGAGGTTGTGGCCTACCACGCAGTGTACAACATTCCAACCTGGATGAGAGGGGCCTAGCGCTGCTTGCTGTTCGTCGGACATCCATCCAGCACCACTTCGATTGCCTGCTTACCTGTGTTCTAAGCTTTGCATTGGGACATCAAAATGGAGGATCTGCTGCACGCGTGTCGCTACAGGGGCTGCTGTCCGGAGGGCATTGAATCAGTCTGGTCGTTTGGTGAGAGGGCAGTCACCCACCTTTACAAATCCTTTTCTCACTGTTTCACTGGGACACTTTGCACAGACATCTTTGCCTTGGGAATACTTTAATGAACATATCTTGAACACTGTGCATAGACACCCTTAGCTTTTACCATTTCAAGAAATCTTATTGTTTGTTGTTACACCTTAAAAGCGACTGGGAAGGGAATTCCGGGCTGGACAGGGTGACAGGTAGGCCACATCACTCAGCAGCCCCTACAGGGGTACAGCTACAGGGCCAAGACACAATAGCAAGACTGTCTAAGCTAATTACCTTTTCACATGGGTTGATGGCCTTTAAAATCCAAATAGATTTGTATATCTGTTGTTTTTACTATGACATTACAAGTAGAGCTATATTCCTTAATGAGCATTTGATTGATGCGTATCACCATATATGTACATTTTACTTAATTCTTTGTTTTCATTTGGTTTACTTGTGCACATCTGCATATACTGGATCTGAGCACCACAAACCAAAAATGCTATTTAAAGCGGAGTTCCATTTTTGGATGGGTCACAGCTCCCACTTCCTCCCGGCGCACCGCGGCACTGGAAGGGAGATCACCTCTCTCCCCTCCCTCTCAGCAATCATCTGGGACACGTCACAAGTCCCAGATGATTGCCCAGCCAGTCACGGCGTGCGGCGCACGCATGCGTAGTGGGCGCCCGGCTGTGAAGCCACAGCCGGGTGCCCACAGTTACAATTCCGGCACCGCAGAAAGGAGGGGGAGAAGAGCGAGGCTTCATTCCCCTACATCTCTGAACCCTGGGACTGATGAGTGTCCGATTATTAAAAGTCAGCAGCTGCACTATTTTTAGCTGCTGACTTTTATTTCATTTCTTTTTAAGCGGAACTCCGCTTTAATTCATTTTTTATAATCAAAGCAAACTCGCCCATCCATCCATGTCTCCATGCTTTATTTAGTTGAGAAATCACTTTGAAAAGGGGCAATCAGGTAGCAATTACTTCCTGGAATCCATCTAACCAGTAACGGATGTGAAGGGCTCTGTTTCTGCTATAACCAAAGCAGAGTACTAAAGCCCTTTTAACAAACAAATGCAAAATAAAAATAAAAAATAAATACAGAAGCAGCCACAACTTTATTTATTTATTACAGGTTCTTATATAGCGCTGTCAATTTACCATTTATGTGACATTTGCGCACTACTGGCTTGTTGCTGTTCCCTCAGAAAGTAGAGGTTTGTCTCTTTTAAATGTATTCACAAATGTATGCAACAAAAACCTCTGTTCTAACCTGTTTAGTTTTTTTTGTTGTTTTTTTTGAGCTGACCATCTGGATAATGGGCTGGGAATGTTTGTATTGTCATGTAAGGCTTTCCTTCTGCATCAAGGCCACATTTTGTTTCTGTGGAGTGGTGTAAGCACACAAAATACAGTTCCCTTTTCTCTTTGAAGTGCATAATGTCTGTTACTTGTTATGAATAATTTAGCATTTTATAACTTAGTGCTGGGTGTTTATTTTAGACTGAGAGGGAATCATTTATTTATACAGGTTGTTAGATGTGATGTCAGGCTTGCCTGAGACTCTCACCCTCTCCTTCTTTGAAATTATCACATACCTACAAAGGATTCCAAAACCATAAAAAAAGACAGGAAATGGCGCACAGACCTAGTGCATTATCCTAAAACCATAGGCTAATGCAATAGGTCTGTTCGCCCTCTCTCTTTTTATGGTTTCAGTTATTCCAGACCCCCCAGTCTTAAGAGAGCAGCAAGGCAAAGTGCATCTATACAAGCCAGGACTGAGATATAGCTAATGTACATTGTATGGGTCCACTCCTAAGCGCAGGAGATTTTTGTGATTGTGTGGATTAAAGGATTCCAGCATTTGGTCATTTTGACAGTACACTTCACATCATATTCATTTAGGCGATTTATTTTCATGCATATTCTGACCCAAACTAATAAAAATGGTTTGTTTTTAGTAGCTGTGTGAAATATTTACTCTGTGATAAATAATTATTTGTGTCTTTACATCCTTTAAAGTGGTTGTAAACCCATTTTTATAAATGTATGCTACAGGTAAGCCTATATTAAGGCTTACCTGTAGCTACCCTGGATATATCCTAAACCTGTACTGTTTAGGAGATATCCCCCTGTGTCTGCATGTGCCGAAGTGATCGGCACATGTGCACTGAAGCAACGGCACGTCGCGCCGTTGCTTCAGTTAGATATGCGGTTACCGCCGACTCCCGTGCGCGATACCCAGAAGAAAGCTCCGGGAGAGATGTCCGCGGCCGTAGGGGGGGTCGAGGACGGCTACGGGGGCTTCGATGTAAGGTAAGTAATACATAATGAGCTAGTATTCTATTCATACTAGCTCATTATGCCTTTGTCTTGCAGGGTTTTTTTTAAGGGTTTACAACCACTTTAAATGTTAAGGTACACAAAGTACAAACTTTTTCAAATTCTATCCTGCCTAATCCAAAACACAGATGAATATTTACTTTAGGTGTAGCATCCCTGTGACACCCAAAAGACAGGATAGCACCTCCAGAGGCCAGGGGCGGGCTACCATTTCACCCCAAAGTCCATAAAAATAAGGTGACCGAGAAAGGATATTGGGCGCCAGTCACTTTTGTCTTTTTAAATTTTTATTGAAGAACAGTTAAGAAGGTGAGGGTTAGGTGTCCTAGATACTGTCGCAGATCACTTACAGACTCTCCAGATCAATGTCCAGCTTCACAGTGTCAGAACCTTTAAGTCGACCCAGCAACACTGTAAGCAGGTTCTCAAATTTCAGTGCATCCTCCAAGTGAGTCACCAGGCTCTTCTGAGAGATCAGCCTTCTTTCCCGGTTCTCTTCATCAAGGGGCCTCCCCTGGGTCTCCTTCTTGGCACAGATTCCTCTAGACCAGACAGGACAGTGTCAGGACCACTTCAGTATACATTAGGCCCCAAAGCAGGCTATAGGGCCTAACAGCAGAACCCCCTAGGCCTCAGCCCTGGGGAAGAGAGCAAGCACATGTCCTGTCCTGTCCCAAATATTTATATTCTCACCCAGAATGCACCAGTGGCATAAACCTTCTACTGGATTGACTGAAGAAAATATAAATATTTATAACTTAGTTTTGTTTTTATAATCTCATACTATGACCAGTGATACCAGTGACATCTCCTGGCAACAGTGAGAAATCACAAGCCAACTTGAAGAAAAACTTTTCCTTCCCAAAACAGATACATTGTGTATGTGAGTGAATCTCAGCCACAAAGTCCATTTATGTGTAGCTTACCACCTTTAGCTGTATAACGCAGGTTTCTGTGTCTGTGATGACACTCCTCCTCCTGGCTAAATGTCAAAGTTCTCTGACTTCCTGTTTCCTACCTTTTCCAGTCTTGATACTACATGTTCCATGATCCTTTGATACTCTGTAGCTTCAGGGCAGGCTATGGGAGTCACTTGTACAAGTTCTGGGAGTTGATGTGGGTGGATCCTAGGATTACTGAGGGTGTTTCTGAGCCTTCATGTGGGTGGTGAAAGGTGTAAATGTGTCATACCTCCTGTGTAATTCCTGTCTTGCAGCATGCCAAAAAATAATGGCTTACAGCAAGACTACAGAGGAAGGGCTATGGGAGGTGATTATGAAGGTGTGTCCTTCATATGTAAATTAAGCACTTCACAGAGAGCAGGGCTCTGGAAGGGCAGGATCTGAGGGGCGGGACTCTCCCTGTTCACACTGGTGAGAATATTTACCTGAGCAGGATTGAATTCTAATTATGATCCATTGACAGTGTTACAGGCTCTAGGTGCTGCTGGAAGGGGAGTGGAAGGGAGTCTATCAGCAGGATATACTGAGTGTCACATGATGCAAAGCCACAAGTAAACATGGTACAGAGGTATGATCTATGCTGTGACTGATCATTCCATTCAGTTCTAGTGAAAAGAAAGTTGGAGTTCAGCTTTAAGTTTAGGAAAAAACAGGTGAAAAGGTAAATAATCAGTGTGAGCTAACTGCAGCCCAGCCAAAAACTACATTGATATAAAAGCCCCTGTTTAGGACAAGGGGGCTACATAGTATTAGCGGGAAATTAGCTATCAACTCCATGTATGTCAGTAATGTTTTCTCAAGGGAAATGGCAATTACTTCTGTTGAAATCACTTTTAATTTTTGACTGATAACTATGATGTGTACCCTCCCCATGGCATAAACATGCATGTTTGGGTGAAACAAATGTGCATTGTTGGCAGAGAGAAGGGTCAGAGGGCCGCTGGATGATCCTGCACTCCTGACTATGTCTATGATTGTCCTCACTATTCAGTAGATGAGAGGGGCAGGTAGTAAATATGTAGGCAGGTTGCCTACAATGTTAACTAATGCTAGTTAGATTAACGTGGCTGCCCAGGTTAGGTAGAAGAAGGGTTAACTCTGTTATGTTCCACTGCTAACATTTCACAGGCTTTGGGGTCCAGCCTCCTGTCCTGTGATATATAAAAGGCAGAGGTTTGGATCTCAACGGTCAGGTCGGGTCAGCGACAAGAGATCAGGACTGTGCTGAGACCTGCAGTTCTTCTATGGAGCACCAGTTTTAGGAATTTCGACCAAGCTTGAACTTCTCCAATTGAGACATGCCAGCTATGGACTTCACCCGCAAGGACTTTACATGCAAAGGTACTCTGGGACATCCACTATTAGCATTAGATAGAGAAAGAATGTTCTATCCTGTTATGTTTATCATTCTGTACTTCTAGTAAAATGTATTAACCACCATGAGCCTGGTTTGGAGTTATTCAAGGGGTGTACATGGGGTCCTGCTGCACACACACACACAAGGGTAGGGGTCTGCACCAACCTGTAACAGCACACTAGAGGTTCTAGTGACATTTAGGCAACAAAAGGTTAACTGCAACCAGTCGTTGGCATGGTACCTGAAAGAGGGACAGGTTCCCCGATATTGAGGGGGGTCTAGTATTATGGCTCCCTCCCTAGCTGTCTGCCTCCATCAGTCTAGCATAACAGAGATTTACGGCCTGGTCACTTGGTACGGAACATGAAGGGTTAAGTGCGTACGCATGAGGACCGCAGCCCTTGACAGGTCCCAGCAATGATGAGCATGCCCTTGGGCAAGGTGTAGACCACATGTTACAACACATGACACTTCTGGCCACCTGGCGTAGTCCAGAAGAACCAACCTCATGGTCTCTTGTGTGACCCGTACACTTAGCGCCCAACAAGTTAATGGGGAACACATGGAGGAGAGGTCATCTGTCCATCACAAGACACACTTCCTACCCTTACAAGTATAGTTGCTGTTACAAGTCACAAGCCATCTAGATCTGTATTTTCAAGATATGGATAAGAGGAGATTGAGACTCATCGTGTAGCTTCTTGGGTTATCTTTTGCATCTTCTGTAGATGGCCATGCAGTTACATGAGAGCCATATGTAGCCCTGAAGTTTTTCATTCACACGTTGATATAAGTGAGATTTGGCTAATAAGTATTTTAAAATACAGATGTTGAATAATAATCTTACAAGGGAAATCATATGAATGTTTTGTACATTAAATAAGACATTTTTAAGGGCAGAAACTCATTGCTGCTGTGTCTTTATCATAAAACTTTTCTTTGTGTCGCTATCTGTTTTCCAAGAACTGCATTCAGAATGTTCCACATTACTAATTAGTAGCACACATCAGGAATAAGTCTGACATAGAGCACTGGACACTACTTGGCTTGATTAGTCAGTGAATTTTTCAGTGTATTAAACAGAGTCCTTTTTACAAGGTCAAACAGCCTCCTCTTGTTTCTGTAGCAGTTGATTTGAAACACCAGCACAAAGAGTGATTTGTGATTCTCTGTAATCAGAGTTGTTAATTGAACCAACCAGAGCACAACAAACCTTTGGTCGTGGTGTCATAAAAATTGTTTTATATTTTTTTTTTTATATTTTGCCGCTTTGTTGTGGTCACTGTAATTTCCATGTCTATACGTGTACGATTATAATTAAAAGCACGATCATCTAAAACCGGTTGCTCTTGTATTAAATTATGATTTTCCAAACCCATATGTAATTTATAGCATGAGCGCTAGTGTTCTCTATTGTTGATCATTACAACCTAGATTCAAATGCCTCTTAGGTAATCTGTGAATAATGTGTTGTAGGAGACCATTGCAGTAGCTTTTATAAGGTGTAATGATTTGTTTCCTTCTAATCAGATCAAAATGTTCACTGGTGTACCTTCAGACAAAGAACATGGCCATACTCTGGATCCTATCGCCTGTTGAGTTCCCTATTACCTGTGTAGGGATCATAATAAACAAGCGTCAGAAAGATCTGTGTTGCCCATAATTATCAATAGGGACATGGATACAAGACCAGTCACCCTGGTCCTAGTCTTGAGCTCCTGTACAAAGACAAAGTTTAACGCTGGACTATTGTACAGCTCTGGTATTTAGAAAATAGTTGCTTATCCTGAGTTAAAAAGAGAAGTACATGTCTTAAAAAAACAAAAATTATGCTTAGCGGGATGGTGTTCCGATACTGCATGCTCTGAGCACAGAAGGGTGATTGACAGTCACCTCTCAGTTCTATACCCCTCCAGTGTTCACTAAAGCACCAGACTGTGGAGGGGTGGGAGGTGCTGGCTCAGGCTCTCAGCCGCACACTGAGAGGCTGAGCCAGCTGCTGGTCAGGAATCTGGGTGGATCCCGACATTATTGTCAGGATCCGTGCAGAATTAAGTGCACTCCTGTGACCCACAGGAGAAGTATGGCCAAAAGAACTTTTCCCATACTTCTCCTTTAAAGTGGAACTAAAGCCATTGATTTAACAGTTTAAAAACAGGGTTACATTTCCTGCATGCGTGTAAACACACCCAGTCTTAAGGGTACAATTTAAATTTGCACTTTGGAAAACTTTTTGATTTGTCATTGCTGAGTAATGATGGGCTAAACACCCCCCTGTTCAGTTCGCATCAGAACATAACAGGGAAAATGTTCCACCAAACATGCAAACTCTATTAAACTCTATGGGACATGAACATGAAAAACGCTTGTGTGTTATAGTGCATGGGGACCTGGGTACTGCCCTTGGGAACATGTATCAATGCAGATTTTTTTTTTAATCAATCGTTTTTAAAGGTGCAGTGATTTCAATGATGCTTAAAGTGAAACACTAAAAATGAAAAATTCCTTTAAATATCATGCCTGGGGGGTCCCCTTAGTCTGCCTGTAAAGTGTCACATCTGTACGATGTATAGAAACTGCTGCAACAAAACTGACATTTCTAAAGGAAAAAATGTAATTTAAACTTGCTCGCTGCTGTATTGTATGTATTGGCGGCTCCCGGCAATACAGATAAAAAAAATAAAAATAAATTGTAATTGGACAGCTTCTCCTCATCATTCTGGTAAATATGTTCAAACGGGTACATGAGGTTGTAAGCCTTTTCTGTTCTCCTGAACACATTCTGCAGGATACTTAAAGAGGAACTGCAGTCTGCTAACATAATTTGTAATAAAAACATCTTTGCCATTCTGAAGCTTCCCTCCAACCACTTTGCATATTATTTTATATATACTGTGATTCTGTACTTGCCAAATATCCTGCAAAAATCTCTCTCCACTGAGTCTGGCTGCAACCATTTTAACTGTGGGCAGCTGAAGCTGCTGCCTGTTCACTTCCTGGATTTACACAGATACACGGAGGCACACCTCCAGCTCTGCAGCTCTCATTGGCCCTTTTATGACTCATCCCACTCCCGTTGTGGCAAACTCTTATGAGAGTGAGAGAGAGAGCTGTGCATGATGTCATAAGCCTAGGCTTTTACCAGACAAGAAACAGGAAGTGGGCTGTATAAGGTATTTACTGGCAGAAAAAAAATGTTTTACTATCCAAAGTTAAAACAACAAGGGAAGAAGATTTAATACATGGAAAGGTGAAAAAAATCACTGAAGGTTCACTTTAAATAGTCATAGGCAGTACAGTCTTGTTTGCTGAGCTTCAGATTGCAAATAGCTTCTTAAGCTCCCATTGATTCTCTGTCTTTTCTGGGCCATGGGAATGTCATTCAAGGCTTGCATTGATTGCTCCAGCCACCCCTGGAAACTCCTCTCATTGGCATGCAATGGCTGGTTCCCCAAAAAGGCTCTCAGTTTCCAGTACCCGAACCCAGCATATGTTGCGTTGGTCTTATGACACTTTGCCACAAAGTCTCCAAAAGCGGTAATGAATTCAGGACCTATCATGGCCAAAGTCACTGGCAAAGCAGCTCCTTCTGTCGGAGTTGCCTGACTTGAGCTTTCTGGTTTAATGTCTGGCACTTTCAGCTGAACCAGGTGGGCTTCAATGTCATAGGTCAGCTGGAGACTAGCCCCCTGAAAGAAGGCAGGAATTTCTCTTCTCCACTCAGAACATAGGTGCGGGAAGTCACTTGATCTGATTTCAAGTCCTTCGTGCCTATTTATCCCTTCTCTGTAATTTGTACTACAGGTGGATGTGTAATATGTCCACATCCACCTGTCTAGCGTTTTTCACTACTACTCCCCTGTAGCGGTTTGTGCCCCATGTGGACCTCACAGGGGCTCTTAACTTAACTCTTGAACCTCCGTACTGCTGTACAGGATGGTAAGCTCTGTGGTGCTATGAGAAACAGACTGCTAGCAGTAGCAGTGCTGACAACATCTCCCTCGCTGCTAGAGGCCATACCACCTATAACATGTACACACTATTGACAGGCTGCTTGTTACTCTTCCGTTACTCCTGGCAACTAATTGTGTCTTCGCATTACTCCATTCCACAACAATACCTTCATACCCAAGGTGTTAGGACCCACTTGTTAAGCTACATGTGCTGGTTATTAGCGATACACCTCTCTTTAGTAACTTCAGACCAGGCATGGGCAGCATTTCAATACTTTGTTGTGCTCTGGTTGGTTCAATTAACAACTCTGATTTGCACTTTTAAAAGTGCAAAATAGACATTTCACAGTCCAATATGCAAGGCAATATTCATTCCTAATTCTCTAGCTCTAACTACAGGATTGGGTGCTGCCCGGGATACCTGCTAAGGTATAATCTAAGCACCGATAAGTAATTTACAAGCATCTCCATGTAGGTGCAAGTCCTTCCGAGGTACAGACCAGTGCTAGTGTTTTCAGGGTGAACCCCCGAGCTCAGATGACTTTACATATATGCAGTGATAAACGACATCCCTCTGTTCCTCCGGGTCTTGTCCTCAATCTCCTACAGGCCTCAGACTTGATGCGGGTCCTTAAACTCCAAGTTCTCTCTCTGCAATTTGTTCCCCCCTTCTACTCCTGAGGGTTCTCCACAGAGGAGACCTCATGCTGGACCACTGACCCAATTTATATTTTAAAAGCTAAGTGGGCCAGAACCTAAGCAGAACCTGCCAAAAAGACCGACCAAAGAACCAGAGAAAGGCATTAACTCCTACCCTTTCAACCTGCCCACATGCTTACAGCTACCTCTTCTTATATGGTCCATGTACGGCTATGTGCATGAAACCTAAATATCAAGCCATCAAAGGTACATTGATTTGAGCAGCCTGAAATCAGAATTTATGACCAGTTTTAGAGAACTCTGACAGTGGCTTTTATAGAAAACCTAAGTAAGGCCAGTAGTGAAATCATTATTAGCTGGAAACATGTTGTTTACTCTACTGTGACCAACCAAACTGGGACAGAGGCTTTTGGAGGGGACAAGGGACAAGCTTCCTACCCACTGATTTTGGCCCATGGAAAGAGCAGATCATTTTCTAATGATGGACAGTCATGTGATAAATGCTGAGAGTGAGGTTTGGATTAATTCTCTGAATAAGAACAATAAAGTTTCCCTTCTGGAGTGGATGGAAAGTGTAATATTCACAGCTTCCGGACCGCTCCACATACATTTATTGCAGCAGGGCGGCCCTTCAGCATGAAATCACATACACGTACATGATTTCAATTTCCGGGGGTCTGGGGCGCACGCGCCGCAGGTGACATGCTTCCTCTGTGATTGGACACAGCGGGAACCAATCAGTGGGTCCGGTGGACCCAATGTTTGCCAGCACCCGGCGATTGTTACCAAGAGAGCTAGAATGGTGATCTAAACAAGGGAGATCGCCGTTCTGTCAGAGTGAAAGATGGAGATCCTGCGTTTCTGCTAAGCAGATCTCTGTCTTTCCCCAGTCAAAGCAACCTCCCACAGTTAGCAAGCACTCCCACGGAAAACATTTAACCCTTTGATCGCCCTTGGTGTTAACCCCTTCCCTGCCAGGGAAATTAGTACAGTGACAGTGCTTTTTTTTTAGCACTGATCACTGTATTGGTGTTGCTGGTCCCCAAAAAGTGTCACTTAGTGTCAGATTTGTCCACCGCAATGTTGCAGTCCCACTAAAAATTTGTTGATGTCCGCCATACTACTACTAGTATTTACTAATACTAGTAAAAAATCCATAAATATAGCCCATAGATTGTAGATGCTATAACTTTTTTATTTACCAAAAACATGTAGCAGAATTCATATTGGCCTACATTTATGAAGAAATTTGATTTTTTAAATTTTTTATTGGATGTGTTTTATAGCAGGTAGTGAAGTAGTTTTGTTTATAGCGCAAAAAATAAAAACCGCAGAGGTAATCAAATACCACCAAAAGAAAGCTCCAATTGTGGGGGAGCCACGTTGCACGACCGCCCAATTGTCAGTTAAAGCAATGCAGTGCTGAATCACAAAAAGTGCTCTGGTCTTTGGCCAGCCAAATGGTCCGGGGCTTAAGTGGTTAATGCCACATGTCGATCTTTAGTATAATAGGTAATCACCACACTACTATTTACAATAAACTACTGGAGGTAAAATAAAAAAGTGTCAGTAAAAGGCTTACTGCTAAGCACTATTATGTGTTCCCACACCAGAAAAAACAAAACTAACTTACTAATCAATAACTTAACAATAATGGTGGAACCCTTCAGTGTATGGAAATCTCAATAAACTTCAATATTACCACAATACTGATCTCTGTGATATGTAACTTCACATATAATACACATCAAACTAAAAACAAGACATAACAAATTAAACTTAGCAAGGATGGTGGAAACCCCTCTACAGATAATTGCAATACAAACTTTCTAATGCCTCGTACACAAGAAGGGACTTTCCCGCGGGATTGTCCACTGGACTCGAGTCCGCCCGACAATCCCCCCGTGTGTGGGCGCCGGCGGACTTTTTGGCGCCAAAAGTCCGGCGGACTAGGTTTTAAGTTTTGTTTTAAAATTATCCGCTGGACTTGGCAGTCCGGCGGACAATCCCGCCGTCAGTATGCTAGTCCGCCGGACTTGAACGGACTTGCCGATCATCGGAAAGTCCGTTCATTTAGCACGTGACTTCAGGTAGACGGAGCAAGCGAAGGCAGTGAATGCCGCCGCGCTAGCCCCGTCACCTGGCATGGATTTAAAGGGAATCCCCACGCCGAAAAAACAGCGTGGGGGTCCCCCCCAAATCCATCTCAGACCCTTATCCGAGCTCGCAGCCCGGCAGGCCAGGAAAGGGGTGGGGACGAGCGAGCGCCCCCCCTCCTGAGCCATACCAGGCCGCGTGCCCTCAACATAGGGGGGTGCCCTGGGGAAAGGGGGGCCGTGCGGCCCCCCCACCCCAAAGCACCTTGTCCCCATGTTGATGAGGACAAGGGCCTCTTCCCGACAACCCTGGCCGTTGGTTGTCGGGGTCTGCGGGCGGGGGCTTATCGGAATCCGGGAGCCCCCTTTAATAAGGGGGCCCCCAGATCCCGGCCCCCCACCCTATGTGAATGAGTATGGGGTACGATGTACCCCTACCCATTCACCTAAGGTGTAAAGTGTAAAGAAAAAAAACACAGTTTTGAAAAAATATTTTATTGCACTGCTCCGGGGGTCTTCGTCCATCTTGGGGGGTCTTCTCGCCGGACTCCTCCGCTATTTACCTAGCTCTTTTACCGAGCAGAGGAGGCCGGCTACCTTCTTCGTCGTCTACGCCGTCGTCTGGGGGTCTCGATCCGACTTCGGGGGTCTTCCGGGGTCTCTTCTGTTCTTGCCGATGTCGTCGTTTTCTGCGTTTTCTTCTTCTTCCTCTTCTTCCTCCTCCTCTTCTTCCTCTTCTTCCTCCTCCTCTCCTCTTCCTCCTCCTCTTCCTCTTCTTCCTCCTCTTCTTCTTCTTCCTCTTCTTCTTCTTCCTCTTCTTCCTCTTCCTCTTCCGATGTTGACCCGTCGCTCTCTCTGGCCGGAATGCCAGAGCCGCGCTGTGCTGGGACTTATATAGGGACAAGGGGACAGGGTCACATGCTCATGTCACATGGTGACCCCTCCCCCCTGTGATGTCACAGTTCCGGAGCGACGGGTCAACATCGGAAGAGGAAGAAGAAGAAGAACAACAACAACAAGGCGGCGGCGCAGAAAACGACAACATCGGCAAGAACAGAAGAGACCCCGGAAGACCCGCGAAGGCGGATCGAGACCCCCAGACGACGGCGTCAACGACGAAGAAGGTAGCCGGCCTCCTCTGCTCGGTAAAAGAGCTAGGTAAATAGCGGAGGACCCCATACTCATTCACATAGTTTGGGGGGCCGGGATCTGGGGGCCCCCTTATTAAAGGGGGCTCCCAGATTCCGATAAGCCCCCGCCCGCAGACCCCGATAACCAACGGCCAGGGTTGTCGGGAAGAGGCCCTTGTCCTCATCAACATGGGGACAAGGTGTTTTGGGGTGGGGGGGCGCACGGCCCCCCTTTCCCCAGGGCACCCCCCATGTTGAGGGCACGCGGCCTGGTATCGCTCGCTCGTCCCCACCCCTTTCCTGGCCTGCCGGGCTGCGTGCTCGGATAAGGGTCTGAGATGGATTTGGGGGGAACCCCCATGCCATTTTTTCGGCGTGGGGATTCCCTTTAAATCCATGCCAGGTGACGGGGCTAGCGCGGCGGCATTCACTGCCTTCGCTAGCCCCATCTACCTGCAGTTACGTTCTAAATGAATGGACTGCTCCGTGTGTGGGCAAGTCCGTTAATTTTCAAAAGTCCCGCGGACTTTTTCCCGCGGATTGTCCGCCGGAGAAGTCCAGGCGCGTGTGGGCACACGCTCGGAAGTCCGGGCGTGTGTGGGCAAGTCACCCCCTTTGGAAAGTCCGGCGGTTTGTCCGCTGGACTAGGTCCGGCGGACAAAGTCCGAACGTGTGTACGCTAATAATTGCAACTTTTTAGTTGGGAGGTTTACTTCATTATAGCAATTTGTAATTTAAATTTTTTTATATGTTTTAGTTACTATAATAGTGTGAATTATTGCAATTGAAGTTTATTTTCCCCCACCCCTGCTAAGTCCATGTCTTTAAGGACCTTGCTCTGTGCACTGGTGTGCAGTCATGTTGGAACAGGAAGGGGCCGACCCCAAACTGTTCCCACAAAGTTGGGAGCATGAAATTGTCCAAAATGTCTTGGTATGCTGAATACACCGCTCCTAAAGCGCCCCTTCCCATTGAAATCAATAGGCAGCGCCGCCATACCGTCGGCAAACGGCCACTGCAGGGGCATTTTGCAGGTGGTTTTAACCCTTTTTCAGGTTAAAAGTGGCCCACTAGTGGCCGAATAGTGCCGCTAAAACGTCAGTAAACCGCTGCTAAAAATAGCGGCGCTTTACCGCCGATGCCCGGATGCTGGCAGTGTGAAAGTGCCCTAAGAGTTCCCTTCACTGGAACTAAGGGGCCAAGCCCAACCCCTGAAAAGCAACCCCACACCATAACCCTCCCCCTCCACCAAATGATTTGGACCAGTGCACAAAGCAAGGTCCATGAAGACATGGATGAGCGAGTTTGGGGTGTAGGAACTTGACAGAGTCCTGAACTCAACTCGATAGACCACCTTTGGGATGAATTAGAGCAGAGACTGCGAGCCAGACCCTTTCATCCAACATCAGTGCCTGACCTCACAAATGTGCTTCTGGAAGAATGGTCAAACATTCCCATAGACACACTCCTTACAAGCGCACTTTTTTCGGAAAAAAATAATGTTACGCCGAGTAAATTGATACCCAACATGTCACGCTTCAGCCCCGGAGAGTTTTACTCCCTTAATGACCAGGCCATTTTTTGGGCGGTATTTGATCACCTCTGCAGCTTTTATTTTTAGCCCTATAAACAAAAACAAAAAAATGACAATTTGAAAAAAAAAGAAACAATAATTTTTTACATTCTGCTATAATACATATCCAATAAAAAAAATAGAAAAAAATTGAATTTCTTCATCAATTTAGGCCAATAGGTATTCAGCTACATATTTTTGGTAAAAAAAATTGCAATAAGCGTATATTGATTGGTTTGCACAAAAGTTATAGCGTCCAAAAACTATGAGATATTTTTATGGCATTTTTTTCTTTATTTTTACTAGTAATGACGGCGATCAGTGATTGTGGCAGACAAATCAGACACCTGATATATGGGGGGAGTATAGTAGGTGTATATATAGGGGGGTGTATAGTAGGAATATATGGGGGGGTGTATGGTAGGAATATATGGGGGATGTATAGTAGGAATATATGGGGGGGTGTATAGTAGGAATATATAGGGGGGGGGGGTGTAGTAGGATTATATGGGGGGTGTATAGTAGAAATATATGGGGGTGTATAGTAGGAATATATAGTGGGACTGTATAGTAAGAATATATGGGGGGTGCATAATAGGAATATATAGGGGGTGTATAGTAGGAATATATATAGGGGTGTATAGTATAAATACATAGGGGGTGTATAGTAGGATTATATGGGGGGTGTATAGTAGGATTGTATGGGGGTGTATAGTAGGATTATATGGGGGGTGTATAGTAGTTATATATGGGGGGTGTATAGTAGGAATTTATGGGGGGGCATATAGTAGGAATTTATGGGGGGGCGTATAGTAGGAATTTATGGGGGGGCATATAGTAGGAATTTATGGTGGGTGTATAGTAGGTATATATATATATATATATATATATATATATATATATGGGGGTGTAAAGTAGTATTAATATGGGGGTGTATAGAAGGTATATATATATGGGGGGTGTTTAGTAGGTATATATATATATATATATATATATATATAGGGGGTGTAAAGTAGTATATAGGGGGTGTATAGTAGGTATTTATATGGGGGTGTGTAGTAGGTATATATATGAGGGATGTATAGTAGGTATATATATGGGGGGTGTAAAATAGTATATATATGGGGGGGTGTAAAGTAGGTATTTATATGGGGGGTGTATAGTAGGTATATATATGGGTGGGTATAAAGTAATATATATATGGGGGGTGTATAGTAGGTATATATATGGGGGGTGTAATGTAGTGTATATACATATGGGAGGTGTATAGTAGACGTATATATATGGGGTGTAAAGTAGTATATATATATATATATATATATATATATATATATATATATGGGGGGTGTAAGGTAGTATACTGTATATATGGGGGTGTATAGAAGGTATATATATGGGGGTGTATAGTAAGTATATACATATGGGGGGCAGGGCTGGTGCAAGGATTTTTGACACCCTAGACAAAAACCTAATTTTGTCGCCCCCCCATTGGCTCTGCCCCCGACTCCACCCCCTTTGCCCTGCCCATGTAACCCATGTGTCCTACCTGACCATTACACTGACCTACCTGACCCCTACACTGGCCTACCTACCTGACAACTACACTGACCTACCTACCTACCTACCTGACCCCTACACCAGCCTACCTGACCATTACACTGACCTGCCTACACTGACCTACCTGACCCCTACACTGACACACCTGACCCCTACACTAACCTACCTGACATCTACACTGACCTACCTGACCATTATACTTACCTACCTGACCACTACACTGACCTTTCACTGACCTACCTGATTGCTAATACAATGTCAGTGTTCTTTACTCACTGGGGCTCTACATGCATCTGATGACCCTGCCAGTGCCAGGAACAAATGCTGCCTTTGTGCCTCCAGCTGTCACCAGCCCTGGAGCGCCCACTACTCAGATCCGATTAGGCTCTAGCACACGCTGCTGCTGTACAGGACAGGCTGTGAGGGAGAGCAGGCTCCACGAATGGCAGTGACGCAGGGGGCGGGGTCAGGGGGTCACATGACTTGGTATAGGAATCATGGATGGGCAGAGGGAGAGACAGACATGTCGGTAATCATAGAGGCGGTGCGCAGGGGATGTGTGCTTCCGTTCCGTCGGGACACAGTTCTCCAGTGCTGCGCTGCAACGTGATAAAAAGGTGCCCATCTCAGTCTGATATCTGCTGCTGATAGGGGAGACGGTAGGGTTGATGTGATGCAAACGCTGGGGGTATAGTTAATCCTAGATAGAAAGTTCAACTGAATAAATTGGTCTTTAGCAGAGATGATCAGTTTGGTTTATTGTGAGTACAAGAGGCTTCATTGTCATAATCAAGCAGTGAAATGCCCCCCCCCCCGCCCATCCCTCAGGTGACTTCACAAGGCACTCAGGAGGTCACTGTGGACCATCTGGCAATCTGAGACTCCATCTCCATCCTAAATCCTGGGCAGTCTGTGACTCCTGCTCCTCCTACTGACCAGCCGCAAACATGCCGACTGTAAGCTATGTAAGGTTTGGGGCATAAAACATATCGACAGCAAATTCAGGAACTTAATATGTACAGTCTAGGGGAAAGGAGAGACCTGATTGAGGCCGGGTTCACATATGTGCGGCAGCGGGTTCGTGCCTGTTCACCCATTCACCCTCTCGTCTTCTGCAATGATTGGATGGCTGGTAGACGTCCAATCACAGGGCCTGTGATTTCAGCCAATCAGGTGACAGGTAACACAGACCCGGCAACCTGATTAGCTGAGAGGCGGGTCAGTGTTAGGGAAGCGATGTATTCGCTCCTTTAACACAACACTGTGTAAAAAGCGAACGCACAGCAGTGCGCCTGCTGTTTTCCAATTTGGAAGCCTATTACAGCCCACGGCTCTAATCAGGACGCCTATTAGAGCCGATAACTCTAATCAGGCGCTTCCAAAGACACACCCGCCGCTGTAATTCAGATGCCTGGTGCCCGGACACCTGAATAGGGGGCAGCAGCGGCGACAATAGATAGATTCATGCAATGCATGAATCTATCTATTGGTGATAGAGCGGTGCAGGAGAGAATGAGTGGCGCTCCTGCACCCTCTATGGATGCACCGCCACTGCCTTTTAGTATACTAGGCCTCCAGCCGAAGCATACTGGCTCGGAGACAACCCACTAACCGCAGTGTACCCATTAACCAACGTTAACTGGAATACACCATACCACCGATGGGTCCCGAACCCTTCCTTATCCGAGGTTCTTCCATTCGCCAACAACGATCAACATCCGCCAGCTGCCACGACATCCTGAAGCCACAGCTCCTGCTGTGAGAACTGACATAAAAAACAGGGAGTGTGGGTGGGTGGAAAGTTGTTACCGGCGCCGCGTGATCCACTGGACGCCAGGGCGGGACCACCTTTCTGTAAAAAGAACATAGCCCATCCCCTCCATTGGGCTACCCCCAGTCAGGTAAGCCCTCTCATCCCTACATGCCCTGTTCCCCTGTTCACAGGGCCATCTTTACCGCAGGGCAAACGGGGCAGCTGCCCAGGGCCCTGTCACTGCTTGGGGCCCAAAGCAGAGCTGCCCCGTTAAGCCTGCGTGCTGCCGGCAAATCGGCGCTGAAAAAACCCTAACAGGCAGACAGTCTGAGACTGTCACTCGCTGTCATCAGCGGCGCGCGCGGCGCCCACAGTGCAGCCCTCAGTGCCAGTGCTGCATTTTTTCGTTTGAGGAGCGGGCCACGGGGGGCGGGGCCTTGAGCTCCACTGACCCTCTGGCCTCGCCCCTTACTATGCATGCGGTGTAACTGATCGGAGGAGCGTAGAAGGAGTGAGACCGCGGTCTGGTGCCTGCCTGGTCAACTGAAACTAAGCAGTGTGGAGAATTGATCAGAGCTTTCCAGGACAAGGTAAGGTCTTCTTTCTCCTCCCCTGGCTCCTGCTTCCTATCCCCATGCCATGTCTGTGTTATAGAAGAAAGTTTAACACTGACCAGACCTGTATTCCAGGCTGAGTAAGGCCTCAGAGGAGAGCACACAGCATAATTTACAGCACATGGCATACTGTATTTAAGCTGTTTTCACACTGAAATCGCCCGGGTGTCGGCGGTAAAACGACACTATTTTTAGTGGCGCTTTACCGCCGTTTTTGCTGCACTTTTTGGCCACTAGCGGGACGCTTTTAACCCTCGCTAGCGGCCAAAAAAGGGATAAAAGTGCTGGCAAAGCACTGCTATAGCAGCACTTTGCTGGTGGTTCGGTGGTGCTGCCCATTGATTTCAATGGGCAGGGGCGCTTTAGCAGCGGTGAGTTCACCGCTCCTAATGCGCTCCAAAGAAGCTGCTGGCAGGATTTTTTGTGACGACCTGCCAGCGCACCGCTCCAGTGTGAAGGCCCTCGGGCTTTCACACTGGAGTGAATAGAGCCGCTGTTTCAGGGCGCTTTGCAGGCAATATTATTAGCGCCTGCAAAGCGCCTCAGTGTGAAAGGGGTATTAACTACTTGATGGGCGTATTTTGTGCATGGCTGGTTCACATGTATGTATTTTGGTGGCCCACATTTGCGCAGGCACAGTGCCCATTCATTTGAATGGGCTGCCATGCCTGTGTTTCCTGCAATAAAAATGAGCATGCTTCATTTAATAGGCTGCGCACACCTATGCCCATCAAGCAGTGAAATACAGCACTGTCTGTCCATTCTGCTTTTGCACCATGTGACTTACCTGCAGTTCCTGCACCGGTAAACCCGCTGACACTTTTTTTCTTTTTTATACACCTGTAAGGGAAAAGGCATAATGAGCTAGTATGCACCACATACTAGCTCATTATGAAATACTTACCTTAGAACGAGGAATCGGTAACTCACCTGGCCCACGCCGAGGTCGCTGACATGTTGCCTCGGCGTGTCTTCCGGGTATCGCGACTCCAGCGCTGTGAGTGGCTGGAGCCGCGATGTCGTCACTCCCGCGCATGCGCACAGGAGACTTCTTCCCGGCAAGGTTCGGATTCTGCCGGCCTTTCAGCGGAGAATCCCCCGTGCGCATCCGCCGCTGCAGTCAGCGGCGCATTGCACGGGGAATATCTCCTAAACCGTACAGGTTTAGGAGATATTTTTTTTACCTACAGGTAAGCCTCATTATAGACTTACCTGTAGGTAAAAGTAATTTTTTTGACTTTACAACCACTTTAAGCAAAAAAAATTGAGAGGGAGAGCTACATGCACCCTAAGAAAAGTGTTAATATATGTACATCAATGCTAACAGGAGTACAATTGAGTAAAAGTAGATACTCAAAAATATCAAAATGCAGCCTGGGTACTGTCAGAGATAGACTGTGGTCAGACCGCATGAGTTTCTTTGATGCATCCCAACATGTTTCAGAATTATATTCCTACTTCAGGGGAGATAGTGAATACTATATCCTATCTAAAATGCAAATATGATTAATCATCAATTGGTCTAGTACAGCTGAATATATTCAAACAGTTTTTTATATATACAATATATCAGGTATTAAAGGGCACTAGAGGTACAAAAACTTACAAGCATGGATCTGTCAGAAAATCCTCAGTAGATGAGACTGAAAAGTGCACCACCTCCCGAACAGGTAAATGAGCAACCAGGGTAGACCACCATGTAGCCACAAGGACTACCCGCAAAAGGACAACCAGCAGCAACAATATGGATGGCAGTATGTAGGATAAATGTAGCATAAATATGGTCATGATTACAGGAGTACAGTATACAACATAAAGAACATAAGGGGTTGGCTATGCATGATAAGTAGTTATATTAAGTCAATTCACCAAAAAAAGGAGAAGTATAGTCATTTAAAATTATGGATTCTATATCATAAAGAGATACCCAGGGATGGCGCTGGGTGCCAAAAGCCCCAATCGAGTGTGGCGGAGGGAAGAGGAATCGGACGGTCCCTTGATGCTAGAGCTATCTTCCTGTGGAACTCCGTGTCCCTGACTATGGGCAGGGGCCTACTTCTGCTCATACCACAGCATTTCCAGCATGGCTAGGCCTGCAACACTGATGGTGTTGCACACAAAAAAAAAAATGCATGAATGTTCCTAAATAAAAAGAAACATTTGGAAAATGTATTTTTTTCTTACCTCGAAATGCCTGTTGCTAGGGGGTCCCTCGTAGTCTGCCTCCTTCAGTGCCTGGGCTGGTGACATCACTTCCCCTCACGAAGGAAGGGCTTTGCTCTGCCCCCCCTCTTGTCAATCATCTGGGACACGTGACAGGTCCCAGATGACTGCGCGGCCAATCTCGGGGGGCGGTGCTGCCCGTGCATGTGTAGTGGGTGCCCGGCTGTGAAGCCACAGCCGGGTGCCCACAGTTACAATGCCGGCGCCGCAGAGCGGAGGGGCGGATGTGCTGGGCTTCGATTCCCCTGCATCGCTGGACCCTGGAACAGGTAAGTGTCCGATTATTAAAAGTCAGCAGCTGCAGTATTTGTAGCTGCTGACTTTTTTTTTTTTTTTAGAATGGTTACTCCTCTTTAAGTACTTAAGGACCGAGCCTATTGTTCAGACTTGGTGTTTACAAGTTAAAATAAAAATTTTTTGCTAGAAAATTACTTTGTACCCCCAAACAGTATATATTTTTTTCAGACACCCTAGAGAACAAGATGGCGGTAGTTGCAATACTTTATATCACATCGAATTTGTGCAGAGGTCTAACAATTTATTTGCAAAACAAAAAATTTTTTAATAAAAAAATAAGGCAACAGTAAAGTTACCCCATTTTTTTTATATTGTGAAAGATAATGTTATGCTGAGTAAATTGATACCCAACATGTCACGGTTCAAAATTGCGCCCGCTTGTGGAATGACGACAAACTTTGACCCTTAAAATTCTCCATAGGCATCATTTAAAAATTTCTACAGGTTACCAGTTTTGAGTTAGAGGAGGTCTACTTTTAGAATTATTGCTCTTGTCTTAACGATCATAGCGATACCTCACATGTGTGGTTTGAACACCTATTTCATATGCAGGGGCGACTTACGTTTTTACGTGAGCGAGGCAGGGCACTTTAAATTTTCTTTTTCTTATTTATTTAACTTTTCTTTTTTTTTATTTATTATTTTTTTTTTACACTGTCCTTTTAAAAAAAAAATTTGGGTCACTTTTATTCCTATTACAAGGAATGTAAACATCCCTTGTAATAGAAAAAAAAGCATGACAGGACCTCTTAAATGTGAGATGGGCTGAAGTCCGCTCTCTGCTGATGTCACAGAAGTCGGTCCAGGGTCCGCGTCATCACTACAATGGAATTCGGGATCCGCCAGGTCCCTGGACCGGCACCCGGGTCAGCCTCTCAGCGAGCCACTGAGAGCCTGAGCTGTCCGCTCCGCCCCCTCCACAGCCCAGCGCTCCAGTGAGTGAGGAGGGGCAGAGCAGAGAGCTGTGACTGACAGTCTGCAGATCTATGCTCACGGAGCTGTGAGAACTGAGCCATCGGCGGTGTTCGATCGCTTGGTTCTCAGTGTAGAGGCACCGAGGGACAGATACAGCATCCACCTAGGTAAGTATGACACTGGAAAAAACACCCAGCATACGGGACAAGAGAAGTGGTACTGTGAAGAGTCCATACATACAGAAGAAGAACAGATACCGAGAATTATGCCCAGCATACCCAGTCACTAAAATGACCATAGTATAGTTTAATTAAATGTAAAATCTATCAGTTTCCAAGCCTGAAAAGTGGCAGCTGGTATGAGGTGTGTGATGTCACAGTGAGATGCAAATCAGTTCAAACCGGACTTCAGTTGTTTGAAAACATTCCTGCATTTGGAGCTGACCGAGTCACATTGTCAGATTGTGTCTCCTGCGATTATCAGTGTTTTTTATTCAAATATTTTGCTATTGTACTATTATTGTATATATTACTATTATTATTATCTCTATTAAACATTTTTCGTTTTTTTTTCAGGTACACCGGCATCAGTCACCACCACCATGCCACGACCTTCATGATGTCGGTCCCGTGGAAGGCGATCCCATCAGGAGGCTCGAACAACTTCGGAGGAGACAGGAGGAGGCAGCAAACAGGAGCTGTTATCCCGTAGACAGGTATGCTGAACAACACACAGCATAGTGTAACACCCTTCTTCCCAGATGCCCTGAAAACATCATGAGGTATGTATACTGTTATGTATATTTTTTGTTATTTTCTGCTAAAAGTAGAAAATGCATAGAAAAAAATATACATTTAGACCATTACTACCGAAAAGGAGTCGCTTCATCCTGATTGAGCCACCAGCTCTCAGGTGAGTACTCCAGAGCATTACCACTGAAAAGGAATCTCTCGATCCTGATTGAGCCACCACCTCTCAGGTGAGTACTCCAGAGCATTACCACTGAAAAGGAGCCTCTCAATCCTGATTGAGCCACCATCTCTCAGGTGAGTACTCCAGAGCATTACCACTGAAAAGGAGTCTCTCGATCCTGATTGAGCCACCACCTCTCAGGTGAGTACTCCAGACCAAACAACCACTTTGATGTCATTTATTTAACATCTTACAAAGAAGGAGAGGTCCACTAGGAAATGGCCCTTCTATCTAGTTTTCTAGTTTTCTTACTTTGTTTTTCTGCTTCCTTGTACTGTAACATCCTCCATGAGCTCCCACACCTCTCATTTTCCCCTTCTCTTCTGTTTGTTTGGAACAAGCAGTGCACATTCATTGCAGTTATGTACACGGCTCTATGTACACTGCCCATAGCCTACAGTCCGAAGCAGGAAGCAGGAAGCAGGAAGAAAAATATGGAGATTTGGAGGAGTCTGAAACCAGTAAAAATCTATTTTTGGGGTGAAGAACACATACCCGAATTGGATATTTTTTTAACCAGAGTTTAGCATCACTTCTTTACCATCTAACAAAAAAGGAGAGTGATTGGCCGGCTATTAGGGGATGGAGGAGGCCGGATTTTTTTTTTCATGACACTAAATATATAATATTTTAAATAATCCATGCAGATCCTCTACTCCATGTCATTGTAATTTATTTTTAATGAAATCATTTCCTTGTCACATCCTCTGTTAACTCCTGAACCATTACCTGACCATTAACACCAAAAAAGGGTCCCTTCATCCTGACACAGCCTCTAGGTCGCGGGTGGAGGCTCCCAGACATTACCACCGAAAAGGAGTCCCTTCACCCTGGCGCAGCCTCTAGCTTTTGGGTGGAGGCTCCCAGACCATTACCACTGAAAAGGAGTCCCTTCACCCTGACGCAGCCTCAAGCTTTTGGGTGAAGGCTCCCAGACCATTACCCCCGAAAAGGAGTCCCTTCACCCTGATGCAGCCTCTAGCTTTCAGGTGAAGGCTCCCAGACCATTACCACCAAAAAAGGAGTCCCTTCACCCTGACGCAGCCTCTAGCTTTCGGGTGAAGGCTCCCAGACCATTACAACTGAAAAGGAGTCCTTTCACCCTGACACAGCCTCTAGCTCGTGGGTGGAGGCTCCAAGACCATTACCACCGAAAAGGAGTCCCTTCACCCTGATGCAGCCTCTAGCTCTTGAGTGGAGGCTCCCAGACCATTACCACCGAAAAGGAGTCCCTTCACCCTGATGCAGCCTCTAGCTTGTGGGTGGAGGCTCTTAGACCATTACCACCGAAAAGGAGTCCCTTCATCCTGACGCAGCCTCTAGCTCGCGGGTGGAGGCTCCCAGACCATTACCACCAAAAAGGAGTCCCTTCACCCTGACGCAGCCTCTAGCTTTCGGGGAAAGGCTCCCAGACCATTACCACCGAAAATGAGTCCCTTCACCCTGACGCAGCCGCTAGCTCGTGGGTGGAGGCTCTTAGACCATTACCACCGAAAAGGAGTCCTTTCATCCTGACGCAGCCTCTAGCTCACGGGTGGAGGCTCCCAGACCATTACCACCAAAAAGGAGTCCCTTCACCCTGACGCAGCCTCTAGCTTTCGGGTAAAGGCTCCCAGACCATTACCACCGAAATGGAGTCCCTTCACCCTGACGCAGCCTCTAGCTTGTGGGTGGAGGCTCCCAGACCATAACCACAGAAAAGGAGTCCCTTCATCCTGACGCAGCCTCATGCTCGCGGGTGGACGCTCTCAGACCATTACCAACTAATTTGTTTTTCTGCTTCCTTGTACTGCAACATCCTCCATGAGCTTCCACACCTCTCATTTTCCTCTTCACTTCTGTTTGTTTGGAACAAGCAGTGCACATTCTTTGCAGTTATGTATACGACTCTATGTACACTGGATATTTACAAAATAGGGGATAGTTTTATAGCATTTTTATTAATAATTTTTTTTTTACTAGTAATGGCGGTGATCAGCGATTTTTATTGTGACTGCGACATTATGGCGGACACATCGGACATTTTTGACAGATTTTTGGGACCATTGTCATTTATACAGCAATCAGTGCTATACAAATACACTGATTCCTGTGTAAATGACACTGGCAGTGAAGTGGTTAACCAGGGGGTGGCAGTGTAGGGGTTAAGTGTGTCCTAGGGGCGTGTTACTAACTGTGGTGGGCGTGGCTGTGTGTTACTGATCACTGATCTCTGCTCCAATCACAGGGAGCAGAGATCAGTGTCACTTGTTGCTAGGCAGAACGGGGAGATGCTGTTTACTTCCGCATCTCCCCGTTCATCCTCCCCGTGAGATGATCACAGGTATCCCCGCTGCGATCGAGTCCACGGGATCCGTGACCGGACTCACAGGGGTCCCGACCGTACCTGTACGCCCTTATGCCTGTCCGTGATATTCTGCCGACGTACATCTGTGTGCGCCGGTCGAGAAGTGGTTAAATAATCCATACAGATCTTCTACTCCATGTCACTGTAATTTATTTTTAATGAAATCATTTCTTGGTCACATCCTCTGTTAACTCCTGGACCTCTCACTTTCCCCTCACTTCTTTTTGTTTGAAAAAATAAAATAAAAAATATATATATATTGTAAACATATATATTGTAAGCAGGGGTGTCAGGACAAGTCTGATCATTGAAGGACAGTTCCCATCATAGCTAGAGAACTGACCATGCTGCTCCTGCTTAGTGTGGTCAGTTATTTAATAGGAAAGCAGAGGGTCTGGCAGGAACACCAGGGATTTCACACAAAAGGAGGCAATACAAAGAGAACAGGAGACTTTCTCGTACAAGTACATGGTACAGCAGGCACATATCAGGAATATGAAGTGTTGAGGTAACAAATGCTTTAACCCCTTGCCGACCGTCTCACGCCGATATACGTCGGCCGAATGGCACGTACAGGCATATTAACATACCCGTACTGTGGGAGTGCGTGCCTGCCGCGAGCTCCGTGTGATCACGTGTCCCGCAGACTCGATGTCCACGGGGATAACCGCGATCGTCTCACAGAGAGGAAGAATGGGGAAATGCTGATGTAAACAAGCATTTCCCCGTTCTGCCTAGTGACAGGACACTGATCACAGCTCCCTGTGATCGGGAGCGGTGATCAGTGTCGTGTCACACCTAGCCCACCCCCCCCTCAGTTAGAATCACTCCCTAGGACACACTTAACACCTGCAGCACCCCCTCCTGGTTAACCCCTTCACTGCCAGTCATATTTACACAGTAATAAGTGCATTTTTAGTCGCACTGATCGCTGTATAAATGTGAATGGTCCCAAAATAGCACCAAAAGTGTCCGATCTGTCCGCCATAATGTTGCAGTCACGATAAAAATCGTCGCCATTACCAGTAAAAAAAATTAATAAAAATGCCATAAAACTATCCCCTATTTTGTAGACGCTATAACTTTTGCGCAAACCAATCAATATACGCTTATTGCAATTGAAAAAAGACGTCAACTTTGTTTGGGACCCACGTCGCACGACCGCGTAATTGTCAGTTAAATTGACGCAGTGACGATTCGCAAAAAACGCTCTGGTCTTTGGCCAGCCAAATGGTCCGGGGCTGAAATGGTTAACAACACAAACCCGAACAGAACTTTTTAAACCAGAGTTTAGTGTCACTTTTTGCAAGAAAGGAGCATGATTTGGCTGGCTATAAAAAGGAGGAAGGGGCCGGATTTATTTTTTAACGTCTTGCAAAAAAAAGTGTGATTGTCCAACTATAATTAGGAAGAGGAAGCCGGATATTTTATTTTGATTATTGGGGGTCTGGTCACACTGCCCGCACATCAAACTTGAGCGGTTTAGTGTGCAGGCAGCTGTCCATTCCGGTCGCAGTGAGCCAGCGGTAGGAGGCGGAGTGATGCACGTTCTACCCAGGGGCATAACTAGAAATCACAGGGCCCCATGGCAAAATGTTGTATGCCCCCCCCCCACCACCACAAAAAAAAAAATGAACTAATGCCATCGAACAACAGATTACCACACTCATGTGGCACAGTACCCAGGCAACAGCTTAATTTCGAACAACAAAGTATGCAGTATACTGTATGCAGCCCCTGAAGGACACACATGCATACCCCCATCAGTAAAGACCCCCCAGCAGTACAGACACCCCCCTAAGTACAGACACCCCACAGCATTACAGACCCCACCTCAGTGCAGACACCCCCCTCAGTGCAGGACCCCCCCTAGCAGTACAGACACCCCCCAGTGCAGACCACCCCCCTCAGTACAGACACCCTCCCAGTGCAGACCTCCCCAACATTACAGACCCCCCTCAGTGCAGACCCACCACCCTCAGTGCAGACCCCCCTCAGTAGTACAGAACCCCCCCCAGTAGTACAGACACCCCCCTCAGTACAGACCCCCCACCCAAGTGCAGACCTCCCCATCAGTACAGACACCCCCCACCTCAGTAAAGACCCCCCACCCAAGTACAGACCCCCCACCCAAGTGCAGACCCCCATCAGTACAGACACCCCCCACCTCAGTGCAGACCCCCATCAGTACAGACACCCCCCGACCTCAGTGCAGACCCCCATCAGTACAGACACCCCCCGACCTCAGTGCAGACCCCCATCAGTACAGACACCCCCGACCTCAGTGCAGTCCATCAGTACAGACACCCCCGACCTCAGTGCAGTCCCCCATCAGTACAGATACCCCCCATCCAAGTGCAGACCCCCCATCAGTACAGACGCCCCCACCTCAGTGCAGACCCCCTTAGTACAGACACCCACCCCCATTACAGACTCCCCATCCAAGTGCAGACCCCCCATCAGTACAGACGCCCCCCACCTTAGTGCAGACCCCCTTAGTACAGACACCCACCCCATTACAGACCCCCCATCCAAGTGCAGACCCCCCATCAGTACAGACGCCCCCCACCTCAGTGCAGACCCCCCATCAGTAATGACACCCCCCACCTCAGTGCAGGCCCCCCTCAGTACAGACAACCCCCCATTACAGACCCCCCCACCTCAGTGCAGACCCCCTTAGTACAGACACCCCCATTACAGACCCCCCATCAGTACAGACACCCCCACCTCAGTGCAGACCCCCATCAGTAGACACCCCCCAGCAATGCAGACACCCCCTTAGTACAGACCCCCCACCCAAGTGCAGACCCCCTTAGTACAGACACCCCCCCACCTCAGTGCAGACCCCCATCAGTAGACACCCCCCAGCAATGCAGACACCCCCTTAGTACAGACACCCCCACCCATTACAGACCCCCCTCAGTGCAGACACCCCCGCATTAGAGACCCCCCGGGTAGTGCAAACCGCCCCCCCTGAGTAGTGCATACCCCACAGCAGAAAAGACCCCCCCTTTACATACCTCAGAACAGCGGCTTGTGTCCCTTGAGGCTCGAGAGCAGGCTCCTCCTCCTCTCTGGATGTAAACAGAGAGGAGGGGAGGCGGCTTCGGTCCACACCGCTGTGTCCCTCCTGCGCTCCAGTCCAGCATAGAAGGCACAGTGAGCGGCGTTAGTGGTGCGGCTGCCGCTACCTACGGGTGTCACCCGGCGCGGCCCGCACCCGCCTAGCAACGCCGCTCACCGGGCCCTTGATTGGCTGCGGGCCCCATAGCGACCGCGTGTGTCGCTATGGCGGTAGTTCCGCCACTGGTTCTACCGCATCACACAGCTCTTTTTTTTTCTCTCTTTTTTGTGTGAACTTTATGTGAAGTGCACAAAGTGACACATCATTCATGTCACCGTAGAGCAGTGCAGTGTGATGAGCTGCTGTAAAGTAACATGTAGTGCCTTCCCGTGCACTACGATACAACGCAGCATGTCTGCATTTTACCGTGGCTCCAGGATGCATTGCAGAACACACAGGCCACATAGATAACAAATGTGTGACTGGCTTTCTTCCAGTGCACAAAAAATGCCAGTCACTATACTATGTGTGAACCGGCACAGAGCTTCTTCACACCGTGTCTGTTTACTGCACAACAACACACATGCATGGTGTGAAAAGGGCACATAGACTACAATAGTTTCCTTTGGGTACTGCTCGAACTATACATGTGTGAAGGTGTGCAGCAAACTGCAGCTCAAAGGACATGATGTGAATTAGCCCTTCTTTAGTATGTTGTGGAAATTTTATGAAGATTTATTTTAATATGTATTGTCAAAGTGTCTCCAAGTGTTAATTCTCCGGCAGCCTGCTCTAAAGAGCTGACTGGGGCAGACTGATGCTGGTTGAAATCCGTTTGGTAGTGGAAAGCTTCTTGGGGATGTAGAGAAGTGTTTGCGGAGTAGGGGCATGTCCGCCAGTGAAGGGCCCCTGTGCGAGGCACAGAACGATCGTCTGGGGGGATGTGTTCGCTCTGCAAAGACATTATTGGTTTAGCGGATGTGCGCTCGTGTCACCGCTGTATGCCTGATCAACATATTTGTGGTGCCATGAGCATACAGCTGCAGATAATCTTTCATCCACAGAGACAGTAGTATAGTCCGGGTATGTGTTGTTCTCTGAACAACGCAGAATATGGATTCACGAATAAACGATAAGAACGGGATTCTTTGAATCGTTGTGGTCGGGAGAAGTGTTCATGATCTCAGGCTTCCTGTGATCATGCTGACAGAGACAGGGGGCTGGAGATTGTACACGCTGCCCCTGCTCAGACATGCCCATAAGTCTCCCCTAGTCATTGTTCATTCGTTTGTTGTATAAATTAATTTCTCCTGTGTTGACATTCACATCCTGTGTTGTCAGGCAGGCCTTCCAGTTTGTGACTTCCTGTTCGTGTGTGAATAAAAGAAGCAGTGAACTGCTCGGCGGGAGTGATGCTGAGATGAGAAAATAAGAACATGGTAATGTCTGTTTACAGGAAAGGGGGAGACATGGGTTATTTCAAACTGCATTATACCATTATGGTGGAAGGGCGCTTATTAGCGCAAGAGTATAGTGGAATGTCCATGACAAGTATTACAACACTGGACAGTGCTCATGTGAAACCCCTTCAGTATAATGGAAGGACTGCTCACTGCCACTGCTGGAAGAATGAGGATACGCAACTTTCTTAAGTGCAGAAACAGGAAAATGTTTGGAAATAACACGGCTTTGTGATTTTTATTATAGGCTCTTGTATGTATTTTCAATTATTACAAGATACTTGGAGTAAGTTAACAGCGTACTGCGGCAACATGGCTTGGCTGCGCGATTTTCCATCATGTTACATTGGAATCGCCGTCATGTTACGTCGGTAACGTAGACGGCTACTAGGGGGTGCATGCGCGTGCCCCCTGCTTGCCCAGAGAGCCGATGCGAGTGTCCGGCGGTCGCGATCACCGCCGGGCTCCCGCGATCGATCGGCGAACATGGAGAACCGGGATCTGTGTGTGTAAACACAGTTTCCGGTTCTCTGAGGGGAGAACAGACAGATCGTCTGTTCATACAGAGTATGAACAGTGATCTGTCATCTCCTCTGCACAGTCCCCTCCCCCCTTCAGTTAGAACACATTAATCAATGCAATTTTATATCACTGATCGCTGTAAAAATGTGTCAAAAGTGTCCTAATAGTCCTCCATAAAGTCGCAATCACGATAAAAATCGCAGATCGCCACCATTACTAGTAAAAAAAAAAAAAATTATAATAAAAATGCCATAAAAATATCCCCTATTTTGTAGACACTATAACTTTTGCGCAAACCAATCAATATAGGCTTATTGCGATTTTTTTTACCAAAAATATGTAGAAGAATACGTATCGGCCTAAACTGAGAAAAAATTTCCTTTTTTTAAAAAAAAATTGGGGATATTTATTATAGCAAAAAGTACAAAATATTCTTTTTTTTTTCAAAATTGTCGCTCTATTTTTGTTTATAGCGCAAAAAATAAAACCACAGAGGTGATCAAATACCACCAAAAGAAAGCTCTATTTGTGAGAAAAAAAGGACATAAATTTTGTTTGGAAGCCATGTCGCACAACCGCGCAATTGTCAGTTAAAGCGACGCAGTGCCGAATCGCAAAAAGTGGCCCGGTCATTTGGCAGCCAAATGGTCCGGGCTGAAGTGGTTAAACTATCTAGAGGAAAGTTCAAAACTAATCTTAGAAACTATTATTTTACTGAAAGGGTAGTTGATGCTTGGAAAAAACTACCAGCAGAGGTAGTGAGACCGTCAACAGCAAATGGCTTCAAACATGCTTGGGACAAACCTAGATCTATACTCAGACAATAAACTTAACAAAAAAAAAAGAAGGACTACTTGGTCTTTTTCTGCTTCAATCTTTCTTATTAGTTTTACAAAAGACAGTAATACAATTAAGTAAACTAGGAATGAGCACCCCCTAATCTGTGATGATCACCCCCCTTACCTTTCTTAAAGATCACCCTGCAAACTGTGACAGCTTCTTCCATCCGCACCTGTACCCAACAACCTGCAATGTATGATTCCCCATCCATGACTAAGGGATGTGCATATTTCTGAGGCTACAGTCAATAAACACTATAAACCCTTCTACATCCTTACCAACAATTGACCAGAGGACACATTTTTTGGAGTTGAATGGCCATAGCAGCCTCTTTATTACAACAAATAGAATACAAAAAATTCACACGAACATATAACTTAATGCATATAATACATTCTTACATAAACATTAAAACCAAATACAAATCAGTTTCAAACCTTCCTGATCTAGAGGTGTTTAAAGGGCAAATTATTTTTCAACCAAATAGTTGTATCGGTACACCCCATAAAGGCCCTACCAAAACACCAAACATTTTTTGAACACCGCCTTAAATTGGAAGTGGGACAAAGCCGTCCTGTCCTCATGTTTGAAGAAAACCCCTTGGCCTTGATGCCTAATTCGACAAAATTTCCCAACAGCCACAACTGGACATATTGGAGAGCCAGGGACCGCCTTCAACTCTACCTGGGCCCCCCTACCCAATTGATCCATCTTGATACTTTGATCTACCCCCAAAGTATCCCCCCGTACCCACACATCCTGAACTTCCAAGCCACCTTCACCCTTTTTGTTCCTACTCACCAGTTCGCCCACCCGAAAAGCCCCAAAGAAGGCCAATACAAAAACGGCCCGAAAACAAAACCTTCTCATACTCTGACACACAAACCTTGCCCAACTGACCTACCATGAACCCCCAAGACCGTATAAGAAACAAGGCGTCTCGTGTCGGCTGCCGAGCGACCAACGCGGTATCTTCGCATAGCACACCGATTCATAAAAGCCTTAGTTGCATCCCGTTGCCCTGCCAACTGGAACATAAAATCCAGCCCAGCAAACTTTGTGACATATACGAAGCCAAAACCCCATCCTCAATTTCTCACAATAAAGTAAAGCAGCAGATGGACTCTACCCTCATCGTGGGAGCATTCCCCAACCTCCCGTACCAAGTCCCCCCTTTCCAGCCAAACCTTGCTGTACGCTGTCCAAGTAGCCGCAGAGACCGACTTATGGATCAAGAACTGGGCAGTGGCAATGCGATGCTCCATAACCGCTCAGGGCAAGGAATCCCGTGCTAATCCACTTCCGGCGCCAATTGATGGAATCTGTCCCACTGGAAACTAAACGCATCAGCCACTGAATTATCAATCCCCGGAACATGCACAGCAGACACAAAACAGTTGATACACAAACAAGTAAGAACCAGATGCCGCAGTAAGCGCACAACTGGGGGGAAGAAGCAGTGTTATTATTAATGGCCTGCACAACCCCCAGGTTATCACAATGAAAACGCACGTGGCGATTCCTAAAATCCTTTCCCCAGAGCTCAACCGCCAACACAATTGGGAACAAATCCAACGCTGCCAGATTGTGTACCAAACCAGCCTCCCTCCATGCTGCCGGCCACTCCCCGGCGCTCCATTGACCCTGGCAAAAAGCCCTAAAACCGCCTGAACCGGCCGCTTCGGTGAACAGTTCCATGTCAAAATTCAAAACTACCTGCCCCAACCAGAGAGAGCAGCCATTATAGGAAGCCAAAAAGTCCCACACCTTCAGATCCTCCCTATGATCCTGCACCAATCGAATGTAATGATGTGGTGCCTTGACACCGGCCGTGGCCGCTGCCAGTCGTCTGCAAAAAATGCACCCTATAGGCATTATGCGGCAGGCAACGTTTAACTTGCCCAAAAGGGGTTGTAGGGCTCAAAGCTGAATTTTCTTTCCCTGTAGAGCCCCAGCCACCTCCTTCCTCAAATTCTCGAGCTTGTCCAAAGGCAAACGGCACTTCATAGCCACGGTATCTATGACGATACCCAAGAAACGCAGCTCAGTGGCCGGACCTTCGGTCTTGTCGGCGGCTAACGGAACCCCAAAGGATTTGAAAATTTGTTGAACTGTGGCCAACAGAGAGGCACATACCAAACTCTCCGCAGGCCCTATACACAGGAAGTCATCCAAGTAGTGAATGATGGATGACAGGCCCGAAACATCCCATACCACCCATTCCAGAAAGGAACTAAGCTGCTCAACATTTAATATCAAATGTTGAAAGTGGCCCATTCAGGTAATCATGCCAACTAGCTTCAGAGGGGATGGTCTCATGTCTCATATGGCACAGCAATCCTTCTTCCATGAGGGTCCTGGAAGAAATCCAAAAACATAAGAAAGCAGTAAGTGCCACACCAATGTTTGTAGAGTCCAGAATGAATTACAGTATTATAGAGAATTACACCAAGCATACAGGACAAGAGAAGTGGTAATGTGCTGATTCCTTACATACAGAATAAGAACAGATACTGAGAATTATACCCAGCACAGGGGACAAGAGAAGTGGTACTGTGCAGTGTACATACAGACAGACAAAGAATGATGGGCACTGATTAGGTGGCACTGATATTCAGCACTGATGAGCACCGATAGATGACACTGATGGACACTGCTGGGGCTACACCGATAATCAGTGCCCTGATGATTTGTACAGGTCTCTCCTGTAGGATGATGCTGCTGATCAGCTCTCCTCTCCTCACACTCTGTCAGTATGAGGCGATGAGTGCCGATAAACGACAACACTTCCGTATTTACATATGATCGGCTGTGATAGGACACAGCCGATCACATGTTTAACCTCTTGGCATCTGCGCTATAGCTGAATGGCGGCTACAGCGCGGACCGGAATTTCCAGGAGGCCGTCATATGACGGCCTCCCCTTTGCACGCTCCCCACGCACCCCCTGCAGGGCGCGTACTGTGATCACAGAGACTCGAGTGATCACAGATCCGAGTGAGCTGTCATCCAATGACAGCTGATCACGTGTGTAAACAAAAGCTCTGTAATCTTAGAAAAAGCCAATGACCGGCTTATTTGCAAGGGACATTGGTCCCGAAGAGGATGCCAATCAGTACCCTCATCTGTGCCAATTAGTACCCCCTGCCAGTGCCACCTGCCATTGCCACCTGCCAGCTCCCACCAATGCCACCTATCAATGCCCATGAGTGTCACCTATCAATGCCCACAAGTGACACCTATCAATGCCCACTAGTGGTGCCAATCAGTGCCTCATCAGTGCCACCTAGCAGTGCTGCTTATCAGTGTAACCTATCAGTGCCAATAATTGACACTTATTAGTGCCCATCACTGCCACCCATCAGTGCCCATCACTGCCACCTATCGGTGCTCACCAGTCCTGCCTATCAGTGCCCATTAGTGCCGCCTATCGGTGCCTATCAGTGCAGCCTCATCAGCGCACATCAATGAAGGAGAAAAATGACCTGCAGTATAAATGTGTTCAGAGTTTCAGTTACATGTTAGGGAATGAACTTTATAAATTTGCCCCAAAAGATGTCCAATTCATGCTCGCTGAACCTGTGTAAAAGAGTAAGATCTCATTTGTCATTGGTGGGCAGTAAAAAGCATGTGGTTGAGCTGAGTTTTTACCACCCCCAACCTCCACCTACCTTAAGCTGTAAAAGGCAAAGTTAGCACATGCTGTGGAAAAAATATAATGGGCAGTACCACCACCAAGCACAGCCTATTCAAGTGAATGGGGCTGTGCCACCACCACCCTGCAACTGTGTGCAATGCATTCCATTGTGGATCAGTGTTGCAACATTTATGAGGTTAAAACAGGCAGTGAGGAGGTGACATATCATCACCTCATCGCCGTCAAATGCCTCTGAAAAGCAATCTGTCCACAGATTGTTTTTCAGAAGCACAGCAGTAACAGTCTAAAAGGATAAATCGCTAGTGTAAAGCTGAACTCTAGGCAGATATATGTTATTCAATGCAGCACAGTAGTCATCAGTGGCGGAACTACCGCCATAGCGGCACATGCAGCCGCTATGGGGCCCGCAGCCCAGTGGGGCCCTTGAGGACAGGCGCCGCGGGTGGCTCCGGGGGGTCCGTGGGTGGCTCCGCGGGCCCGCGGGTGGCTCCGGCGGATCCGCGGGTGAGAGCGGGCAGGTCCGTGGACGTGAGCGGTCTGGCCAATCAGGGATCTGGGGCGGGGGGAGCAGAGAGATGACATCATCTCTCACCGCCTGGTGCCCGCCCTGCATTCCTGCAGTGAAGTTCCCCCTTCACTGTGCAGTCAGCCGGAAAGCAGAGAGATGACATTATCTCTCTGCTGCCTGACTGCTAACTTGCTGCAAGTGACAATCCGTAACGGTGTGGCAAGTGACAACCCATAATGTGTGGCAGGTGACGTGGCAAGTGACAACCCATAATGTGTGGCAGGCGACGTGGCAAGTGACAACCCGTAATGTGTGGCAGGCGACGTGGCAAGTGACAACCCGTAATGTGTGGCAGGCGACGTGGCAAGTGACAACCCGTAATGTGGGGCAGGCGACGTGGCAAGTGACAACCCGTAATGTGTGGCAGGTGACGTGGCAAGTGACAACCCCTAATGTGTGGCAGGCGACGTGGCAAGTGACAACCCGTAATGTGTGGCAGGCGACGTGGCAAGTGACAACCCGTAATGTGTGGCAGGCGACGTGGCAAGTGACAACCCGTAATGTGGGGCAGGCGACGTGGCAAGTGACAACCCGTAATGTGTGGCAGGTGACGTGGCAAGTGACAACCCCTAATGTGTGGCAGGCGACGTGGCAAGTGACAACCCGTAATGTGTGGCAGGCGAAGTGGCAAGTGACAACCCGTAATGTGTGGCAGGCGACGTGGCAAGTGACAACCCGTAATGTGTGGCAGGCGACGTGGCAAGTGACAATCCGTGACATGACAATCTGTAATGTGGCAAGTGACAACCCAGGACGTGGCAAGGGACAATCCATAATGTGTGGCAGGTGACGTGGCAAGTGACAATCCCTGATGTGGTAAGTGGACAATCCGCAACATGTGGCAGGTGACATTCCGCAACATGTGACAAGTGACAATCTGCATCTGGTGGCAGGCAACGTAGCAAGTGGACAATCCGCAACGTGTGGCAGGTGATGTGGCAAGTGACAATCCATAATGTGTGGCAAGTGACGATCCAGGACGTGGCAAGTGACAATCCATAATGTGTGGCAGGTGACGTGGCAAGTAACAACCCAGGACATGGCAAGTGACAAAATCCGTAATGTGTGGCAGGTGACGTGGCAAGTGAAAATCCGTGACATGGCAAGTGACAATTTGTAATGTGTGGCAAGTGACGTGGCAAGTGACAACCCGGGACATGGCAAGTGACCATCAGTAATGTGTGGCAGGTGACATGGCAAGTGACAATCCATTATGTGTGGCAGGTGACATTCTGCAACGTATGACAATTGACAATCTGCATCTGGTGGCCGGCGATGGTGGCAAGTGGCACACACTCTGGGCTCCCACTGATTCTGCATTATGGTGAGTTGAACTATTTCATTTTATATAACAGAACATAAATTAGTTAGAAGGCATGGAGATCAGCAATGTGTGTCCTTCAGGGGCTGCATACAGTATACTGCATACTTTGTTGTTCAAAATTAATATAAGCTGTTGCCTGGGTACTGTGCCACATGAGTGTGGAAATCTGTTGTTCAGTGGCATTAGTTCATTTTTTTCGTGGGGGGGCTATTTGCAGGGGGCGGGGGCCCATACAACATTTTGCTATGGGGCCCTATGATTTCTAGTTACGCTCCTGGTAGTCATTAACCCCTTTTACACCCATATCTGGCGTTATTTTATCTGGGTTAATAAGCCTGGGTGGTGGGAAGGTCTTCCTGATCACATGACCACTGTGATTGGATGTAAACATCCCTCCCTCACATTTTCGTTGCGTTTTTATTCATTGACAAAAATGGAATGGATTTTTGTCATAGTTTTCATCAATTTACAAAAATGTGCGGTACTTTTCCTTTTCGTCACTAGAAATATGCCGCTGACAACAAGGTTTTGTCAATTAAATTAACAGAGCCTGCTGTACCATGTACAGTTTTGCTCATAAGTTTACATACCCTGGCAGAATTTATGATTTCTTGGCCATTTTTTCAGAGAATATGAATGATAACACAAAAACTCTTTCACTCATGGTTAGTGTTTGGCTGAAGCCATTTATTATCAATCAACTGTGTTTACTCTTTTTAAATAAATCACAACAGAAACTACCCAAATGACCCTGATCAAAGACCCCAGTTCTTAATACCGTGTATTGCCCCCTTTAACATCGATGACATCTTGAAGTCTTTTGTGGTATTTGTGGATGAGGCTTTTTATCTTCTCAGATGGTAAAGATGCCCATTCCTCTTGGCAAAAAGCCTCCAGCTCCTTTAAATTCTTGGGCTTTCTTACACGAACTGCACATTTGAGATCTCCCCAGAGTGGCTCAATGAAATTGAAGTCAGGAGACTGAGATGGCCTTTCCAGAGCCTTCACTTTATTCTGCTGTAGCCAATGACAGGTCGACTTGGCCTTGTGTTTTGGATCATTGTCATGTTGGAATGTCCAAGTACGTCCCATGCTCAGCTTCCTGGCTGATCAATGCAAATGTTCCTCCAGTATTTTTTGATAACATACTGAATTCATCTTGCCATCAATTTTGACCAAATTTCCTGTGCCTTTGTAGCTCACACATCCCCGAAACATCAGCAATCCACCTCCGTGTTTCACAGTAGTAATGGTGTACCTTTCATCATAGGCCTTGTTGACTCCTCTCCAAATGAAGTGTTTATGGTTGTGGCCAAAAAGCTCAATTTTAGTCTCATCTTTTCAAATGACTTTGTGTCAGAAGATTTGAGGCTTGTCTCTGTGCTGTTTGTCATATAGTAAGCGGGATAGTTTGTGGCATTTGAGTAGTAATGGCTTTCTTCTGGCGACTCGACCATGCAGCCCATCTTTCTTCAAGTGCCTCCTTATTGTGCATCTTGAAACAGCCACACCACATGTTTTCAGTCCTGTATTTCACCTGAAGTTATTTGTGGGTTTTTCTTTGCATTCCAAACAATTTTCCTAGCAGTTGTGGCTGAAATTTTAGTTGGTCTACCTGACCATGGTTTGGTTTCAACAGAACCCCTAATTTTCCACTTCTTGATTAGAGTTTGAACACTGCTGATTGGCATTCTCAATTCCTTGGATATCTTTTTATATCCCTTTCCTGTTTTATACAGTTCAACTACCTTTTCCCACAAATCCTTTGACAATTCTTTTGCTTTCCCCATGACTCAGAATCCAGAAATGTCAGTGCAGCACTGGATGAAAGATGCAAGGGTCTGTCAGGAGTCTAGAAACTCATTGACCTTTTATACACACACCAATTACAAGTAAACAGATCACAGGTGAGGATGGTTACCTTTAATAGCCATTCAAACCCCTTTATGTTAACTTGTGTGCATGTTATCAGGCAAAAATTACCAGGGTATGTAAACTTTAGATCAGGGTAATTTAGGGTAGTTTGTGTTGTCATTATGATTTAAAAAGAGTAAACACAGTTGATTGATAATAAATGGCTTCAGCCAAACACTAACCATGAGTGAAAGAAAAGTTTTTGTGTTATCATTCATATTCTGAAAAATGGCCAAGAAATCATAAATTCTGCCAGGGTATGTAAACTTATGAGCACAACTGTACTTGCATGAAAAAGTATTCTGTTCTCTTTGTATGAAATCCCTGATGTTCCTGTCGGTCTCTTTGCTTTCCTATTAAAAATAGATCACACTAGGTATGAGAGCACAGTGTGGTTAATTTTCTGGCTTTGCTGGGAATTCAGGCTGCTCTCCTCCAATGATTAGACTTGTCCTGACATGCCCCTCCTTGCACAGCCATTCACTGGGAAGACTATTGTGCTGCTGTTTCTCCTCCCCCAGCTCTCTGAGCTCATTATACAGCGGAGTAAAGAGGGTATGTAATCACTTATGCCACAGGATAGAAAAGGTATTAATAATGTTTTTTTTTTTTATGTATGCACAAAAGTGTTGCCTTTCATTTCTATTTTAAAGTGAATAGGTTGTTTTACAAGGTGGGGGTTCACCTATGATTTAAAGTGGTGTTGCACACAAAAAAAAAAAATTCATTAAAATTCCTAAATTTTGCCCCCTTCCTCCTGTCAGTCATCTGGGACACGTGACAGGTCCCAGATGACTGCGCGGCCAATCATGGCGTGCCGCTCGCGCATGCGCAGTGGGTGCCCGGCTGTGCCTACAGTTAGAATGCCGGCGGCACCGAGTGGGGGGGGGAAAGAGCGGGGCTTCATTCCCCCGCATCGCTGGACCCTGGAACAGGTAAGTGTCTGATTAGTAAAAGTCAGCAGCTGCAGTATTTGTAGCTGCTGACTTTTAATTTTTTTTTTTTTTTTTTTTTTTAAGAGAAAGTACTCTTTAAGCTTGGGCTGTACCACATTCCAAAAATAAAAATCAGACACGTTTTACATTTTTAGGCAGCCAGACGGATTTCACAGAACTAAAAAGCAAAGGTTCAAGTGTTCTTTTTAAGAAACAGTAAATATTTTTTTCTTATTTTATTGTCAAACTTCTGCTTCTTTGCAACACAGTGTGGAATGCTTTTCAGCCAGGCGTTAATAGACTGGTAGTGACATCTAGTGGACACACAACTATATCGTTTTCACAAGAAAAAATTCTCCTTTGGTTTACATACAGGGTATACAGTATTATGTGCAATACTTGGAACTCGCTGTCAATAAACTCCATAAATTCCCATAAAAGGGCCCTTATTCATCAAGTTGCAATAGCACTTAAAGTGTATCTAGAGTCATGGATCGAGTAGGGAAAGATTAAAAACCCGTCAGTTTGTTTTTGCCACCTGTTTCCCAATGTAGAGATATCCCTTTTAGCACCACTGTCAAGCTTGTATTTGTGTGCCAGGTGGGAAAATTAACCTTTTTCCTACCGAGACTAAAGGCCCGTACACATGATACGAAAATTGGATGGAAAAATTTGTATGACGAGCTGTCTGACGATTTTTGGATCGTTAGTACGGTACTTTCGACAGCCGTTTTTGCTTTTTCGTCAGACAAAAGCTGGATGTGCAGACTATAACATTTTTGTTTGATGTGAACAAAACTATTCAAAGCATGACGTCACTTCTGACGTTGTATTCTGTCCTACGAAAATTTTCGTATTGTGAGTAACCTCTTCACTTTCGAAATGAGACTAGCATGTCATAATAAATGGAAGTTCGGTCCGAAAATCTAATCTTGTGTATTAGGCTTAAGAGTGAGGCAAATTCCAAAAGTTTGAATTGTCACTGGTGTAGCACTAACCCCCAAAGGAGCTGCTGGTTTTATTTGGGCTTACCGTTACCTCACCTGCTTGCATCTTGGTCTTGGTGATCCCGTGAAAAGTGGCCCAAAGAATGTGAATTTCCAATACTTAGTCCTTTTTATGGTTATTTATTCAAAATAAAAGCAAAGTCTTTCAATAAAAAGGGTCAGAGGGTTAAGGATGAGTTCAGGCACCTGGTACTGCGGGTTTAAGATCTCTTTTTAGATCAAGAAGACAATAGTTCCACTCACTAGATCCAGCCACCACCGGATAAGCCCCTCTCACTGGACCTAGCAGCCGGTGGGGTATTTGACACAGTCTCTGCCACAGACTTGTGAATTTAAACGTAACCATCACTGAGAGATTTAAGAATATTTCCATACAATACCAGTCTCTTTCAGCCGAACCGGCGGTACTGTAGGTATAATGATCCAGGTTGCGTCCTTCAACTGAGTCTCCAGGCTCCTCCAGAGATACCAGCCTCGTGCACGGTCTTCTCTTGAAAGAGTCCTCCCCTGGGTCCTTCAGTTTCTGGGCCTCTCCATTCAGATAAGACGGCACCGTACCATCCCTGGATCAGTAGGCTCCGAGATTCGCTCTGGCCTAGCCTCCCAGTTGCGCTGCCTCAGACCAGCCGGCCCCGAGACACAGGATACATAGCTCTGCACCCCAGGCCAGGAGGGCCATGAGGTTTGGGTCAAGAGGGAAACCAAAAAGGAAAGCCCCTAACAACCTTGCGTCGGTACCTTAAATACCATCTCCCAGAATTCACAGCAGGAAAACACTCCCACTGGGCTGGTTCCGAGCAATAGGTGGCATTCAATGCATCCAACTAGACTGCGTTTCTACTCTTGCCGGCGGTGACAGTGACACCTACAGTCAAGGAGAACCCAGTGCAACCCAGCTGAACTGGTACAGAAACCAGTAATTTAGAGAAATTAGCCTGAAGCCCAACTGTGGTGTCCGGCAACTAAATATTGAAAAATAATAGTGTCTGCTCATTAGGAGCCGGCGCTACACTGGATTAAGTATAAATGGTTAAACCTTTCAATGAGACACTTGTTAGAGTGACAATTACCTGAGTTAAAGTTAGAGAGTCTGGGGAATTCTAGATAACAAGCGGGAGTTAGCAAATAAATGTAACAAATGTAACACGCACCCTATGGGGCTAGAAATGTGCTACTGGCAGGATCACAAAAGGAAAAATCCTGAAAAAAGAAAATGATTGAGTCACCACATCTATGAAATGTTAAGTGGCATTATATTGCATTTTTGTTTGGGGAATTAGACAGTGGGCTACCTAAAATATTTGGTACCTGGGATTAATCCCTCACCCCCCCCCCCCCCCACAATAAACCTTATGTGGAGAAATAAAGTGTCACGCACAGAGCCAAATTATGGATCTGGCCAAATTGTGGAAGAGGCTTACACAGCACATATAGAGAATGCAGTCCTCAGAAATGTGCAGCAGAGAGTGCAGGGCTCAGAAGTGAATAATGCAGAAAAAGCAGTACTCAGATTTGCATATTGCACAAAGTGCAGGGCTCGGGAGTGTATATCGCACAGAATGCTGGAGCCAGGAATGGAACACACAGCATGCAGGAAGCAGGAGTGAGTATCACACAAAATGTAAGGCTCATAAGTGCGTATTGCACAGTGCAGGGTTCAGGAGTTCTAATTTACAGGCCACTGTTGAGAATGCAATGAAAAATTACACCTCCTCCTTGTACAAATCACTCCCAGATTATATCCCCCAGTACAGATCTTCCCCAGTAGCTCTTAACCACTTCCCGACCACCCCATGTACATATACGTCAGCAGAATGGCACGTACAGGCAAAACCACGTACCTGTACGTGCCATTCTTCAGGCACGTGGGGGGTCCGATCAGACCCCCCCCCGGCCGGCGGGGACGGTCGGGATCGCTTCAGGAGCGATCCGGGATGAGGGGACGGCCAGTGGTTTCTGACCACCACCTCGCGATCGCTCCTGGCGAATCAGATGCTTCCCCTGGCTGTGTCAATCAAAACACAGGCAGAGGAAGTGATGTCACACTCGGCGCGTCGGTCAGAAAGACCGGAACGCTGAGGAGTGAACATGTACAGGTTAGTGCACCAACAGTACACATAGGCACACAAATAACCCCCCTGTCACCCCCAGATCACCCCCAGATCACCCCCCAGATCACCCCCTGCCCCCCCAGTCACAGTGTCACTAATTGCAGTGATCATTTATTTACTGATCACTGCATTTAGTGTCAGTGTGACTGTAATAACTGTCAGGGCAGTTAGTTTTAGGTCCAAGGTAGCCCCCTACCCCCCCTAATAAAGGTTTAACCCCTTGATTGCCCCCCAGGTAACCCTTTAACCCCCTTTTGCCAGTGTCACTAAGCGATCGTTTTTCTGATCGCTGCATTAGTGTCACTGGTGTCGCTAGGTAGCCAGTTTTTTTTTAGGTTAACCGCCATGTTTATATAGGTTCATAAATAGGTTTATAGGTCAGGTACCCCCATATTACAACCTAAATAAAGGTTTTAACCCCCTGATTGCCCCTAGAGTTAACCCTTTCACCAGTGATCACCGTATAAGTGTCACTGGTGACGCTGGTTAGCCAGTTAGTTATTTCGTTATTTAGGTTCCCCGTCAGGTTTTTATATAGCGTCAGGTACCCCCATATATTACCTAATAAAGGTTTTAACCCCCTGATTGCCCCTAGTTAACCCTTTCACCAGTGATCACCGTATAACTGTTACGGGTGACGCTGGTTAGATAGTTTGTTTTTTATACTGTCAGGGCACCGCCCATTTATTACCCAATAACGGTTTAACCCCCTGATCGCCCGGCGGGTGATATCAATTAGCTTTTAGGGTCAAATAAGGTCTGCGTCGCCCCAGGTTAGTGCCAGTACCGCAAACACCCACGCGCAAAGCATACACCTCCCTTAGTGGTACAGTATCTGAACAGATCGATATCTGATCTGATCAGATCTATACTAGCGTCCCAGCAGTTTAGGGTTCCAAAAAACACATTGTTAGCGGCATCAGCCCAGATACCTGCTAGCACCTGCGTTTTCCCCCAAGCCCAGCCCAGCCCAGCCCACCCAAGTGCAGTATCGATCGATCACTGTCACTTACAAAACACTAAGCACACATAACTGCAGCGTTCGCAGAGTCAGGCCTGATCCCTGCAATCGATAACATTTTTTTTGTGGTAGCGTTTTGATTCAGTCGCTAACAGTCAGGAGCTTTTTTACCTGTAAATCTCAAAAAAATTAAAAAATAGTTGTCGTTTTATTGTTCTCTCTCTATTCTCTCTCTATTGTTGCTCTTTTTTTACTCCATTCTATTCTGCAATGTTTTATTATGTTTTATCATGCTTGCTTTTCAGGTATGTAATTTTGTTTACTGTGTTTTAGTGTTAACCATTTTTTTGTTTTCAGGTGCGCCATTCAGTTGCAGCGTGGATTTATTTATCTTGACAGCAACAGCGTTTGCTCCCACGATACATAAAGCCGCGACTCCAATGCTGTAGGAGGTGATTTCACCACCACAGTTAAAAAAAAGAGCATATATGCCGAAGCATGGGGGCAGCAGGGGCGGAGGAGCGATTGGCTCCTAATGCTGCGTACATACGGTCAAAATTCCGACGGAGCCTTGCCCCGTGGAAAAGTGCGTCCGTGTGTACATGGCATAACTTTTGTGGGAGGATGCCCCCATGCTTCGGCATATATAAATGGTGCATGTATGCCAATCATTAGAAGTGGGTGGATGAAGGGAGGTATTCTAATGGTGGGCATACCCACCAATCAATCTCTTTTTTTTCGTTCAGCCAAGAGGCTGCATGAAAAAAAAAAGGATTACAATATATGTCCAGTATGTTGCTGGACTTTGAATGGTTATACCAGAATGATGCCTGCAGGTTTAGGTATCATCTTGGTATCATTCTTTTCAGCCAGTGATCGGCTTTCATGTAAAAGCAATTCTAGCGGGTAATTAGCCTCTAGACTGCTTTTATAAGCAGTGGGATGGAATGTCCCCCCTCCCGGATATAAACCACGCCATTGGGAAATTTGGAAAGCGTTTTATCACACCGATCTTGGTGTGGTCAGATGCTTTGAGGGCAGAGGAAAGATCTAGGGTCTAACAGACCCCAATTTTTTCAAAAAAAGAGTACCTGTCACTGCCTATTGCTATCATAGGGGATATCTACATTCCCTGAGATAACAATAAAAATGATAACAAAGAAAAAAAATGGAAGGAACAGTTTAAAAATAAAATAAAAAAGCTAAATAAATAAAAAAAAAAAAAAAAAAAAAAGCACCCCTGCCCCCCCCCCTTCTCTTGCGAAAGGCGAACAAGAAAAAAAAATTTTTTTTTCTTTACTTTCTTCATTTTCAAAAACAAATGAGAGCTGTAAAATACTCACCATGCCTCTCAACAAATAACTGTGATAGGTAGTGAGGAGTGAAATCAAAAATTTGCACCCTTAGAAATCCTGAAGGTGGTGCTTGGTTTTCGGGGCCCCGTACCCGGCTAGGCTCCCAAAAAGTCCCACACATGTGGTATCCCCATACTCAGGAGAAGCAGCAAAATGTATTTTGGGGTGCATCTCCACATATAACCATGGCATGTGTGAGCAATATATCATTTAGTGACAACTTTATGAAAAATAATTTTTCCTGACAGACTCCATGGCAGCCAACGTGTGGGTTTAGTCCCGCCTCCACTACCCTATAGCACGCTACTCCCATAAATCTTTGCTCCCTGCCAGAGGCCGTGTTCTTTTTTTGTCCTCCTCCGAAGGACCTATATTATGTCTTTCTACCTGAAGATTATCGTTTTTCCCTCCTGCGATAAGGACTGGCCGAGCGACTCGGAGTCGCACATTTCCAATAAGCTCTAGCTACTAGCGGAGTATGGAAAGGGGCATATGGAAGAGGCGCTGAAGAGGTGTATTCCTGGTCACTGACAAGGCAAAACCGCGTTATGGTCATTAATCCTAGCTACTAGCAGGTGACTGACTCCCCAACAAGTCCGGCAGGTATGTTTGTGGCTTACCTTCGGCCAGGTGATCGATCGCAGGAGGGGTGAGTGTTTTCTGCATGGCAGCCAGTTTCTGTTTATATGTGGCACTGTTTGTTTCCCTGTTTCCTGTGTCCCCATACACCGCTGGTGTGGTGTGTCTGGCCATCATGGCGGCTGGTTCCTTCTGCGTTCCAGCCGCAGAGTTCCTTCCTCGTTCGCCGCACGGCCGTTCTGCGCATGCACGGGGCTGGCACGAGAACGAGGCTTGGTTCGCGCATGCGCGTAGCGGTACTCGCGCATGCGCACTAGCGTCGTGGCCATCGCGTTGATGACATCACGATAGGCGGCAGATTTAAAAAGGAAAAACAGCTTACAGGCTTTTGGAATGCCTATAAGCCTGTACAAGCACTCCTGAGACCCCGTTTTTTCTGGAAAAGGTAGGGAATCCTTAAGAGATGTGTTGCTACCTGTTTTTGTAGTTATTTATTTATTGATTTATTTATGGGTCGTTCTGCTTGCAGCTATAATGGACCCTTCCAGACCACTGGATCCGTCACCGCCTGCTAGTGGCCAGCCCTCTCGCAGCAGGTATTTGGGGGGTATTCCCTTGGGATGCCTGCTGGGGGAGGGGGGAGGCTGGAACATCATTGTAGGTGTTGTTCCACTGACATGGTTGGATCTTTCTTTCTCTTGTCAGCCCTTCTAGGTCTACTCAACACCGGAGTTCTCACAGAGGAAGTGATTCATCAAAATCCCACCGCCGGCACTCCTCTTCCAGGTCCAGACACCACGGTTCTCCTGCGAGATCCAGTCACCGTAGCCGGGAACCATCCCGACCTTCCACGGCTCGCTCCAGTCACTCTGAAGGATTATGCTGGGGGTGTAGGGCTCAGGTCCCTGTTGACAAGTCCCTTTGTGATGCCTGTTATGTGAAGGCAACTGGAGAAAGGAGTGACTCTGACCAACAATTAAAATCTCTGGTTGAGAAGATGGTCAAGGACAGCCTAAAGAAGTTAGAGGCCCCCCATATGTCTCCCGTAGAGTCGCCCAGATCTCCAGGGAGGGATGCTCAGGCTCAGGACACTTGGGAATCATCGTTACCGAGCCATCCATCTGCTGGTCTCTCCGATAGTGAATCTGGGGAAGATGAGGCTGGTTCCGGTTTTGACTCTCTGCTCCCTCCTTTGGTCAAAGCTATCAAGGAAACTTTGAATTGGGAAGAGCCAGTGGGGGCTCCAGTGAAGCAGAGAAAATTTTTCAAGCAATTGAAGAAGGAGCGTATCAGCTTTCCTTTTCTGTCGGAATTAGGGGAAGTTATCACGGAAGAGTGGGGAAAGGTAGAGAAGAAGAACTCTCTCCTTTCCAAAATTCAGAGACTTTACCCATTCAGAGAAGATGAAGTAAAGCAGCTAGAATCATCCCCTCTGGTGGATGCGGCAGTAATGCGGTTGGTCAGACATGTGACCCTTCCTTTAGAGGACACAGTCTCCTTCAAGGACGCTCCTTCAAGATAGACTCTGACCTGAAGCGGGTCTACCTCACGGCAGGCATGGCTTGTAAGCCAGCCCTGGCTCTGGCGGCCTTGTCTAGAGCAATGGAGGTCTGGTCTGACAACGTCGACGAGACACTTAGAGGTGTGTCAGAGAAGCTAGCCAAAAGTTCACCTATCCAGGAACTGAGGCTGGCTTCGGCTTTCTTGGGGGAGGCCTCAATTGACATTATTCGGCTGGTGGCTCGAGTTATGCTATCCTCAGTGACTGCCAAGCGTGCCCTGTGGCTCCGTCCTTGGCTAGCCGACCCTGCATCTAAACAGGTTTGGTGCCGGATCCCCTTTGACGGTTCGTCACTGTTTGGGAATAAGTTGGATAGTGCTATAACTCGGGCCACTGGGGGTAAATCAGGGTTTCTTCCCCAAGACAGGCGCCAGCAAAACCTAAGAAGACCATTTCCAAGGAAGCAGAATCAAGATCGTGCCAGGGAGGCGCGCAGTTATAGGCCTGGACGGGAATTTTCCAGATCTTGGAGGTCCAGGCAATCATCATTCAAAAAGGCTACAAAAAGCAGTTTGTCGGGTGAGAAACAACCGACCAAGTCCTTTTGAGATCGAGCCCGTCCAGACGGGCCAGGTGGGAGCTCATCTGCTCCATTTTCGGCACGTCTGGGTGGCCTCGATCCAGGATTTTTGGACCGTCAGGACACACTTGGACATTCAGCAGTGTCCCCAAGCTCAAGTGTGTCCCCACATCCATTCCAACGTCAGAAGGAAAAAGGCAAATACTATCAGCCTACGTAAGATCTTTGCTGGAACAAGGCGCTGCCATTCCCGTGCCAGTCGAGCAACATGGTATGGGAATGTATTCCCCTCTTTTCTTAGTCCAGAAAAAGAACGGTGCATGGAGACCCGTAATAGACCTGACGCATCTAAATCGCTTCATAAAAAAGGAGAGGTTCAAGATGGAGACTCTGTCCACGATCCAACAGTCAGTGCAGCCAGGGGACTGGATGGTCTCCATAGACCTCAAAGACGCCTACTTCCACGTTCCTGTGGCAACAGACTTCCAACAGTTTCTTCGGTTCTCCATAGGCCATCTTCACTTACAATTCACATGCCTTCCCTTCGGTCTGTCAACTTCGCCACGTACCTTCTCGAAGGTCCTTTTAGCAATCGTGGCTCTGTTAAGGATCAGAGGAATCCGGATCCATCACTACTTAGACGATCTACTCCTTCTGGCTCAGGACAGAGATCGTCTCGTAGAACACAGGGATCAGACCATCTCAACTCTCAGGGAGTTCGGATGGCTCCTGAATGTGGAGAAGAGCCAGTTGGAACCTTCGCAGTCTCTCGTGTTCCTCGGAGCTTCCTTCAACACAATAAGAGGTACCATCTCTCTGCCCGAGGAGAAGGTTACAATAGTTCGAGACAGGATCCGTATAGCTCTCGCATCCTCTCATCTCAGTGCTCTTCATTGTCTGAAGATCATAGGCACCATGGTGTCCACAATACGGATGGTGAAGTGGGCACAATGGAGAATGCGCCCCTTTCAGAAGGATTTTCTGCAGCAGTGGTCGGGAGACAAAGTCCAACCTATTCGTGTCACTCAAGTCATGAGGGGTTCCCTCTTCTGGTGGCTTCAACGGGAGAACCTGCTGAATTGCCATTCCATTCTTCCAATCAATCACAGTAATGTCAGACGCCAGCAACAGAGGTTGGGGGGCTCATTGTCTGACGGAGGTGGCTCAGGGCACTTGGGACTTTCCTTCTCGGGGAATAGTGTCGAATGTCCTTGAGTTACGTGCAGCTTTTCTAGCTCTGGTGGCCTTCCCTCATCTGATAACAGGAACATCTGTAGTTTTCAGATTGAACACAACAGCTGTTGCCTACATAAGGAAGCAGGGGGGCACCAGAAGTCGATCTCTGCTGCTAGAGGTGGAACCAATCATGCGTTGACCGCAGAGGAATCTGGCCAACTTGACGGCAACCTATGTACCCGGGGTTCTCAATGTCCAAGCGGATTTTCTCTCAAGAGTCCACTTGGACAACAACGAGTGGACTCTTCACGAGGATGTGTTCAGATGGATCGTAACCTTGGGGATCTCTCCAGAAGTGGATCTCTTTGCCTCCCAATACAACAGGAAGCTAGCGAGGTACTACTCGCGGTTCAGGGATCCGCAGGCCTACGGGATAGACGCACTAACAGAGCATTGGTGGTTCCACACAGCATATGCCTTCCCTCCAACTCCGATCATCTTTCAATTCCTGAGGAGACTCAGATGGGAAGAGGTGGAGATAATAGCCATAATTCCTCACTGGCCCAACAGGCCGTGGTTTCCTCTCCTATCTCTTCTCAGCTTCCAAGATCCGGTTCCTCTTCCGACCCGACGGGATCTGCTCTCCCAGGGCACGATTCTCCACCCGTGTCCAGCTCACCTACAGTTGAGGGCTTGGTTTTTGAGAGGGGAAGGTTGGAAGCACTAGGGTGTCCCAAGGAAGCTATCCCCACTCTCCTAAGTGCAAGGAGGCGAAGCACTAATAAAGTGTATTTGGGCTAAATTCTCGTCCCATATGTCTTCCAGAGCCAATTCATGCGGCTCCCCTGCAGTTCAAGACATCTTGAGTTTCCTGCAATCAGGTCTGGACTTACCCTTGTCGGTCAGTTCCCTTCGGGTTCAGGTGTCAGCTATATCCGCCTTCACGGGAGTGTCATGGGCCAAACATGCCCTTATTCAACAATTCTTTAAAGGAGCAGTGAGACTGAGACCCCAAAGGAAGCCCAGATTCCCTAAATGGGATCTGCCTCTTGTTCTGGACTTTTTCTCTCATCTTGACAAGTCGCTTTCCATCAGAGAGCTTACTATTAAAACTGCCTTTTTAGTGGCCGGCCGTCACCTCGGCGAAGAGGGTGTCTGAAATTCAGGTTCTAGGAGCCAAAGAACCTTTCCTAACCTTCTTTCCAGACAGGGTGGTCCTGGTCCCGATGTTAGGGTCAAACCCTAAGGTCACCTCGGTTTTTCATGAGAACCAAGAGATCTCACTCCCCACCTTCAGGTCCACTGGAATCTCAGATGTTCATCCTCTTGATGTTAGTGGTTCCTTGAAGCAATACTTGGAAGTTACAGCCCCATTTCGCCAGTCGGATTATCTGTTCGTCCTGTTCTATGGGAAAAACAAGGGCTCTCGAGCATCAGTCAGATCTATTGCTGCATGGATAGTACAAGCGATTCAGTGGGCATATAAAGAGAAGGGCTTGGCTCCTCCTCAGGCGGTAACAGCGCACTCAACCAGAAGTCTTTCAACTTCGTGGGCAGCCTCGCGCCATGTGGCTCCTGAAGTGATCTGCAGAGCGGCATCTTGGTCGTCGATCCATACCTTCATGGCTCACTATTGTGTTGAGCCAGCGGCTCTTTCCTCAGTTGATTTTGGTGTTAAAGTTTTGTCAGTTGACGGTGTCAAATAAATCTTTGTTTGTTCAGCATTTTGCCCACCCGGGTGTGTTTGGCGAGTTATTTCCCACACGTTGGCTGCCATGGAGTCTGTCAGGAAAATGGAAAATTCCTATCAAAATACTTACCGTAATTTTCCTTTCCTGATGGACTCCATGGCAGCCGGAGTTCCCTCCCAAATGGCTGGAGTAGGATAGTTACCGAACACGGCCTCTGGCAGGGAGCAAAGATTTATGGGAGTAGCGTCCTATAGGGTAGTGGAGGCGGGACTAAACCCACACGTTGGCTGCCATGGAGTCCATCAGGAAAGGAAAATTACGGTAAGTATTTTGATAGGAATTTTCAATTTTTTTTTGTCTTTATTCAATCACTTGGGACTAAAAAAAAAATATTCAATGGGCTCAACATGCCTCTCAGCAAATAGCTTGGGGTGTCTACTTTCCAAAATTGGGTCATTTGGGGGGGTTTTGTACTTCCCTGCCATTTTAGCACCTCAAGAAATGAGATAGGCAGTCATAAATTAAAAGCGGTGTAAATTCCAGAAAATGTACTCTAGTTTGTAGACGCTATAACTTTTGCGCAAACCAATAAATATACGCTTATTGGCAATTTTTTTACTAAAGACATGTGGCTAAATACATTTTGGCCCAAATGTTTGACTAAAATTGAGTGTATTGGATTTTTCTTATAACAAAAAGTAGAAAATATCTTTTTTTTTCAAAATTTGCGGTCTTTTTCCGTTTATAGCGCAAAAAATAAAAATCACAGAGGCAATCAAATACCATCAAAAGAAAGCTCTATTTGTGGGAAGAAAAGGACGCCAATTTCGTTTGGGTACAACAGTGCATGACCGCGCAATTACCAGTTAAAGCAGCGCAGTGCGAAATTGAAAAAAGACCTCTGGTCCTTTGGCTGCCAATTGGTCCGGGGCTGAAGTGGTTAATCCACACTCACAGCTCAAACCCCTCAATACAAACCCCCCAGTACAGAGTACTCTGGAATGCACCTTGCACAGGCCCCACGGACCATGCTGCAACGCAATCTGTCACTGGCTGTGTCCGAAGACAGATCACTGTCCCGGGCTGCTGCCGGTACCATGTGATCGCTGTGACCAATTAAGCAGACCAATCAAACCAAGCAGCTGTTTCCAAAGCAAGCAAAATCCTTTCTTGTATTAAAAGAGTTAGAGAGTACAGAGAGAGATATCATTTTGCGCCTGTACAAATCATTAGTAAGACCTCATCTGCAATATGCAGTTCAGTTTTGGGCACTAGTTCACAAAAAGGATACCGGGGAACTGGAGAAAGTGCAGAGAAGAGCAACTAAACTGATAAGAGGCATGGAGGAGCTCAGCTATAAGGTAGGTGTGTTTTTTTTCTATGCTGGTTGAACTGGATGGACTTGTGTCTTTTTTCAACCTGATTAACTATGTAACTATCACATGACAATTGGTTAAGGTGATCACATGGTACAGACAGGACCAATCACAGCCCATCTGTACATCTGTTTAGCTGTGGCCAATCACAGCTAATCACAACAATACATACTAAATTAATCGATTTCATTCATTAAAAATGGTTGTTTATAAAAGTGATATTCACAGTTAGGGTAGAGCCGAACAACCCCGGGTTCGGTTCGCACCAGAACCTTCGAACCGACCGAAAGTTCGCGCAAATTTTCGAACCCTATACGTTATAATGGACGCGAACGTTCAAAATCAAAAGTGCTAATTACAACGGCCAATATGCATGTTAATGTCATAAAACAGGTTTGGGGACCCGGGTCCTGCCCCAGGGAACATATATCAATGCAAAAAGAACTTTTAAAAACTAACGTTTTTTCGGGAGCAGTCATTTTAATGATGCATAAAGTGAAAAAAAAAAAAAGTGAAATTTTCCTTTAAATATGGTACCTGGGGGGTGTCTAAAGTATGCCTGTGAAGTGGCATGTGTTTCCCGTGTTTAGAACTGTCCTTGCACAAAATGACATTTGTAAAGGAAAAAAAGAAGCCATTTAAAACCACTTGCGGCTTTAATGTCATGTCTTGTCCTGGCCGCCATATGGCTGAAAATCCTTGAGAAAAATGGCATGGCTACCCCATCACCCCCCCCCCCCACCCCAGCCCCTTTGGGTCTTGTATGGATGTTAAGGGGGACCCCGCACCCAAAATAAAACCCTATACCTACAACCCTATATACCCTGAACAGCAGTATATAGGTGGTGCAAACAAGACACGGACTGTAGGTTTGTTCTTAAGTAGAATCTGAACAGGTACATTATGAAGTGTAGCTCCATCCCAAAAAAATCTATTTTTAAGCTTTTTGGAGAACATAGGGAGGGGTTATCACCCCTGTAACATTTGCTGTCTTTGCACATCTGTTCAGAACATGTCACCTCACTTTCCGTCCTATTGACAAATGTTTTTGGAAAAGTGGGGTTTGAATTGAAACAAGGATTGGTGATAAAGCATCAGTAGAGAGGAGATACCTTTTTCCCAAATTAAATCTAACAGGATAGAATTTCCCTTCCTAGGGGTAGATTTCCTCTCACTTCCTGTTTTCTCTTTCCGTTTGCAAGTAGGAGTCGTTTGTAAGTTGGATGTTTGAAAGTAGGGGCCTGCCGTATATACTCTGCAGAAATTTGCCCTATTAGATGTTGGTGTAGCCACAAGACTGGTGGGCACAGGAATGGGCCCTGCTGTGAGTTAATAGATCAAGATTTGTACTTGCATGCACCTGTTGAACCGGGCAGAAAAATTGGGCCTTTGGTGGTGGTGGTGGTGGACGGTGTTGCCACAAGACTGTAAGCCCTCACAGTTACTCTTGGTGGGCGCAGGAATGGGCCATGCTGTGAGTTATTAGATCAAGATTTGTAATTGCATGCACCTGTTGAACAGGGCAGAAAAATTGGGCCTTTGGCGGTGGTGGTGGACGGTGTTGCCACAAGACTGTAGGCCCTCATAGTTACTCTTGGTGGGCACAGGAATGGGCCCTGCTGTGAACTATTAGATCAAGATTTGTAATTACACGCCCCTGTTAAACAGGGGCTGAAAAATTGTGCCTTAGGCATTGGTGCTGGTGCCACAACACTGCAACCCCTCACAGATACTGTACTCTTAGCACAGCAATGAGACCTGTTACAAAGCATTGCCTAAAAATTGTAATTACACGCCACAACAGGGGCTGAAAAATTGTGCCTTAGGCACTGGTGCCACAACACTGCAACCCCTCACAGATACTGTACTTGGAGCACAGCAGTCACACCTGTTGCGAAGCATCTTTTTAAAAAATTGTAATTACACGCCCCAACAGGGGCTGAAAAATTGTGCCTTAGGCACTGGTGCTGGTGCCAAAACACTGCAACCCCTCACAGATACTGTACTTGGAGCACAGCAGTCACACGTGTTGCGAAGCATTTTTTTTTAAAAAAAATTGTAATTACATGCCCCTGTTAAACAGGGGCTGAAAAATTGTGCCTTAGGCATTGGTGCTGGTGCCACAACACTGCAACCCCTCACAGATACTGTACTTGGAGCACAGCAGTCACACGTGTTGCAAAGCATTTTTTTAAAAAAAGGGGCTGAAAAATTGTGCCTTAGGCACTGGTGTGGTGGCATGGATCATTAAGGAGGAGGAAGAGGATAGTCAGTGAACATAAGAGGACAGTCACTCAGCATCAGCATAGGCAGTCTTGAAGGGATGTGACATTATAAATTATTCCGTTATATCCGCTTCAGGTGCCTGGTAGCTGGTGGTGATCCAAGACTGATTCATTTTGATGAAGGTCAGTCGATCAACCGAGTCGGTGGACAGGCGCACCCTATGATCGGTGACAAATCCTCCAGCAGCACTGAATGTGCGTTCGGAAAGAACGCTGGAGGCAGGACAGGCCAGTAGCTCAATTGCATACTGTGCAAGCTCTGGCCAGTGATCCATCCTCAGGACCCAGTAAGCCAGAGGATTTTCGGTGGGAAAGGTGTCCAAGTCTGACCTTGCCCCAAGGTATTCCTGCACCATGTATATCAGACTCTGGCGATGGTTGCTGGAACCGATCATACCTTGGGGCTGCGGACTAAAAAATTGTCTGAACGCATCGGTCAGACGTCCACCTTCCCCACGGCTCCTTCTGCTACTGACCGAAGCCTCAGCAACTCGTCATCCAGGACCAGGAGTTTGTAACCTCCCAGTTTCTGGGAACGCGTTGCACAGACCTTTCTGCAAGGCCTCCCTGAGATGTCTCATCCTCTGCTCCCTCTGCGACGGCAAGATAAGGTCCGCAACCTTACCCTTGTACCGTGGATCAAGGAGAGTGGCCAGCCAGTAATGGTCCCTCTCCTTGATCCGAAGAACACGAGGATCCTTCCGCAGGCTTTTCAGGATCAGGGAGGCCATGCAGCGTAGGTTTGCTGAGGCATTCGGTCCGGAGTCTTCTGGGTCACTGAGGATGACATGATCGCCAGCCACCTCCTCCCAGCCACGTACAAGTCCACTGGTTTGTTGGGACTGTACATCATCCCTAAAAGACTGCTGCTGCTGATGCTGAGTGCCAGGCTCCACCTCCATGCTCACACAATCCTCCTCCTCCTCCTCCTCCTCATCCTCATCCTCTTCCTGTGTGATGGGTGGGACAGAAGGAACACTGTCCGGATAAAGGGGGCCTTGAAAGGCAAGGAAGTCCTCCTCTTCCTGCCTCTGTTCTGCCTCAAGTGCCCTGTCCATTATCCCACGCAGCGTATGCTCCAACAGGTGGACAAGAGGTACAGTGTCACTGATGCATGCACTGTCACTGCTCACCATCCTCGTGGCCTCCTCAAATGGTGAGAGGACAGTGCATGCATCCCTGATCATGCTCCACTGACGTGGGGAAAAAAAAAAACAAGCTCCCCTGACCCTGTCCTGGTGCCGTAGTCGCAAAGGTACTCATTGATGGCCCTCTGCTGCGTGTGCAGTCGCTGCAGCATGGCCAACGTTGAGTTCCACCTGGTGGGCATGTCACATATTAGGCGGTTCTTGGGCAGGTTCAGCTCCTTTTGCAGCTCAGTCAGCCGAGCACTGGCATTATAAGATCGGCGGAAATGCACACAGACTTTCCTGGCCTGCCTCAGGACATCCTGTAAGCCTGGGAACCTGCCCAAGAACCGCTGCACCACCAGGTTGAGGACGTGAGCCATACAGGGCACATGGGTGAGCTGCCCCTGTCGTAGGGCGGAGAGGAGGTTGGTGCCATTGTCAGAAACGACCATTCCTGGCTTAAGCTGGCGTGGCGTCAAACACCTCTCGGCCTGCCCCTGCAGAGCTGCCAGAACCTCTGGCCCAGTGTGGCTCCTGTCCCCCAAACACACCAGCGCAAGCACGGCATGGCATCTTTTTGCCTGCATACTTGCGTAGCCCCTTGTACGCCTACGGAGCACCGCTGGTTCCGAGGACAGAGCACTGGAGGAAGAAGAAGAGGAGGGGGTGGAGGAGAGAGGTGTGTCACAACCAGTAGCAGTAGTAGCATTTTGGAGGCGTGGTGGCGGAACAACCTCCAACACTACTGCACCTTGTCCTGCATCCCTCCCAGCTGCCAATAGAGTGACCCAATGGGTCGGGAAAGAAAGGTAACGTCCCTGTCCATGCCTGCTGGACCATGAGTCAGTGGTAATATGCACCTTACCGCTGACCGCCCTGTCCAACGAGGCATGGATATTGCCTTCCACATGCCGGTAGAGAGACGGAATCGCCTTCCGTGAGAAAAAGTGGCGTTTGGGAACCTGCCACTGAGGAACCGCACATTGAACAAACTCACGGAAGGGGGTCGAGTCTACCAACTGAAAAGGCAGCAGTTGAAGTGCTAGCAATTTAGCCAAGCTAGCATTCAACCGCTGGGCATGTGGATGGCTGGGAGTGTACTTCTTTCGACGGTCCAGCAGCTGGGGCAGGGAAATTTGCCTGGTAGAATCGGACGTCGGTGTACTGCAAGTACTTGGTTGTGACACACCTAATTCTACACCTTCAGTCCTCTCAGAGCAGCTTTCAGAGAGGACTGAAGATGTAGTGGGGATGGAGATCCCAGCTGATGAGGAGCAAGGAGAGGTCCGCTTAGTTCTTTGGTGTGGGTATTTTATGTGTGCTTGCCAACGAGCTGCATGGCAGGTCGACATATGTCTGCTCATGCTTGTGGTGCCCAAGCGGCTGATGTTTTGGCCACGCGAGATACGCTTGAGACAAATATTGCAAATAGCAGTGGTGCGATCTGATGCAATCGTCTCAAAAAAGGCCCACACCAAAGAACTTTTCTGATAATGTGCAGAGGCAGCGCCCTGCACAGGCGGAGCTCTGCGGTGTTGTACAGTTGCTGTGCTGGCCTCTAGCTGGCCTCCAGGGGGCATCCTGCCTCGTTGGACATGTGACGCCGCATCCTCCTCCTCCTCGTCCTCCTCCTCATCCTCTCTCCCTTCAGGCACCCACGTGGAGTCAGTGACCTCATCATCCCCTCCCTCTTCACCACTAGAGCAAACCTGGCAGTAAGCTACAGCTGGTGGAACAGTACTGCCAGATTGCTGTCCTTCAGCATCCCCTCTCTCTGCGCGCACACTACTGACTTCCTCAAGCTGGGTATCATCATTCGAGCCTTCGAATCGTTGGGCATCCTCCTGGAGCATGTACCCAACACTGTGCTCAAAGAGTTCGGGGGACTCCTCAGGAGGACATGGTGGGTCTAGGGAAGGGGTGGCTGATGATGCCATTGAGTACGCGTTGGCAGCTGCTCTGCCAGTACCCTGAGCCTGGGTGAGAGAGGATGAGGAGGATGAGGAGGGCTTGGTCATCCATTCTACCAAGCCTTCAGCATGATGCGGCTCCACATGTCCAGCTGCCGAAAACAAAGACGCGCGTGTCCCATGGCCACGTGCTGATGACGATGCACGACCACGTCCACGGCCACGTCCACTAGAAACAGAGCCTGCCTGCCCTGTGTTCTTGCCTCTGCACGCTCTGCCTCCCCTTGGCGGTCTTCCAGCCATTGTAGTCGGTAGTCCTGTGGGTGCTGCTGAGAAGAAAATATAGGAGTTCTGTGTGATGCCACTAACACACTAGAAGTCCTATGGGTGCTTCTGCAAAGAAAATATAGGAGCTCTGTGTGATGCCACTAACACACTAGAAGTCCTGTGGGTGCTGCTGAGAAGAAAATATAGGAGCTCTGTGTGATGCCACTAACACACTAGAAGTCCTATGGGTGCTTCTGCAAAGAAAATTTAGGAGCTCTGTGTGATGCCACTAACACACTAGAAGTCCTGTGGGTGCTGCTGAGAAGAAAATATAGGAGCTCTGTGTGATGCCACTAACACACTAGAAGTCCTATGGGTGCTTCTGAAAAGAAAATATAGGAGCTCTGTGTGATGCCACTAACACACTAGAAGTCCTGTGGGTGCTGCTGAGAAGAAAATATAGGAGCTCTGTGTGATGCCACTAACACACTAGAAGTCCTATGGGTGCTTCTGCAAAGAAAATATAGGAGCTCTGTGTGATGCCACTAACACACTAGAAGTCCTGTGGGTGCTGCTGAGAAGAAAATATAGGAGCTCTGTGTGATGCCACTAACACACAATTGAAGTCCTATGGGTGCTTCTGGGAAGAAAATCTAGGAGCTCTGTGTGATGCCACTAACACACTAGAAGTCCTATGGGTGCTTCTGCAAAGAAAATATAGGAGCTCTGTGTGATGCCACTAACACACTAGAAGTCCTATGGGTGCTTCTGCAAAGAAAGTATAGGAGCTCTGTTTGATGCCACTAACACACTAGAAGTCCTATGGGTGCTTCTGCAAAGAAAATATAGGAGCTCTGTGTGATGCCACTAACACACTAGAAGTACTATGGGTGCTTCTGCAAAGAAAATATAGGAGCTCTGTGTGATGCCACTAACACACTAGAAGTCCTGTGGGTGCTGCTGAGAAGAAAATATAGGAGCTCTGTGTGATGCCACTAACACACTAGAAGTCCTATGGGTGCTTCTGCAAAGAAAATATAGGAGCTCTGTGTGATGCCACTAACACACTAGAAGTCCTGTGGGTGCTGCTGAGAAGAAAATATAGGAGCTCTGTGTGATGCCACTAACACACAATTGAAGTCCTATGGGTGCTTCTGGGAAGAAAATATAGGAGCTCTGTTTGCTGCCACTAACACAGTAGAAGTCCTATGGGTGCTTCTGGGAAGAAAATATAGGAGCTCTGTGTGATGCCACTAACACACTAGAAGTCCTATGGGTGCTTCTGCAAAGAAAATATAGGAGCTCTGTGTGATGCCACTAACACACTAGAAGTCCTGTGGGTGCTGCTGAGAAGAAAATATAGGAGCTCTGTGTGATGCCACTAACACACTAGAAGTCCTGTGGGTGCTGCTGAGAAGAAAATATAGGAGCTCTGTGTGATGCCACTAACACACAATTGAAGTCCTATGGGTGCTTCTGGGAAGAAAATATAGGAGCTCTGTTTGCTGCCACTAACACAGTAGAAGTCCTATGGGTGCTTCTGGGAAGAAAATATAGGAGCTCTGTGTGATGCCACTAACACACTAGAAGTCCTATCGGTGCTTCTGCAAAGAAAATGTAGGAGCTCTGTGTGATGCCACTAACACACTAGAAGTCCTGTGGGTGCTGCTGAGAAGAAAATATAGGAGCTCTGTGTGATGCCACTAACACAGTAGAAGTCCTATGGGTGCTTCTGGGAAGAAAATATAGGAACTCTGTGTGATGCCACTAACACAGTAGAAGTCCTATGGGTGCTTCTGGGAAGAAAATATAGGAACTCTGTGTGATGCCACTAACACAGTAGAAGTCCTATGGGTGCTTCTGGGAAGAAAATATAGGAACTCTGTGTGATGCCACTAACACAGTAGAAGTCCTATGGGTGCTTCTGGGAAGAAAATATAGGAACTCTGTGTGATGCCACTAACACAGTACAAGTCCTATGGGTGCTTCTGGGAAGAAAATATAGGAACTCTGTGTGATGCCACTAACACACTAGAAGTCCTATGGGTGCTTCTGCAAAGAAAATATAGGAGCTCTGTGTGATGCCACTAACACACTAGAAGTCCTGTGGGTGCTGCTGAGAAGAAAATATAGGAGCTCTGTGTGATGCCACTAACACACTAGAAGTCCTATGGGTGCTTCTGCAAAGAAAATATAGGAGCTCTGTGTGATGCCACTAACACACTAGAAGTCCTGTGGGTGCTGCTGAGAAGAAAATATAGGAGCTCTGTGTGATGCCACTAACACACAATTGAAGTCCTATGGGTGCTTCTGGGAAGAAAATATAGGAGCTCTGTGTGATGCCACTAACACACTAGAAGTCCTATGGGTGCTTCTGCAAAGAAAATATAGGAGCTCTGTGTGATGCCACTAACACACTAGAAGTCCTATGGGTGCTTCTGCAAAGAAAGTATAGGAGCTCTGTTTGATGCCACTAACACACTAGAAGTCCTATGGGTGCTTCTGCAAAGAAAATATAGGAGCTCTGTGTGATGCCACTAACACACTAGAAGTACTATGGGTGCTTCTGCAAAGAAAATATAGGAGCTCTGTGTGATGCCACTAACACACTAGAAGTCCTGTGGGTGCTGCTGAGAAAGAAAATATAGGAGCTCTGTGTGATGCCACTAACACACTAGAAGTCCTATGGGTGCTTCTGCAAAGAAAATATAGGAGCTCTGTGTGATGCCACTAACACACTAGAAGTCCTGTGGGTGCTGCTGAGAAGAAAATATAGGAGCTCTGTGTGATGCCACTAACACACAATTGATGTCCTATGGGTGCTTCTGGGAAGAAAATATAGGAGCTCTGTTTGCTGCCACTAACACAGTAGAAGTCCTATGGGTGCTTCTGGGAAGAAAATATAGGAGCTCTGTGTGATGCCACTAACACACTAGAAGTCCTATGGGTGCTTCTGCAAAGAAAATATAGGAGCTCTGTGTGATGCCACTAACACACTAGAAGTCCTGTGGGTGCTGCTGAGAAGAAAATATAGGAGCTCTGTGTGATGCCACTAACACACTAGAAGTCCTGTGGGTGCTGCTGAGAAGAAAATATAGGAGCTCTGTGTGATGCCACTAACACACAATTGAAGTCCTATGGGTGCTTCTGGGAAGAAAATATAGGAGCTCTGTTTGCTGCCACTAACACAGTAGAAGTCCTATGGGTGCTTCTGGGAAGAAAATATAGGAGCTCTGTGTGATGCCACTAACACACTAGAAGTCCTATCGGTGCTTCTGCAAAGAAAATGTAGGAGCTCTGTGTGATGCCACTAACACACTAGAAGTCCTGTGGGTGCTGCTGAGAAGAAAATATAGGAGCTCTGTGTGATGCCACTAACACAGTAGAAGTCCTATGGGTGCTTCTGGGAAGAAAATATAGGAACTCTGTGTGATGCCACTAACACAGTAGAAGTCCTATGGGTGCTTCTGGGAAGAAAATATAGGAACTCTGTGTGATGCCACTAACACAGTAGAAGTCCTATGGGTGCTTCTGGGAAGAAAATATAGGAACTCTGTGTGATGCCACTAACACAGTACAAGTCCTATGGGTGCTTCTGGGAAGAAAATATAGGAACTCTGTGTGATGCCACTAACACAGTACAAGTCCTATGGGTGCTTCTGGGAAGAAAATATAGGAACTCTGTGTGATGCCACTAACACAGTACAAGTCCTATGGGTGCTTCTGGGAAGAAAATATAGGAACTCTGTGTGATGCCACTAACACAGTAGAAGTCCTATGGGTGCTTCTGGGAAGAAAATATAGGAACTCTGTGTGATGCCACTAACACAGTACAAGTCCTATGGGTGCTTCTGGGAAGAAAATATAGGAACTCTGTGTGATGCCACTAACACAGTACAAGTCCTATGGGTGCTTCTGGGAAGAAAATATAGGAACTCTGTGTGATGCCACTAACACAGTACAAGTCCTATGGGTGCTTCTGGGAAGAAAATATAGGAACTCTGTGTGATGCCACTAACACAGTAGAAGTCCTATGGGTGCTTCTGGGAAGAAAATATAGGAACTCTGTGTGATGCCACTAACACAGTAGAAGTCCTATGGGTGCTTCTGGGAAGAAAATATAGGAACTCTGTGTGATGCCACTAACACAGTACAAGTCCTATGGGTGCTTCTGGGAAGAAAATATAGGAACTCTGTGTGATGCCACTAACACAGTACAAGTCCTATGGGTGCTTCTGGGAAGAAAATATAGGAACTCTGTGTGATGCCACTAACACAGTACAAGTCCTATGGGTGCTTCTGGGAAGAAAATATAGGAACTCTGTGTGATGCCACTAACACAGTACAAGTCCTATGGGTGCTTCTGGGAAGAAAATATAGGAACTCTGTGTGATGCCACTAACACAGTACAAGTCCTATGGGTGCTTCTGGGAAGAAAATATAGGAACTCTGTGTGATGCCACTGACACAGTACAAGTCCTATGGGTGCTTCTGGGAAGAAAATATAGGAGCTCTGTTTGCTGCCACTAACACACTAGAAGTCCTATGGGTGCTTTTGGGGTGCAATGCTGTGCTAACAGCACTGCGGTTGGTACTACTGAAATACTGTACTAACAGTAAAACACGCACCAGACTAATCCCCAGCAGCAGCTAAAAACACACTAACCAGCAGCAATGGACGATCAATGACAGGTAGCAATGGTTTAGCAAATAAATAGCCAATGGTTTAGCAAAGTAGAGCAAATCTTTCTATATGAATGAATCTAGCAAAGACACAGAATCAGCCTGATCTCTCCCAAAGCCGGAACTCATGTGACCGGCGCCGACGGCGTGGCGGCCTTTTAAATGGTGGGGCGTGTACTAAAGCCCCTGAGCTGTAATTGGCTACAGGCATGGCCAATCATCAGCCAGCAATGCACTGCGCCGGCCGCGCCGGCCGCGCCGGCCGCAATGCATTGCGGGGCCGCTCGCATCACACGAATGTGATGCGAGCGGCCAAAATAGTTCTGGTCTCGCCGAGCGAGCGAACGCCCGGTGCTCGATGCGAACATGGGTTGGCATCGAGCACCGGGCCCATCCCTATTCACAGTCATAAGCAATCGTAATGTGTAAAAAAAAAAAAATCCTATGGTGACAGTATTGCTCTGGTCACAGTATGCACAAAAATAAATTGTAAAAAAAATAAATAAAAAATAAATATATAGATTTGAAAAAAATCGAAAACAATGATTTTTTTTTTTTTTTTTGTACATACTGTCACCAGTCAGTATCCCTGATCACTGCCATGCCAGTTATATGATGACACTGTACTGCACTGGGGACAGTTTGTAAACAAAAACTATTTTTTTTAAATTCTTTATTTTCCAAAAAATTGTGACAAAATATTACATCTTTAAAAAAACTCACTAAATACCTTGGACTGTCTACTTTCCAAAAAGGGGTCATTTGGGAGATATTTATACTGTCCTGGTGTTTTCAGGCCTCAATAAATTAGATGAGGCCATCAATATATCAGAATTCATTGATTTACTGAACTTGTATAGTATATTGACCATAGTTTGTGGACTCTATACCTTTCCTAAAGGCTAAATAAAATACACTGATTTGGGTTATTTTTTTTACAAAGAAATATATCAGAACACATTTTCGCCTACATTTATGAAGAAAGGATTGTTTATTTGCAAAATTCTATAACAGAAACTAAGTAAGATGTGTTTCTTTTTTCAAAATATTCAGTCTTTTTTTGTTTATTTAGCAAAAAATAAAAATCACAGAGGTGATTAAATAAGTGACAGCGCTGAAAGCTGAAAATAGGCCTGGTCAGGAAGGGGATGAAAGTTCCTCGAATTGAAGTGGTTAATATTCTATATTGCAGCTCACCAATACTTAATTGTTATAGCTGCATTCATTTTATTTTTATTTTTTTGTCCTTTAATTTAACCTGGTGATCCAGCCAGCAACACACTTCCTATCTTAGAATGACTCCTTTATTCATAATGGAGTAACAAAGACCTTTGGACAGCCTTATTTTCTGGACAGAGTAATGTTAGATGGACTAGTAGATTTAGATTGACTTTACAAAAATAACTAACACCTTAAAGTGGATGTAAACTCTCACATATACCCAGTGAAGTGAACAGCCTCAGATGATACACAGAGATGAAACAAATCCTCCTACAGAAGTTTTACTTGTTTATCTGCTGTCTTCAGCTTTCTACACTCTTTAGAAAGTGCATAATGTGTTGCAAATTTTGTTTCCTCATTCAGCAGTGGGTGTGGAGTCTGGACTTACACTGTGTGAGAGCTAATTGGAGGAAAAGCACATACCCCCCCCCCCCTCCACCTAGGCAGAGGAATGAAGAAACTTGCAGAGCTGTATTATGAATAGACCAGCTCTCTGCTTATCTATCTCTATAAGTCCCCTCCCCTGTCAGACATTATCATGCTGATAAAAGAGGAACGGAGCAGCAGAAAGACATGGGACTCAGAGCTTTAAAAAAAGATAGGTAGACATTACAGATATATGTGCATAGGTCAGATTTCATGAATGGGGTTTACAACCACTTTAAAGCCTAACTCCAACTAACACTTTTTAAGCAGTTACAGATTTTTTTTCTTTCCTTTTAGGATAAAGATTTTAACTAGATTAATAAAGGCTAACCATTGTAAGCACCCCTTTTAGTGTTAAATGGTTTGTCTCAACCCTCTAACCTTCATTTTTGCTGTGCAACTTTAAAGGACTCCCATGTGAGGGCCATGATTTGCCTGCACAGCATGTACAAGTGTTCCGTGCATCACCATACAGGGAGTCCCATTCATGTCCATTGGAGCACAGCGATGCCACAGACACAGCTGCTGCTCCCAATTTGACATCTGTGTGGGTGCAAGGTGCGTGTCCCCAAAGGCAAATCGTGTGGGTTTGGGGACTCGCACCCACATGCACTTGCATCCACACGAATAGTAAATTAGGAGCAGCGACTGCATCCGTGCAGCTGCTGCATCCCAATTGATATGACTGGCCTGCTTTATTTCAGTGTGAAATATTTCTTGTTCATGTTTTACCCCTATACATTTTGCTTAACCCTTTATACATGCTCTAATCCCATTCCATTTCCCCCTCATTTTCTGTTTGTTAATAAATATTTGAAAACTTATGCTAGGTTCACACTGCTGCGATACGATTTTAATCTGACTTTCGGTGCGATTATGTAGTGCAACTTGGATATGGTTTGTATACCCTATGGGGCCAAAATTGTGCTGGAATTGCACCAAAGTAGCAAAGGGACATTTTCCAAAATTGCACGGTGCTGAGTTGCATTGATGTGAAAATATTGAAAATAATGTGACTTCCATTCAGTGCGACTCAAGTTGTATCTGAAATCGCATTCTTGTGAACATAACCTGAAATATAGAATTTAAAAAAACCTTTTGCCCTACAGAAGTTAAACTAAAGAGGTAGCTGATGCTGTAATACTGTTCCCCACAGACTTACCGTTCTGTGATCCAGCATCAGTTCTCTTCCAGAATGAGTGAAACTCAATTCACTTCCCGTCAGCCCAAGTCATCATGAACCCATCTTCTGGGGGTATGTTGTCATGTAATGCTGTACATCATTCTGTGGCACTATTCTCTGCAGCATTCAGAACCACCCACTGCAGGAAGAAGAACTGGAGGAAGAATATCTGTTAAGTTACATGGCAGAAGATCTCATGAAAATTTTTTTTTTTATTGGTTTGGACCCCATGGGTGCAGTCTGTTGAATCCCCTATATTCTTGCCCTTTATGAGGTAGTAGACATTGGCAACTTTTTATATCTGTTGGATCTACTGGGTCAGACATTTTGAGGTACTAGACAAATGCATAATACAGACATATATTTATGAGTTTATATCCATATATATATATATATATATATAGATTAACCCTTTATTAATAAACTTGGAAGCATGGTTGTGTCGGCTCATTGGATGCCTCATGCCCCCCCCTTTTTTTTTCTTACACCCCCCCCCCTTTACCAGGTTGGAAAATTATGGCTCTAATAGCAAATACTGCATCATGGTGAAATTGAATCATTTTTGTGTTGACATTTGCGGCAAAATATGCAATATGCAATATGACGATATGCAAAAAAAAAATTGTTTTTGGTAGTTAGCTTTAAGTAGAGCCAATGATAACAAATAGATTTGCTGATGTTATATGCCATGCAACGTCAACAACAATAAAAAATTATAAAAAAATAAATAAAAAATGTATTTATACATAAAAAAAATGCATTCTGTACAAAAGCATTGGTATAAACATGAAAAATGACAAGGTTTCAAGGAAATACGATGTCACTAGCCATGATTAATACAAAAGGAGCATCAAAAATGTGACAGTAGGCACCCAGCAAAGATGTAAAGATCCCTGCAGGTGATAAAGACAGGAAAATTCAAGAGGGAAACTAACACACGTAGTTAAAGGTGGCCCCAGGGCTGCCCAAGTGTAGAAGTGTAGCAGGAGATTCAGAGAGAAAGTAGAGAGGAAAAATAGCAGAGAAAGAAATAAAAAAAAAGGGGGTAGGGTAAGAAAGAAAGTGGGGGGGGTACAAAGGGAACCTGGGGAGAATGTAACACCTTTAAATACATAACAGTCTAGCTGCTAGTGAATTTGGAATAAGTTAGCCATGGTTGCCAAACTTTTTGGAAGCACTTGTACCAAGAATCGGACCGTTAAATTCCTCAAAGCTCAATGTAATGTTTTTTTCAGGCTTTAGTTATGGTCATTCTGGTAATGCCGCGTACACACGATCGGTATTCTCGTCGGAAAAAACTGACGGTTTTTCCGACGGAATTCAGACGGAATTCCGCTCAAGCAGTGTTGCCTACACACGATCACACCAAATTCCGACGGTCAATAACACAGCGGCATAAAACACGTTCGACAGCACTATAAAAGGGAAGTTTAATGCTTCAGAGCATGCGTCGAATTGTTTCCGAGCATGCGTCGGAATTTTGCGTGTCGGAATTGCATACAAACGATCGGAAAATCCGATGAAAAGCTCCCATCGGACTGTTTCCATCGGAAATTCCGACCGTGTGTACGCCGCATAACAGTTGTAGCGCCGGTACTCCTGATGATGACGCTATGGCTTTAAATTTAGTTTTTGCCCAAAACTGTAGTTGAGTTTTGGGGTTAATTGTTCTAAATTATACTTTGGCATCAGTTTGGCTGGGCTGTATTGAAGTTCTGCCTGGTCATAGGTGGGGTTTGCACCTGTGAGAGGCCTTAGAACGCAGTCTGGTTGGACGCATTGGGTACCAATCTCTTCTCGGAGCCAATCAGTGGGCGCATTTGTCTCGCTGTGTATTCCGGGAGAGGGTACTTAAGGTGCTGAGGTCACGTGGTTCCGGTCCAGAAGTTGTTGATGACTCCGTGGTCCTGGTCCTCCTGACCAGCCCCCAGAGGCCCGCATGGCCTGGGGTGCGGATCCATCCGTTTCCAAGCATCGGAACTGGCTAGTTCGAGGCGCAGTAAGTGGAAGGAGGATTCTAAGGTGTTCCAGTGCCGTCTCGGGTTTGGAGAGGCCCAGCAACTCTACATGCAACCAGGGGAGGACTCTTCAGTAAGAGAGCCATGCACGAGGCTGGCTGCTCGGTAAGAGTCTGGAAGCTGAGCTGCCATGGACATTGATTGAATCCACAATTTCTTATGGTATCGCCGGACCGGCTGAGAGATTCTGGTACAGTAAGAAAAGTTCCTACATTTACTTTCCGGTTCCAACTACGTTTTTTCAACCAAGTCTGTGTGAGAGACTTTGCAAAGCTAGAATTACTTGTTGGCTGCTAGATCCAAGCTCAAGGATTTATCCAGCAGTTAAAGAATCCAGTTGCGAGTGGCTATTCCCTGGATTATGTACAGAGAGAGACTTTTATTGAAGTCAGCAGTTCTAAGCACCTGAGTTAAACTTTATCCTTATACCCTCTATTCCCAACTTAGAGACTGAGTTTGTTCAACTGTTTTAAGCAAAATAAAAATCCTAAAAAGGAATTCAGGTGATGGTCTCTACAGTTATTGGGTCATTAACCTTGGGAACCCTCAGACAAGGACAACGAGTTACAAGCTGGTGGAGGTAATCGGTAAGCCCAGAAAAATTCAACCGCTCCTTCGGGGGTCCGTGCTGTACAGTAAATATATAAGTAACAAACATATTCTCGTTACAAAAGAGCACTGAGATTGGCTTATAAAGTAGTGCCTTCAATTGATGTTTGCACAAGTTTGTATGTAGTGTATGTAGGAAAGTCAGAAGTCCTTTCATATATATATATATATATATATATATATATATATATATATATATATATATATATATTTGCTTCATTCTTAGAATTGAGTCTCAGCATGTGATAGTACTGTCATGCTGAATCCTGTTGAATCTTTCTGTGTTTTGTCGGCCCTCATATCCTGCCACCAATGGATTGGGAATTTTAGTCCTATCCTGCTGTCTGTTCCTGTTTAGCAAAGCTGCTACCTTTACCTCCTTTGTCTTGCTACTTGTTATGTCTGTTTTATTTCAGTGAAATGCATAGGTCATATTTTATGACTTTAACCACTTGCTTACTGGGCACTTAAACCCTCCTCCTATCCAGACCAATTTTCAGCTTTCAGCGCTGTCGCACTTTGAATGACAATTGCGCGGTCATACAACACTGTACCCAAATTACATTTTTATCATTTTTTTTTTATTTTGTTATAAAAATTTAAAATGGGTAATTTTTGTCCGTCATTGATGTACGCTGATGAAGCGGCAGTGATGGGCACCGATAGGTGGCAGTGATGGGCACTGATGGGTTACACTGATAGGCAGAACTTTTAGGTGGCACTGGTTGGCGGCACTGGTGGGCATTGATAGGTGGCACTTGTGGGCATTGATAGGTGGCACTTGTGGGCATTGATAGGTGACACTTGTGGGCATTGATAGGTGGCACTTGTGGGCATTGACAGGTGGCACTTGTGGGCATTGATAGGTGGGATACATGAGGCATAATTGCCTCTTCCTTTTCGGGACCGATGTCGCTTTAAGATGAGCCGGTGATCTGCTTTTTTTTTTCTCTTCCGCTGTTAGCGTGAGGAGAAAGAAAAAACGATCACCGAGCTTTTGTTTTGATCATGTGATCAGCTGTCATTGGCTGACCGGCCCCTTACTCGGATCGGTGATTGCCCGAGTCTCAGTGACTCGGTGATCAAACCGCGCTCCGCGCATGCCCTGTAGGGCGCGCGCAGGGAGCGTACACAGGGGAGGCCGTCATATGATGGCCTCCCGGGAATTCAGGTCCGTGCTGTGGCCATCATTCGGCCATAACGCGGATGTCAAGTGGTTAACCACTTCAATACTACTTCAATACCGCCAACTTATACCCCCATCCTGCCCAGGCAAATCTTCAGCTTTCAGGGATGTAACATTTTGAATAGCAATTGTGTGGTCATGCAGCACTCTAACCAAACAACATTTTTATAATTTTGTTGACACAACTAGAGCTTTCTTTTGGTGGTATTTAACCACAGTTTTTTATTTTTTTTTGATAAATAAATTTAATAAATTAAAAAAGACTGCAAGTTTCTGTTATTAAAATTTAGCAAATTAATAATTGTTCTTCCTAAAATTCGGTCAAAATGTATTCTGCTACATTTCTTTGGTGAAAATTACCCAAATCAGTGTATATTATTTAGTCTGTAGGAAAGTTTTAGAGTCCAAAAACTATGATATATCTGAAAATTGATCAATCCTGATGTGACGGCCTATTTCATATCTTGAGGCCCACAAATGTCAAGACAGTACAGCTATCCCCAAATGAGACCTTTTTTGGAATGTAGACAGTGCAAGGTACCGTATTTAGTAAGAGGCATGGCAAGTTTTTTGAAGTTGCAATTTTTTATAATAATTGTTTTAAAAATTAGGAAATTAAAAATGTTTTTTTAATATTTAATTTACATATTGTTACCAGTGCAGTACAGCGTCATCATATACCGGTAACTGGTGTGGTGGTGATCAGGGACACTGACTGGTGACAGTACAAAATATATTTATATTTTTTATTCGTATATATTATTATTTTCATTTTTTTTAAGTTTTTTTTTATTTATTTTTTAACAAACTTTGACTAGAGCAATACCATTGTACTACTCTGAGGAGGTGATCAGTATTTTTTTTCCTTTTACACATGATTGGTCACAGCTTATAACATGGCACAGATAGGCTGTACCCTGTGATCACTGTGGCCAATTACAGCTAGCAACACAACTGTACACAATGGATGGCTTGAAAGGAAACCATCCATTGTTTACAACTGTTATGCAACCTGTGATTGGTTACAGCAGTCACATAGTACCGTCAGCCGGCCGTTACAGTGATCAGTCATTGGCTGTGTCCAATGGACAGATCGCACCGCAGCGCGGGATGTCATATGACAGCTGGGCGGGACTCTCTTCATCGTGGTTAAGTTGTTCTTTAATTTTCCTTTAACCACTTCAGCCCAGGAAGGTTTTACCAACTTCCTGACCATGCCATTTTTTGCGATACGGCACTGCATTGCTTTAACTAACAATTGCGCGGTTGTGCGACACTGTACCAAAATAAAACTGATGTCCATTTTTCCCACAAATAGAGCTTTATTTTGGTTTTATTTGATCACCTCTGCGGTTTTTATTTTTTGCGCTATTAACAAAAAAAGAGCTGCCATTTTGAATAAAAAACGATATTCCTTACTTTTTGCTATAAAACAATCCCAATAAAAAAATGTAAAAAATAAAATGTCTTCATCAGTTTAGGTCAATATGTATTCTGCTAGATATTTTTGGTAAAAAAAATCCCAATAAGCGTTTATTTATTGGTTTGCGCAAAAGTTATTGAGTCTACAAACTATGGGTTAGATTTATAGGGTGTAGGGTCTTTATAGGGTCATCATAAATGCACATCACGGGGGGGTGCCTACATAAGAAATTGGCACTTGTGAAACACATGTTGTTTTGCGGTTGCACACAAATTTAAAGCTTGACATGTTGGGTATCTATTTACTCGATGCATATTGGGTAATGTGTTTTTGTGCCCCAAAATGAACTTGAATGTATTTTTTACTGAAATTATGCACCTCTGCGCTAGTATTGTTTGACATAAAAAAAAGTGCTAGACTATTTTGCACCCTAGGCAAGACCAGCTACTTGCGCCCCCCACCCAAAAAAAAAAAAAAAAAGGAATGGCTTTGTCAGTGTCTGACAGTGTCATTAAATAATAGCACAGTACACATCACAGATCCCAGTGTGTATTGTGTGAAAATCTGTCACAATGTTTTTTTTTATAATGGCACTTTTTGTGCCATTATAAAAAAATATATTAGCAGCGGAACACCAGGCCCTGGTTGCAAGTGTGACCTTTGCGGCCTGGTCATTCGGCCTGGATTAGGAGCATCACAGGCCTGGTGCTGAGGATTTTGGTGGGCCCTGGATTATGAAGCCCCTTGCCCTGTATGCTACATTAACATTTTCTCCACAGCCTTGCCTTTATTAACCACCACTTGTGCCTAGGCATTCTTTCCATTACCATCCACTGCACCTGGGACCCCTTTCCTCATTATCTACTATGCCTGCAGCCTCCCTTGCCTTACCACCCACTGCACCTACAGCCCTCTTCCCTCACCACCCAACATGCCCCCCATCCCTCACTATCCACCATGCCTAGGTGCACCTTCCCTCACCACCTACTGTGCCTGTAGCCCCCTTTATTGCAGAAATACTACAGGAGATGGTCAGAGACTGCAGACATAGTACAGGAGAGGGTCAGAGACTGCAGACATACTACAGGAGATGGTGAGAGACTGCGGATATAGTACAGGAGAGGGTCAGAGACTGCAGGCATAGTACAGGAGAGGGTCAGAGACTGCAGGCATAGTACAGGAGAGGGGCAGAGACTGCAGACATAGTACAGGAGAGGGGCAGAGACTGCAGGCATGATACAGGAGAGGGGCAGAGACTGCAGGCATGATACAGGAGAGGGGCAGAGACTGCAGGCATGATACAGGAGAGGGGCAGAGACTGCAGGCATGATACAGGAGAGGGGCCGAGACTGCAGGCATGATACAGGAGAGGGGCCGAGACTGCAGGCATGATACAGGAGAGGGGCCGAGACTGCAGGCATGGTACAGGAGACGGTCAGAGCCTGCAGGCATGGTACAGGAGACGGTCAGAGACTGCAGGCATGGTACAGGAGACGGTCAGAGACTGCAGGCATGGTACAGGAGACGGTCAGAGACTGCAGGCATGGTACAGGAGACGGTCAGAGACTGCAGGCATGGTACAGGAGAGGGGCAGAGACTGCAGACATGGTACAGGAGAGGGTCAGAGACTGCAGAGACTGCAGACATGGTACAGGAGAGGGTCAGAGACTGCAGGCATGGTACAGGAGATGGTCAGAGACTGCAGGCATGGTACAGGAGAGGGGCAGAGACTGCAGACATGGTACAGGAGAGGGGCAGAGACTGCAGACATGGTACAGGAGATGGTCAGAGACTGCAGGCATGGTACAGGAGAGGGGCAGAGACTGCAGACATGGTACAGGAGACGGTCAGAGACTGCAGGCATTGTACAGGAGATGGTCAGAGACTGCGGATATAGTACAGGAGAGGGGCAGAGACTGCAGGCATGGTACAGGAGATGGTCAGAGACTGCGGATATAGTACAGGAGAGGGGCAGAGACTGCAGGCATGGTACAGGAGAGGGTCAGAGACTGCGGATATAGTACAGGAGAGGGGCAGAGATTGCAGGCATGGTACAGGAGAGGGTCAGAGACTGCGGATATAGTACAGAAGAGGGGCAGAGACTGCAGACATTGTACAGGAGAGGGGCAGAGACTGCAGACATTGTACAGGAGAGGGGCAGAGACTGCAGACATTGTACAGGAGAGGGGCAGAGACTGCAGACATTGTACAGGACAGGGGCAGAGACTGCAGACATTGTACAGGACAGGGGCAGAGACTGCAGACATTGTACAGGAGAGGGGCAGAGACTGCAGGCATGGTACAGGAGAGGGTCAGAGACTGCGGATATAGTACAGGAGAGGGTCAGAGACTGCGGATATAGTACAGGAGAGGGGCAGAGACTGCAGACTTTGTACAGGAGAGGGGCAGAGACTGCAGACATTGTACAGGAGAGGGGCAGAGACTGCAGACATTGTACAGGAGAGGGGCAGAGACTGCAGACATTGTACAGGAGAGGGGCAGAGACTGCAGACATTGTACAGGAGAGGGGCAGAGACTGCAGACATTGTACAGGAGAGGGGCACAGACTGCAGGCATAGTACAGGAGAGGGTCAGAGACTGCGGATATAGTACAGGAGAGGGGCAGAGATTGCAGGCATGGCACAGGAGAGGGTCAGAGACTGCGGATATAGTACAGGAGAGGGGCAGAGATTGCAGGCATGGCACAGGAGAGGGTCAGAGACTGCGGATATAGTACAGGAGAGGGGCACAGACTGCAGGCATAGTACAGGAGAGGGTCAGAGACTGCGGATATAGTACAGGAGAGGGGCAGAGATTGCAGGCATGGCACAGGAGAGGGTCAGAGACTGCGGATATAGTACAGGAGAGGGGCAGAGACTGCAGACATTGTACAGGAGAGGGGCAGAGACTGCAGACATTGTACAGGAGAGGGGCAGAGACCGCAGGCAAAGTACAAGTGTGTCCTAGCAGTGACCAGTGTGGACAAACATTGATCACTGCAAACAGGAGTTTACAAGATATAACTAACTATAAGTGCCAAAAAAAAAACATTTTCTAACAGTCATTTCTCAAGCAAAGGAGGACAGTAAATGGTTAACTGGTCTGTGATGCTCCCAGCCTGACCAGGTAATTCCTTCAAAGATAACAAGGAAAGTTTGATAAATCAGGGATGGCTGACACCAACTCAAGCACAAATAGCTATAGAAAAAGTTTTAGTTTGAAGCTTTGTGCATAAGTCTAATCATCAGTCACATGCTGTGTAAATACAAACACAGATAAGAAGCAGTGTGAGAAGATGGAGGGATTCTCAAATCTACACATGGGACAGGAGAACAACAATTATTAGACTTCTGCATTACCAGTGAGTGACATGATCACCTTCTTCCTTCTCAGGTATGTCGGATCCTCTGCATCCTGTCCTGCTCTGGTCACTGATATTTTCTGATCAAATGTGGCGGGCTGGGCAATCTGATTGGCTAATGGGGGTGGTGGGAGGCGGAGCAATTTAGCAGTCATGCCCTCCCACTCAGAAGAGCAGCACTATTGGCTGCCTGACACACTGTCCCTCTCCCTCCAGCATGTGAAAGCCGTGGGAGGGAGAGGGGAAGCTGCACACCGCTCTGCATTAACACCCGCCCGCCGCACTGAGCGCCTTGCTGTCTGGGGCCCCTCTATCAACAGCCCTGCTGGGAGCCTGGGGAGCGACATGGAGGAGGAAGAGGAGGGTCAGCAGCGCCCCTAGGTGGCAGTGCGCCCTAGGCGGCTGCCTAATCCGCCTAGTGGTAGCACCGGCCCTGTACATGTACTTAATTGACTTTAACTGGTTATACCGGGGTTGTGGCTGCAGCTGTCAGCCATAACTCTGGTATTGTTTTCTTCAGTCGGCGATGCTCTACTAAAAAAAAAAGCAATCCTAGCAGCTAATTAGCCACTGGATTGCTTCTGTATGCTGCATAAGGGGGTTCCCCTTCCTTCCGCCACCCTCCGGTGGCTCTCTGGGCTTTCTCGTCCTGTCGGAGAGCCTAGGATCCGATCCAATGATCACCTCTATGGTCTAGGAGACTGTAAGCAATGAGCATTTTCATCACTTCTGGTTAGGGTAGATATAAACACTGAAATTTTTTTCTTGAAATTATGAGATCCATTGTTTTCTTTTTTTGATCTCATGCTTACAAGGGTAGAGGAGAGATCTTGGGTGCTCTAAAACCGCTTACCGACATGCTCACGCCGATATACGTTAGCAGATGGGCACGTACAGGCAGATTAACGTACCTGTAGGTTGCCCTTTAAGAAACGGTTTGAGAAGAAGGGCCCACCCGCCGCGACCTCCGTGAGCGTGATCGTGGGTCCCGCAAACTCGTTGTCCGCAGGGATACCCGTGATCGTTTCACGGAGAGGAAGAACGGGGAAATTCTAACGTAAACAAGCATTTCCCCGTTCTGCCTAGTGACAGGACACTGATCACAGCTCCCTGTCATCGGGAGCGGTGATCAGTGTCGTGTCACACACAGCCCCCCCCCCACAGTTAGAATCACTCCCTAGGACACACGTAACCCCTACAGTGCCACCTAGTGGTTAACCCCTTCACTGCCAGTCACATTCACACAGTAATCAATGCATTTTTAATTGCACTGATCGCTTTATAAATGTGAATGGTCCCAGAATTGTGCCAAAAGTGTCTGAGCTGTCCGCCATAATGTCGCAGTCACGATAAGAATCGATGATCGCCGCCATTACTAATAAAAAAAAAATATAAATAAAAATGCCATAAAACTATCCCCTATTTTCTAAACGTTATAACTTTTGCGCAAACCAATCAATAAACGCTTATTGCGATTTTTTTTACCAAAAATAGGTAGAAGAATACGTATCGGCCTAAACTGAGGAAAAAAAAACGTTTTTTTTTTTATATATTTTTTGGGATATTTATTATAGCAAAAAGTAAAAAATAATGTGTTTTTTTCAGAATTGTCGCTATTTTTTTATTTATAGCACAAAAAATTAAAACCGCAGTGGTGATCAAATACCACCAAAAGAAAGCTCTATTTGTGGGGGAAAAGGGACATCAATTTTGTTTGAGAGCCACGTCACACGACCGCACAATTGTCAGTTAAAGCAACGCAGTGCCGAATCGCAAAAAGTGCTCTGGTCTTTGGGCAGCCAAATGGTCCGGGGAAGTGGATAAAGAGGACCTGTCATGCTTTATTTCTATCACAAGGATGTTTACATTAAAAAATAATAGTTAAAGGGATAGTGTAAAAATATATTTTTTGTTACTAAAATAAATAATACATTTTTTTTAAAGCATTCCCATTTCCCTGTACTTGTGTGCAGAGGCGAACGTATACATAGGTCACGCACGCATATATGTAAACGGTATTCACACCACACATGTTTCGCCATGAACATTATAGAGAGAGCAATAATTCTAGCACTAGACCACCTTTGTAACGCTAAACTGGTAACCTGTAAAACTGTTTAAAACATCGCCTATAGAGATCTTTAAGTATTGCAGTTTGTCGCCATTCCACGAGCATGGCCAATTTTAAAGCAAGACATGTTAGGTATATATTTACTCAGCTTAACATCATCTTTTATATGTCACCAAAAAATTGGGTTATATAGTATGTTTTTTTGCATTCAAATTTATTAAAGTGTATTTTTTCAAAAGATATTGTGTTTTGAAAAACCTCAGTGCAAATACTTTGTGGCATAAAAAACAACCAACATTTTATTCTTTAAAGCCTCTGCAAAAAAAAAAAAAACTTATCTCTCTCTCTTTATATATATATATATATATATATATATATATATATTTTTTTTTTTTGTATTTTTTATATTATATGTAGAGCACTACTCCCTTGGGAGATGCTTTCTGCTTTCATAACTTTCTGTTAACTGCTTCCGTTCTTCCACCCCTGCACGTATTACAATCAGCAGACAGTCCAGGAACTTTTAAAAGAAACTTTTATTTGCTTGCTTGCAGTATGTTACATGCTGGTTGTGGAAATATGAGCTGCCTCTTATGCCCCGTACACGCGGTCGGATAGTCCGATGGAAAAAGTAAGATCGGACTATGTTGTCAGAAAATCCGATCATGTGTGGGCTCTAGCGGGCTTTTTGAGTGTAGGATCTAAAATTTGCCGACAACAAAATCTGATCTGAGTTTTTCCGATCGTGTGTAGAGAAAATTTTGACGCACAAAGTTTCAGACGAAATTTGGAGACGAAAGCTATTGGCTGCTGCCCTGTACGTTGTCCCTTCGTACGTTTCGTACATCACCTCGTTCGGAATGATCGGATTTTCCGACAACTTTGTCCGACCGTGTGTGTGTGCAACACAAGTTTCAGACAAAATCCGTCGGATTTTGTGGTCGGAATGTCCGACCATGTGTACGGGGCATTACTTTCTGGTTCCTGATTATATTCAATGTCCTTTCCTGTAATGAACTGACCAATGCCCCTCTGAAAGACATTGTGGTTTTGGGGATGCTGGAAGCCCCAGGCCTCACCTGCCTATCTTGACTTCTGCAGTCCTCCCGGCGTCAGTTCAGGAAAGTCCTTGACGGATAAGCACTGCTGGGTTGCACTCTTTGCTCTCTCCCACTGACAGTCCATGATTGCCATAGAAGGTCGATCCCAGTCTACTCCATCCTTTTTGCAGCTACTTCCCGCTCTGCATGGTTGGACACATACCAGGCTGTGATTGTTGCCCGAGGGGTTTCACACTGCAGCGGTGCGCTGGCAGGACGTCAGGAAAAGTCCTGCCAGCAGCTTCTTTGGAGCGGTGTGTTTACCACTCCTCGACCGCTGCTCCCTATTGAAATCAATGGGGCAGCGCTGTAATACCACTGGCAAAACGCCGCTATTGCGGTGTATTGCCAGGGGTTTTAACCCTTTCTCAGCCGCTAGCGGGGGGCAAAAGCGCCCCCGCTAGCGGCCGAAATGCGCTGCAAATCCAACGGTACAACGCCGACGCTATGGGCGGCGTGGTGTGAAAGGGGTCTAAAGCAGACCTTTACTCGTTTTAGGAAGGTCCTCTCTCCTGCCTTCTCCCCTGCTCCTTCTTACACAAAAATGTATTAAAAAGTGTATTTTTTCCCGTTATTGCTTCTTAAAGTGTTACTAAACCCACAACAGTAAAATCAGTCTGTATATGCAGTAAAGCATGCTTGTTATACTCACTGTGGAACCTAAGGGGCTAATCCTCTGCATTGTGTAAAAACGTCTGTTTGATCCTGTCTTCTCTGATCCTCCCCTTTTGGCATTGTCTCCAAAACAGGCATGGATAAGACAGAGTAAGGCCTCTTTCACACGGCCGATCCATTCAGATGCGTCTGGCAGTTTTTCAGGCGGACCTGAACGGATGCTCCATAGAGGTCTATGGAGTGTCGGATGTCAGCGGTGACATGTCCGCTGACATCCGACCCGCTCCGATCCGAAAAAGTGTGACGGAGGAAAAAGCTATTTTTCCATCCGTCATCGGATCGGATGACGACGGACTCTACGGTCCGTCGTCACCCGATCTCCCATAGGGGAGAGTGGCGCTCTGACAGGTCCGTTCCTGCATCTTCCTGCTCAGCGGAGATCACTCCGGCGATCCCCGCTGAGCAAGCGGATATCCACGGGGCGGATCAGCACTGATCTGCCCTGTGTGAAAGAGGCCTTACTGGAGTCAGGCTGCACATGCTTAGTTTGGTGTGTATTGCTAGAGAGTTTTTTTCTTGGGAGAGTGCATGTGATCAGCACAGGGCCAATCAGCATTGTCCAGACAGAGGGTCGGGGGTCCTGCATCCTGATACGACAGCCAGTGCAGTATAAAAACTCATCCCACAAGCTTTAACTGCTTCAGCCCGGACCATTTGGCTGGCCAAAGACCAGAGCACTTTTTGCGATTTGGCACTGCATCACTTTAACTGACAATTGTGCGGTCGTGCGATGTGGCTCCCAAACAAAATTGACGTCCTTTTTTTCCCACAAATAGCGTTTTTTTTGGGTGGTATTTGCTCACCTCTGTGGCTTTTATTTTTTGCGCTATAAACAAAAAAAAGCAACAATTTTGAAAACAATGCATTATTTTTGACTTTTTGCTATAATACTCATCACTGCCACCTATCAGTGCCCATCAGTGCCCACCAGTGCCACCTATCAGTGCCCCCCAGCGCCACCTATCAGTGCCCCCCAGCGCCTCCTATCAGTATCCATCAGTGCCACCTATCAGTGCCCCCTCGTCAGTGCCACCTATCAGTGCCAACCAGTGCAGCCTCATCAGCGCACATCAGTAAAGGAGAAAAATTACCTGTTTGCAAAATTTGATAACAAACTTAAAAAAAATAAAGATTTTCTACATTTTGGTTTTTTTTTTTGGTTTGTTTAGCAAAAAATAAAAAAAAACAGCCATAATTAAAAACCATCAAAAGAAAGCTCTATCTGTGTGCAAAATAAATAAAATAAAAATGTCATATGGGTACAGTGTTGCATGACTGCGCAATTGTCATTCAAAGTGTGACAGCGGTAAAAGCTGAAAATTAGCCTGGGCAGGAATGGGGTAAAAGTGCCCAGTAGGCAAGTGGTTAAAATGGAAATGCAAGGCAAATTGTATGTGTAGCGGCCATAACCCCTAGGGGCGACCTTGACTTTTCTGGGCTTACCAATTACCTCCTCCTAGCTCGTCGTTCGTTGTCTAGGGGTTCCCAGGGTTAGTACCCAGTAACTTTAAATGCTGACACACAAAAGTCCTTTTTAGGATTTTTATTTTGCAGGGGTAACATCCAACTATAACGCAGTCTCAGGTGGGAATAGAGGGCACGGGTGATAAAACTCAGGCACTTTGAACTGCTGACATCAATTGAATGTCTCTTAGTTAGCCCAGAGAGTAGCCACTCGCAACTGGGTGCTTCACTGCTGGATAAACCTCTAACTGTAGATTTAGCAGCCAACAAGTGATCCGGAAAGTTTGCAAAGTCTCTGCCACAGACTAGATTGTAACTGAAGACAAATAGGAACCTTTCTCACAGTACCTGGATCTCTCAGCCTTCTTGGCGATACTGTGAGAAATGTGGATTCTATAGTGTCCATACAACTCAGCTCCCAGGCTCTTACCGAGCAGCCAGCTTCTTGGCCCTCCTTCGAAGAGTCCTCCCCTGGTCACTTGTAGGAGTTGCCGTGTCCCTCCAATACCGAAAGCACCCCAGGACACCTCCGAATCCTCTTTTAGTTACTGGGCCTCGAACTAGCCAGTTCCGAGGCTCGGAAACAGACGGATCCCTGCCCCAAACCATGAGGGCCTCTGGGGCTGGTCAGGGTGACCATGCTTGCGGGGACGGCAGCAGACACTCCTGGGTCCGGGACCCCTCACAGGGTTGGCCCGGACCGGAACCGGGAATCAAACAGCAAGCAGAACCCTGAACACGTGACTTCAGCATCTTAAATACCCCTTCCCAGACTACACAGCGGGGCCAGACGCGCCCACTGATTGGCTCCGGAAAAGATTGGTACCTAACATGTCCAACCAGGCTTGGTTCTCAGCCAGTCACAGGTGCTTCACTGCACCTATGACCAGGCAGAACTTCAGTACAGCCCAGCCAAACTGATGGCAAAGCAAAAGACCTGTACAATTAACCTCCATAACTCTGTTACAGTTCTGGAAAAATAAATTTACATATATAGCGCACACTTTAGACAAGTGCCGGCGCTACATATGTGTAAATATAAAATAAAAGTCTAAATAACTTTTTTTTTTCTCTTTTTATAAGTGATCACATAACCTTTTGTGCTCATCTGCATAAGGCACTTAGAGAGCTGGAGATGGAGACTGCAGGCGGGGAGTCAGCAAGAGGCAGAGAAACAGCAGTACAAGGATCTTCCTAGAGAAGGGCTGTGCAGGGGGCGTGTCAGCACAAGTCAGGCCTCTGGAGGACAGGCAGGCTAAACTCCCTAGTAGAATGCAAAGAAGAAAACTGTCCATGGTGCTATAGGTGTGCTCTCATGCTTAGTGTGGTCAGTTTGAAACATGAAAGAAGGGTAACTGGTAGGGTCACTGGGGATTTCACATAAAGGAAGCAATGCAAAGAGAACAGGACACTTTTTAACACAAGTACATGGTAACTCAGACACAGGAATATGAAATGTCATACAAAAAAACATATCGAGTAGTTTCCAGCTCTAAACAATTAAACAAACTACTAGGCTTGCAAGCGAAGGGGTTAACTGGGTCCTCCAGCAAATGTAGCCACGCCCCTCGAGCAAAGCCGCTCCCCTCAGCCCAGTCCGACCATCCCTCGCTATCAGAGAGCCTAGCGCATGCGCGCCTCCTCCCCAGCAGTCGAGGGGCCGAGCAGAGTGATTGCACTTCCGGTCTGGTGTCATGGCGTCTTTGCGGTGATGGCCGAGGGGAGAGCGCGATAGCGGGGAGGAGGAGAGGAGGGGGCGGCGGCGGCGGGAGGTGGAGGAGGCGGCGGCGGTGGTGGCGGAGGAGGTGGAGGGGGGAAGCGGAGGAGGTGGCAGAATTAGAAGCGGATACGGTTCCTGTCATCATCACCTCCCCTCCGGCGGCCTGTGATCCCCGGGAAGCGGAGGAAGGGGGGACCCCCCGGTCGGGGCGATGGCGGCTCACAAGCCGGTGGAGTGGGTGCAAGCCGTGGTGAACCGCTTCGAGGAGCAGGTAAATGGAAGCGCCGCTCTGGGTACCGGGGAGGAGGAAGGGAGTGTTGCTATGGAGGAGAAGGATGGCAGTGATGATGATGATGATGGATACACAGGGCTGCCTTTCCTTCTTCCATTGATCTCCTGCTTTTATGATCGGCCAGTCCACCCTGACTGTCAGTGTGACACTATGTGCTGTGTGTGGGCTCAGGAGGACAGGCATGGCCCCATCACTGCAATCCACACAGGAAGCATCACAATGCCTTGTATACATCACCAGGGCCTGACCACTGATCTTCCCTATGTGTTTGTGGCAAGTCACAACCAGTGGTCAGTGTTAGGTCATTGTCACACATGGGCTGATGACAACTAGGAAGTGTCACTGACATAGGCGATCAGTCTGTCACTGCCAGAGATGCACTAGTTCTTTTCTTGATTCCTTCCCCATTACACTGTTCTAGAACCTGTTGAGCCTGCTAGTAGATCCATTATTTACAGTATTAAACCAAAAAGCAAACCTTTTATTATATATTCAGCTTGACATTTCTTAGATGTAATGGCTGCATTTGTTTCCTTTTTTTTTTTTTTTTTTTTTTAGGCATTGTTCTATTTTCTTCTGTTGTGGCCAGTAGATCCATTATCTTTATAGCTGTATTAAACCCCAAAGCAACTCTTTATTATATTGCAGCTTACCAATTCTTAGATGTAATAGCTGTATTTCGTTTCTTTACGGTCACTTTACACCACATGCAGTCCAGTACGTTTTTTTATTTTAAATTTTTTTTCTGCATCAAAAACACATGGAAAATAGGCTATGTGGTTTTCAATGGCATAGTTCATAGCAGTCAGTTCCCATGCCTTCTCGGAAACAAAAAACTCTTTACCACATGATCAGCCGTGTCCAATCACAGCTGATAACGATGTAAACAGGAAAAGCTGTTGAGCGGCTTTTCCTCACTCGCGTCTGACAGGTGCGAGTAGAGGAGAGCCAATCGGTGGCTCTCCTGACGGGGGGGGGTCTGCGCTGTTTGTTTATCATCGCAGCACCCCACTCGGATGCCCACACTAGACCCCCAGGAAGGAGGGCAACATGTGGATGGCCAGGTATGTATCCCATGGCCATCCACTTGTGCAAATGACGGCCCAATCTGTGCCAATCAGTGCCCACAAATGGGCACTGACTGGCACCATCATGTAACAAATAAAATCAGTGTCATGAGTGCCCATCATTGCCGCATACCAGTGCCGCCTATCATTGGTACCACCTCGTCAGTGCAGCCATATGTCAGTGCAGCCATATGTCAGTGCAGCCATATGTCAGTGCAGCCATATGTCAGTGCAGCCATATGTCAGTGCAGCCATATGTCAGTGCAGCCATATGTCAGTGCAGCCATATGTCAGTGCAGCCATATGTCAGTGCAGCCATATGTCAGTGCAGCCATATGTCAGTGCAGCCATATGTCAGTGCAGCCATATGTCAGTGCAGCCATATGTCAGTGCAGCCATATGTCAGTGCAGCCATATGTCAGTGCCCGTCAGTGCAGCCATATGTCAGTGCCCGTCAGTGCAGCCATATGTCAGTGCCCGTCAGTGCAGCCATATGTCAGTGCCCGTCAGTGCAGCCATATGTCAGTGCCCGTCAGTGCAGCCATATATCAGTGCCCGTCAGTGCAGCCATATATCAGTGCCCGTCAGTGCAGCCATATATCAGTGCCCGTCAGTGCAGCCATATATCAGTGCCCGTCAGTGCAGCCATATATCAGTGCCCGTCAGTGCAGCCATATATCAGTGCCCGTCAGTGCAGCCATATATCAGTGCCCGTCAGTGCAGCCATATATCAGTGCCCGTCAGTGCAGCCATATATCAGTGCCCGTCAGTGCAGCCATATATCAGTGCCCGTCAGTGCAGCCATATATCAGTGCCCGTCAGTGCAGCCATATATCAGTGCCCGTCAGTGCAGCCATATATCAGTGCCCGTCATTGAAGAAGAAAAAAACTTACTTATTTCCAAAAAAATTTAACAGAAAAAAAGAAACTTGTTTTTTTTTTTTTTTTAATTTTCTGGCTTTTATTTGTTGCTCAAAAAATAAAAATCGCAGAGGTGATCAAATGCCACCAAAAGAAAGCTCTATTTGTGGGAACAAAATTATAAAAAATTTGTTTGTGTACAGTGTTGTATGACCGCACAATTGTCATTCAAATTGCTACAGCGCTGAAAGCTGAAATTGGCTTGGGCAGGAAGGTGTCTAAGTGCCTAGTATTGAAGTGGTTAAATAAAAAAAAAAAACATACATTTTGAAAAAAAAATAAAATGTTTACGGTTATAAAACATCCAATAAAAAATGTTAAAAATCTAATTTCTTTATCAATTTAGGCCAAAATGTATTCTACATATTTTTGGTTAAAAAAATCCCACTTAACGTATATTGATTGGTTTGCACAAAAGTTATAGCATCCAAAAACATGGTATACATTTATAGAAGGTTTTTATTTTTTTTTTATTTTTTTTACTAGTAATGGCGCTGGTGATCAGCGACTTATAGCAGGAATGCAATATTGCGGTGGACACATCAGACACTTTTGTTGGAATCCAGTGACACCAATACAGTGATCGGTGCTAAAAATATGCACTGTCACTGTACTGACACTGGCAGGGACAGGATTAAATGTGTGGCCAACATGTTACTGTGTGTGCTGTTTTTAATAAGCAACGTGCTGGCGACCAATCAGCAGCTGGCACCCTCTGGTTTGTGCTGCAGCGGTGGAGCTCGCAGGAAAAGCCGCCGTATATGTACTGTATACGGTCGGCAAGCGGTTAACACTGGAAGGGGTGCTTGAGATGATCCACTTTTATTTATTCATGCAAAACTTTTTCTCCAAAAGGAAAGAAAACTGCTGTCAGTGATTATAAAGTGTGAGCTGGAGTTTAGCTTCAATTTGTTAGTGTTTCTAAATCTGCTGATACATTAACACCCCCCCCCCCCCAATGTAACTGTCTGCTGTGCCTCCTGTTCTCATTCCTCCAGAGTTCTCACTAATAAAGGTGTTACTGGTCCGATCACCAAGTGAAAACAGAGGGGAAAACGAATACAGCCACCACATCTAATGATTATTAAATTGCAATATATTAGACTTTTGGTCTTGGATTTAATACTGCTTTACTATGGTGAGCATACTGTTGGTTCTGCGGTGGGATCACACAGCAGCATTGTCATCCTGTTGACATGGTAAAGGTAGCTAAAGCTGGCCATACACGTATAGGGCTGAAAAACAAAACAAATTCTTCTTTCCGTGCTATGCAATGTAGTTAAGTGAATTCCCAGTAACAATTTATATATTTTGACAGCCAGTCCTGCCAGCTGTCAAAATATCTAAACACCGGCTGCTTCTGATTGGATGCTGTAGCTGTTCGGTGAAAATTTTTCCAGCAGGCTCCTTTGACAAAGGTTGTCAAGTGAACGGGGCAGGGCCCTCAGGAACCATCCCATATGCACGCATAGTGTGTGGCCAGCTTTGTCGTGAATTTACATTTTAAGTAATATCTGAAAAAAAATAAATAAATTAACTTGCCTCCAGCTGATATGTTTTAAGCAGTTTTTTTTCCATTAGACTAAGGGCTCTTTCACACGGGGCGGATCAGTGCAGATCCGCCCCGTGGATAGCCGCTTGCTCAGCGGGGATCACCGGAGCGATCTCCGCTGAGCAGGAAGATGACAGGTCCGTCTCTGCACACAGCGCAGGGACGGACCTGTCGGAGCGCCGCTCTCCCCTATGGGAGATCGGGTGACGACGGACCATAGAGTCCGTCGTCATCCAATCCGCTCTGCAGACGGATGAAAAAATAGGGTTTTCCTCCGTCTGCAGAAACGGAGCATAGCGGACACGGACGAGTTTGGGTGTCAGCGGATGCTCATCCGCTGACACCCGCTATCCCATAGGGATACATGTATGTCCGTTTTTCATCCAAAAACGGAAGGATGAAAAACGGACATACGGTCCGTCCGTGTGAAAGAGCCGTAAGTTTACATTTGTGGTTGGAGGGGTGATAAAGACAGTTGAGCTGCATTTTTTACACCCCTCCTTAGTATACCTCTCTGTGCATTCAGCAGGCAGTGTTGCTCACTGAGTGCATTCCATTCAAGTGAATAGGGCCGTGCTGCAATTGCGTGCATGGTGTTGTTGGTTTTTAAGGGTTAAAGCAGGTGGTCAAGAGGCGACATAACACCTCCCAGCCACTTGTGTCAGGCGTGTTTTTTTTTTTTTTTTTTTTTGCTTAAAAATTTGTCTGTTATTCTATGTGTCCATGCACACATAGGCTTTTAGGAGCTGTAAGTGGCATAGGCGTTTTTTAAGCTGCAAAAAAAAAACCAGGGCCAGTGCGTTCTGGAGCAGCAGCGTTACAGCTGTAAAAACGGCTGATGCGGCTAAACGCGTTTACGCTGTAGTAATTAGGTTTGGGAAATGGAAGAGGGCAGAGAAATGTGGCTTAACGCTAACACGGCTAAATGCGCGATATTGCTGATGCAAAACACTTCTAAAAGCGCGTTTTTATTTTTTTTACAAACGCTTTTTTTCTGGCGTCGGCACTGGCTTTGCAGCTCGCTTTTTTTAACGCCCTATGGGCATGAGGCCTAAAGGTGATTCACCATAGATCTCGCTTATCTGAGGGCAGCACTAATGTAAACCTTACTGGTTAAATGTTAGGTGAACTTTGTAAGCAACCCACAAAGTATGATATGGTTTGTCTCGACCCAATTTCCCTTTTACTTGACAGCTTGGTCTTGCACACTGCATCTTGAAAAAGTGTTCTCAAATTAACTGATCTAAAATCCAGCTCGTTGTTTACAATGTGCCTGTACACACAGGTGCTTAACCACTTGCCAACCACGCACTGTAGTTTTACTGCTAAAGTGTGGGCCGGCTGCGCAGAATCACTAATATGTGATTTGCGTTTTCCAGGTAGGGGGTGTGCACCCACCCATGCTGTTACTGGCTCCAGCACGTGCCGATAATCAGTTCCCAGCCAATAATTTATGGTCGGAGCGAGTGGCAGGAGAGAGCTTTGTGTATGTAAACAAAGCTGTGTTTTGACAGTTGCGATGTGACGGTTTTTGTATCCTCGCAAAGCAGGGAGTAAAAACCAGTACATTGCTTGGTAAAATCGGCACACATTACACATAGTAAACATACTTGGGCACACATTTAACCCTTTGCTCCAGATGTTAACCCCTTCCCAGCCGGTGTAAGTTCAGTTTATATTAGTACTGATCACTGTATTAATATCACTGGAGGTGGCAGTGGCAGCAGGTTCCCACAAAGTGTCAGATTGCCCGTTGTCCCGCTATAAGTCGCTAATCACCGCCATTACTAGTATAAAAAAAAAAATTCCAGTGTATATCCCAACATTTGTAGACGCTTTTACTTTCACGCAAACCAATCAATATACACTCATATTATTTTTTTTCTGTTTACCAAAGACCTGTAGCAGAAGACATTTTGGCCTAAATGTGTGAAGAAATTTGATTATTTTTATTTTTTTTGTATTGAATGTTTTATAACAGTAAACAATATTGTGTTTTTTTTTTTTTTCCCAGTTATTTAGCAAAAAGTAAAAAACCCCAGTGGTGATCAAAAGAGAGCTCTATTTTTGAGAACGTGTGTGCGCCGTACAGCATTGCATTACCACGCTGCATATTCGTGAGTGAAAAAAATTGAAAAATCTGCATTCCCAGTCAGTATTTTGTGCTGGTACGCACAAATACGTGCGTATGAGCTTAAATATTAATGGATTTTGCCTAGGAATGTATTGTGCGCATGAATACGTGCAGCACAAATGCCTGAAATGTCCAGAAATGCTGATGCTCAAACATCAGTACCGAATGCAAGAGGCCTAAATGTGACTAAAGTCATATACTGAATGCTATCATTACAGGTGTTAATCACGTACCAGAGTAGAGTACTTTTTTGCTAAAGTGAACCTTTATTTGTAAAGGTGTTTAATATGAACTTGTATGTAAAGTTTTTTTAGGTTTTTGCATGTCCTTTGACATGTTCCTATACACTACAATAAACACCTTTATTGGAAAGCGGATTGTAATTGGAATGAATGTTGCAAGGAAAGGTGCACAGAATATATGCTCTTTATGTTTTTGGTTAGCTTTTTGTCCGTAATATACACAGGAATCCTTTGACCAGATAACCCAAAGTATTTAAGTGAATTCACCATTTTTTATTTTTAGCTTATGGCTGATATTATTGTATTTCCTCATTCTGCCAGTGACTGGGAAAAAAATGCAAACCAGGCTGCTTTGACTTCACACCTGCAGGATGTGCACTGTTTAAATAGGTTGCTGCACTTTTTGCCCTACGCTAAAGCCCAAGTCCAGCCTTCCGTTCACTTTAAATGACTTGTTTGGGGAAAGCTGACCCAAACAAACTATTCCCATAATTATGTTACTCTGCCGCTGGCAATGCTGTATCATACTGTAGTAGCATCAGCTACACAAATTATTCAGCTCTGTGTTCTGTCAGTATCACAGGCAACTTCTCATCTGCTGCTGGAACAAGATTGGGTCAGGCCAACGACTTCTCAGCCATTCAGAGGAAGCTTCATATTTTTATCAATAAATGCAAGGCTTTGTTTGATTCTCTGAAGTGGAGAGGCAGACAGATGACATCACAATTTCTACTTCGGCTAATTAGAGGCAGCCTTGTATTCATTGAGGAAAAATAGAAGGCTTCTGCCCAACTTAGTTTTTATCTAGAAGCAGATGAGAAGTTACCCCGTGATGCTGCCAGAACCCAGCACTGCATACTTTATGTAGCTCAGGGCTTGACAAATCCCAGGCGCTAGAAATTTCATCCTGGCACCTGGGCTTTTGTCAGCCCATTCGCTGTTGGCACCAGGGGCAGGGATGCACAAATCCCTATTGCTTGATGCCTGGGACATGTGGTTCTGGGCGCCAGGCAGTTTACTTGTTGGATGAAAGCATTTAGGCAGCTGGGCTGCCGCCCGAATGCTTCCACACACTCTGTGCGCGCCCCCCGCTATGTATCTTGGGCTCATCTGTGGACCTGGGATAGCGGGTGCTGCTGGGTAGAGGGGAGTGAGGGCACGTCTTGTTGCTGACCTGGAAGTGATGTATGATGTAAATTCTGGGGGCATCATTGACCTTTTCTCCAGCCATCAAGGCCAGGACAGAATGTAATGCAGTGTGATCTGCATTACATTCAGTGGAGCACAGGGGAGACATCCAGGGTCTCAATAACCACTTGCCGATTACACTATAGCTAAATGATGGCTACAGCACGGCCTTCCAGTTCTGGAAAGGTGTCTATTGATATCCTCCCAAAACCGCCCCCCTTTCTTTGGACACAGCTGATCACAGACTGGGGTAAAGGGACGATCACAGCGGCCCTTTACCACATAATCAGCTGATCACGATCTAAACACATTTGCCGGTTATCGGCATTCCTTTACTCACACTGTCACAGGATTGGCAGAGGAGAGCCAGTAACCTACATGTGTGAAGTAACCAGCCAGTAACCTGCAAATTCGGCTTCAGGCATCGGCATTGCAAGTAAGAGAAACCTTTAGTGAAGCCTTTCGGCTTCACTGCCGGTTTCCTACTTCGCATGTGCGAGTCGCGCTGTGCTTTCTGAATGGTTCCGTCATCTTCTGGGATACACACAGGTACCAGAAGGCAGCGGGAGGAAGGAGGAGGGGCCAGACTTGACATAGATTGCCGTATGTGATCTTACCAGAAAGTGGGAGCGGGTATTTGTCAAAACCAGGTACCTGTCCCCCCCCCCCACCCCAAAAAGTGCCAAATGTGGCAGTGAAGGGGGAGGGTGCGAACAAGCAGAGCTTCCCCTTTTGGGTGAAGCTCCGCTTTTAAGGTTTGACATATTTGGTATATATTTACTCGGTGCAACCTCTGCTTTTATATTTTATCAAACAATTGGGTCATTTATTGCATTTTTGTGCCCCTAAAACTAAGAGGGAGTTTTTTTTTAAAAGTCAGCAGCTACAAATGCAGCTTCTGACTTTTTTAAAATAAGGACACTCACCTGTCTCAGGGTCCAGCGATGTCGACGCCGAACCTTCCCTTGGATGCTGCCGCCGCCATCTTCAGTATGGTAATCAGGAAATTAAGCCTTGCTGCTTCACTTCCAGGTCACACAGTGCAATCAGAATGGTCCCTGCTGTCTCTGGGACCCGTGTGTATCCCAGCAGACAGCGCAGCGGGACGGGAAAAGGCATAGACTCCCGCGGGAGTCTATGCCCGGAAGTGGGCGCAAATACCTGTCTTGGGTATCTGCATCCCCCCTGAAAGGTGCCAAATGGGACACCGGAGGGGGGGGGGGGGGTTCCGAAGAGCAGAGGTTCAATTTTTGTGTGGACCTCCCCTTTAATGTGGTGTTTTTTTTTTTTTTTCTTTTTTTTACAGCAATGTTACCTTCACTGTAATATCGTGTGACATAAACCATTAGGACTACCACTATTTTATTCTCTAGGGTGTCATAGGGCTGCATATAAGAAGAATTTTTGTCGCTGAAAATAACAGTTGATGTTTTCAGGATTTCCCTCAGATGCCTGTGGTAATTACTAAGGCAGTGAAACTGATCAAATCACCTGTGCAAAATAATGCAAAGCCTGAAAACACGACCTGTTGGGGCGCCTTGAGGACTGGGGTTGAGAAACACTGCACTAGAGAATAAAATGGCGATAGTTGCAATCTTTTATGTCGCACAATATTTGCGCAGCAGTTTTTCAAAGCTTTTAAAAAAATAAAAAATATATATATATATATATATATATATATATATATATATATATATATATATATTTATAAAAAATATAAAATATATATATATATATATATATATATATATATATATATATAATATTTTTTAACCACTTCAATACCAGACACTTAGACGCCTTCCTGCCCAGGCCAATTTTCAGCTTTTAGCGCTGTTGCAATTTGAATGACAATTGCACGGTCATGCTACACTGCACCCAAACAAATTTTTTTATCATTTTGTTCCCACAAATAGAGCTTTCTTTTGGTGGTATTTGATCACCTCTGCGATTTTTTTTTTTTTTATATTTTTGCGCAAAAAAAGACCAAAAATTTTGCAAAAGAGTTTTTCTTTGTCACTGTTAATTTTTTTTTTTGTAAATAAGTAAGTTTTCTTCAATGACGGGCACTGATGGGTGACACTGATGGGTGGCATTGCTGGGCATCCCTGTTTTTTAAAATAAATGAGGTGCCAGTCAGTGCCCATTTGTAGACACTGGCATATTTTGGGCATTTTTTTTTTTTTTTTTACATGTGGATGGCCATGGGGGATGTACCTGGCCATCCACATGCTGGGGGCTTGCCTGGTGGTCCTGGGGGCTCCCCTGGTGTTCTAGTGTGGGCATCTGAGGGGGGGGCTGCGCTGATAAACAATCAGCGCATACCCCCCTTGTCAGGAGAGCCGCCAATCGGCTCTCCTCTACTCGCGTCTGTCAGACGCGAGTGAGGAAAAGCCGATCAACGGCTTTTCCTGTTTACATCGTGATCAGCCGTGATTGGACAGGCTCTTTACCGAGATCGGTGTAGCAACTGACACACCGCTCCACCGATCGCCGCGATGCGCGCCCCCCCCCCAGGCGCGCGGCGGCTGTTATCCTGAAGGACGTCATATGACGCCCAGTCAGGATAACGAAACCACTTCCCGGACGTCTATCTGCTATTGACCGGGCAGGAAGTGGTTAATAAAGTTTAATGCAAAAAAAAAACCCACAATATATATTCAATTTTTTTTTTTTTTGTACAATATAAGCTGTTACAGCGAGTAAATGGATACCTAACATGTCACACTTTAAAAGTGCGCACACTTATAATGGTGATTAAACTACAATACTTCAAAATCTCCATAGGCGACACGTTAAAATGTTTTACAGGTTACCAGTTTAGAGTTCTAGCGCTAGAATTATTGCTCTCACTCCGATTGCAGCAATACCTCACGTGTGGTGTGAACAACGTTCACATATGTGCTCGCTTCTGCTTGTAAGCGCAGAGGGATGGGAATGCTTTATAAATGTATATGTTAGATATCTCTAGCCACTTGGATCGCTTTTATGAGGGAGAGAATCGCAGACTGAAGCCATAACCCTGGTAAACCACTTCAAAACTGTCACGTATATAGACCTATTGTGGTTTTAAAATGGTTACTGACAGTCAAAACCAGAGGTATTTCCCAGCTCAACCTGTCAAACAGTCTGCGTTAAAAACAGGGGGTGGTTAATGGAAATGACCAGAATAGTACAGCGTTCAGCCCTGTCCAGCCGCAGCCTACCATAGACTTTTGACAGGTTGCCTGCAGTAGGGCTGGACTTGCCACCTGTCTCCTGGGTATTGGCTGTTAGTGTTTATGATCGGGCTGGGCTCCTGATTATGCAAACAGAGACCAGGGGTAGCCTGGTCACTATGCTGGTAATATTCAGCGAGCATGCAAACCTCGCCCCCCCCTCCCCCCCGGGGAATGCATATGTGTGAACGTTGAGGCTCGCCCTCCTTGCCATTAAAAGTCTTGTCTGGCCTTCAAGAGGATGAAGAGTAGGACTCGGTTCACACTGGGGCAACTTGTCAGACGACTTAGCCGCCTGACACGTCGCGCTTCATTCTGTATAATGGAACCGTTCTAATAGGAGCGACACAAGTCGCTCCGACATAGAAAAAGGTTCCTGTACTACTTTTGGGGCGACTTCAGGCAACTTGCATTGACTTCTATACTGAAGTATTTTTGCAAACCGCCGCTCAAGTCGGATGCAGGTCGCCTGAGGCAGTCGCGCTGCAAGTCGTGCTGCCTCAGTGTGAACCCACCCTTAGTGCATTTTTAGACAAAGTGGACTTGTTATTTTTCCTTGACCTAAATCCTGCCACCCTCCATAGATGTATACTTGTAAAGATCCAACAACCATGGTCAATGGTTGTTTACATTTGGCAGGAAAAGGCTCTTTCCTGGCTGCACCTGCACAGTACAGCCCTGTAGACTTCTATGAGGTTCATCTACCTCTGTCTTCTGGCTGGATGTAAACAAACAGTGGAGGCCATGGCTGTTGAATCTCAGCATATACAGTGCCTTGAAAAAGTATTCATGCCCCTTGAAATTTTCCACATTTTGTCATGTTACAACCAAAAAAGTAAATGTATTTTACTGGGATTTTGTGATAGACCAACACAAAGTGGCACATAATTGTGAAGTGGAAGAAAAATGATAAATGGTTTTCAATTTTTTTTTTTTTAAATAAATATGTGAAAAGTGTGGTGTGCATTTGTATGCAGCCCCCCTGAATCAATACTTTGTAGAACCACCTTTCACTGCAATCACAGCTGCAATCTTTTTGGGGATGTCTCTACCAGCTTTGCACATCTAGAGAGTGACATTTTTGCCCATTCTTCTTTGCCAAATAGCTCAAGCTCTGTCAGATTGGACGGAGAGCGTCTGTGAACAGCAATTTTCAAGTCTTCCCACAGATTCTCAATTCGATTTAGGTCTGGAGTTTGACTGGACCATTCTAACACACATTCCATTGTAGCTCTGGTTATATGTTTAGGGTCGTTGTTCTGCTGGAAGGTGAACCTCCACCCTAGTCAAGTCTTTTGCAGACTCTAGCAAGTTTTTTTCTAAGATTGCCCTGTATTTGGCCCCATCCATCTTCCCATCAACTCTGACCAGCTTCCCTGTCCCTACTGAAGTAAAGCATCCCCACAACATGATGCTGCCACCACCATGTTTCACAGTGGGGATGGTGTGTTCAGGGTGATGTGCAGTGTTAGTTTTCCACCACACATAGCGTTTTGATTTTAGGCCAAAAAGTTAAATTTTGGTCTCATCTGACCAGAGCTCCTTCTTCCACATGTTTGCTGTGTCCCCCACATGGCTTATCGCAAACTGCAAATGGGACTTCTTATGACTTTCTTTCAACAATGTCTTTCTTCTTGCCACTCTTCCATACAGGTCAGATTTGTGAAATGCACGACTAATAATTGTCCTGTGGACAGATTCTCCCACCTGAGCTGAGGATCTCTGCAGCTCCTCCAGCGTTACCATGGGTCTCTTGGCTGCTTCTCTGATTAATGCTCTCCTTGCCCAGCCTGTCAGTTTAGGTGGACGGCCATGTCTTGGTAGGTTTGCAGTTGTGCCATACTCTTCATTTTCAGGTGATGGATTGAACAGTGCTCTGTGAGATGTTCAAAGCTTGGGATATTTTTTTTATAACATAACCCTGCTTTAAACTTCTCCATAACTTTATCCCTGCCCTGTCTGGTGTGTTCCTTGGACTTCATGATGCTGTTTTTTCACTAAGGTTCTCTAACAAAACTCTGGAGGGCTTCACAGAACAGCTGTATTTATACTGAGATTAAATTACACACAGGTGGACTCTTTTTTTACTAATTAGGTGACTTCTGAAGGCAATTGGTTCCACTAGTTTTTAGTTAGGGGTATCGGAGTAAAGGGGGCTGAATACAAATGCACGCCACACTTTTCAGATATTTATTTGTAAAAAAATTAGAAAAAACATTTATCATTTTCCTTCCACTTCACAATTATGTGCCACTTTGTGTTGGTCTATCACATAAAATCCCAATAAAATACATCTACGTTTTTGGTTGTAACATGACAAAATGTGGAAAATGTCAAGGGATATGAATACTTTTTCAAGGCACTGTATACATTTGGAGAGGATGTGGGTATGATCATTGAGGTCAGGGCAAAGGGGGGGGGGGGGGGGGGGGGGGGGTGGGGGGGGGGGGGGGGGGGGGCGTGCTTGTCATTTTGAGAATATTGTATCTAGATTATGGTAGAAAGAAAAATATAGTTGCCTCAGATGTTGCCATAAGGATTGGCCTTATTTAGGTAAATCTATTACAAAATGAATATGGCATCTGAATAACTCAGAGAATCTGTGAGGATTCATTTACTTTGGAGGGATTTCCTCTTGTTTCCTGTTTTTGTCTATGGGACAGATAGTTGAGGGAAATTCACATTTGATTCTGCCCACGATTCCAGTAGGTGGGCGCTTTGGAAGGATGTCCTCTAA